>JAUTXW010000117.1:1200000-1697202 GCA_030620095.1 Kuschelorhynchus macadamiae | reverse complement strand
ATTTCCTATGCAGTGTACCTGGCACTACATGTTTATTTTATTAGAAACGTCCAAAGTTTTACATTTTAAACACAAAAATTTTCGTCGGTTTTATTTTTTATATCTTTGAAAAACTTTCTCTGAATAGATCTAAAGCAAAGTTTATCAAAAACTTCCTATTCACCAATTGTGGTCAAAATGTTTCTTTACTTTTTTTACAATATCCTTTTACCTAAATGAGATTATAAGATGATTCTTTCGTGTATGGTTTTCAAGAGTAATTATCGAAAAATGGATTTCTGGATTTTTTGAAATGCTACTTTTAACTGGGCGAAAAGGAGTAAAATGTGTTTTTGCATTTTCTACAAATATAGGGGGGTGAAAATTTTTTACAATATCTCTTTCTAAATAAGTTTTTAAAGCCTTCGGTACTGGCTTTTACTGACTGACCCTTAAAATGAGTGAAAAGTACTGCCTCCGTTGAAATAAATGTTGATAGGCCAGTTGAAGTAAACAAATCTAGTAAAATAATTTACAGACTTTTGAGAGGTTCCTTGGTACTTAAGAATGAAGGAAATAAAAATCCTAGTAGGGGGAGTTGAGCTCGACTGGGGGAAATTTGTCAGTTTATATTTCGGAAACTGTTACTTGTGGTGAAAAATTCCATATACAAAAAGTAAAACGAACCAATAGTTTCAGAGTGATTTATTTACATTTCTGTGTTACACACCACGCTTAATAAATATTTATTATGAATTTCAACAGTAGAAACAAGCTGTTGTGCAGTGCATTCCCTCCTTGCAATACCTACAACGCGTCCCACAGCCACTCGTACAATTGCTAAAAATTATGTTGAGGACGGAGGTAGGGGCAGCAGTTTCGAGGATCGTAAGAGGTCGAATATATCCATCGACGCCCATCACGGCTGATTTGAAAATAGTCATGTAACGAAAGGTATTCAGATTTTATTCGCGAACACGGTATAACGTGAGAAACATTCACTCACCGGCATCAGTAACCTCCTTTGGCCTTGATGTGGAGTTGTAGATAACGTTGGATGCCTTTGAGGCTGCTCTCCCTGCTGAACAATATGACAATCATTGACTTTCCTTTTCGAAAGATAGAAAAAGTAGTGTCGCATCTACTAAACCTACGGATGGACAGGATCCTTTCGGCAAAATTAAGTTTTCGTAATTATAATGAAGGGCATGTTCTGGTTTCCACTTTTTCTCTTGCTGGTTTGATGAACAGAATATTACTGTGTTGTGGAACTAATTCTATCAGCAAAACTACTAGATCTAGGTCATCGCCTATGGCACCTACATTTTCTTTAAGTGCTGCTTTTGCCACTCCACAACGCACATATCAATGTATCGGCATCAGCCTTGGCCTGTTCCACTTGCACGTGTACTCCATTTAACGTGATGTAACAGAAAGCCTCCATAGATGACATATCTTTATATCTGAAGAGTTCTCGTAAACTGGGAGAACATCATACACAGGCGACTGTTTCGTTTTTCTCATTCTACCGTCATCGAATAGAGCTAAGGGGGAAAATGCCAACTTGTAACGTAGACCCTAAAGTTCTTCGTCACTGTTCACGACTCTTTGGAATAATAAAAGTAGATCCACTACGTCACCTATGTTATTAATTTTTATGGTGCTGCTCATGAAGGATAAGGATAAGATTTTCTTTGTTGTGTCTGTCTGATTCCTCCAAATTTCTGCTCTATCAGCTTCCTAATTGCGTTCTTCCCTTTTTCCAGGGCTCTGTGGCAATTCACAATACATGTGGCCAGGCACAGTACTGCAGATGATTCTGGAAAGGGGGGGTGCTAAACAAACCACTCAAAGAGCTTATTCCGATATTTATTATTTTTGCCGTGATACATGGTAATCTACATAAATAAAGGTAATAAAAATGAAATAAAATAAAAAATTAAAGAGAGAAAAAGTAAAAATGTAAAAAAATACTGTGCAAAATGCAAGAAACCATTTATAAGGGACATTTTGTCGGAATTTTTCGCAACGAGCTACTACAGTTTTCGAGATATATGCAAAAAACTGAAATAAGTCTCCCTTAAAATCCTCCCCCCCCAACTCGGGCTCACTACCCTTACGCCAGAAGTTTTTATTATCTTCATTCTTAGGTATCAAGGAACAACTGTACTAATTTTTAAAACTCCAAAATTTTTTCCTTCGATTGGCCTGTTTTGTCTAATTTGACTGAGCTATAACGATTTTCTTGAGATTAGCTTTTAGGATTGGTAATAACTAACCCAATATTAAAAAAAGCGGTAAATTTCCTTTACCCGGAACTTTCTTCATTATGATTGTTTCCCATTTGCCCGAACTAGTAAAATGTGACCCAATTTAGTTAAGTACATAATCTCAGTATATGTATACATATACTGTCTTTTCAGACATTTTTATTGGGCGCCATTTTGTTCAATCAAATTGGATTCCTACGAATATTTTACCAGTTTCCTTCTAAATATGTCAAACTTGACTTTTGGGCATAATTTATAATAAATTTATTCAAAATAGTTTTTACGCTGACCCATACGGCCATTTTGTTACGTCATGTTGAATTCGTACCAGTTTATCTCATTTCCACATTTAATATTTCTGTAAAATTTAAAGTCAGTTGAACAAGATCTTTTTACGTTAATTTTTTAAAAAGTTTATTTCGCCGCTATTTTGTTGGCAGAATTTTGTCTTTTTTACTGGATTCTAACCCCAAAATAATACACCACTGTAACATAACAACAAGAGGATCGTTAACGAAAACCATTTAGAAATTTAATATATGGGCAATATCTGGCAGTGGCGGCTCGTGGACTTAAGAACGGGTGAAGCGCAGCGAAGCTAGGTGCACAACAGACAAAAATAACGCCGCAGGCGATAATTTTTCGGGGTGCCACGCCACGCCCAAAATTGTTATCTTTTTATGATGTTAATTATCCATAGCTTTGGAGTGCTTTTTAATACTTAGGGGAAATAATATGATTTTATAAGATTTTAAATATATTTGTTTGTTCTTAAAAAACCATTATGATGTATATGTATGTATATCTTAAAGCTGATTTCGATTCGATTTAATCGATGAAAAACTTCTTCCGCCTCCGATGATCCGAACACACTAATTTACAATAATTCTATAACAAGCGAATAAGCGCCTGTAGCAGCAAATTTATGCCGCCCCCATCTCTATTTGGCTTTCAGATAATCACCATTGCGTTGTCATAGCAACTTCCGTAAACAAATTTAAGCGCGAAAGCTGGCCTGCGGTGGGAGTCTGATGCGGAATTTGTTACTGCTGATTGTGATTCCTCAACGGGTCGCTCTTATGAAAAGGTGTTCAGCGTTTTTAGTCAGTATTATTTTTTGACTATATAACGCACTAGTCTAAATAAAAAAGAATGATCTAATACTAATATAATTTAATTATAATAATAATTATAGTAAATAATGTGAATTTATATAAAGCATACTACATTTTTATAATAAAAATGTACATTATAAAATGCTTAATATTTTAAAAATATTTTTATTTTTAAGTAAATTGATTGGAAAATATAGGTGAAGCGGCGTTTCACCCGCGTCCCCTAGGGAGCCGCCACTGATATCTGCCGACCAACGGAGTAGATAGAGAGATAATATGGGTTTCATGCAGGATATAGAATCTATATATGTGTCCTGAGGATGCAACAATTAAGTTGCAAAATGTCGACTATTTAAAAAAGACCTTTGTTTGGTTTTAGTGGACCCTAACTCCAAATGATACACCACTCTAACATAACAAGAGGATCGTTAACAAAAACCATTTAGAAACTTAATATCTGGGAAATATCTGCAAACCAACGAAGAAGGTAAGGATATAGGATCTATATACGTGTCCTGCGAATGCAACAATAAACTTGCGAAACGTCGATAATTTAGACTTTTGTTTTTTTTTACTGGATCTTAATCCCAAATAATACATCAATCTAACAATTTTTTGTAATTGTAAATATTACCAGGTCACCCGCATATGGCCCTTAATTTTTGGTCAAAATTTGAAGTCAATCGGGTAGCATTTAGACAAAACGTTCAACGAATTAGCAATAGCCGTTTAAAGTCGAGCGCTGATTGGCTATTGCTAATACGTTGTACCTAATGCCAGCACCATAAAGGCAAAACGTACAGTGGATTAGCAGTAGGCGTTTAGTAGGTTGTTGAGTAACGGATCCATAAGAGTGATTCAAGTTCAAGTTCGACCTGAACTCCATCCATTGTGAGAAACCGATAGAATCAGAATTGATGTTTGTTTATTGTTTAGGATTAAAGATGCGTAACTTTGAACTCATCCAAATTGCATCATATAAATTCTACTTAAATGCTAATTACTGCTATTATATTTTTCTACAGAAGTTTCGATTTTGGAAATAAAAACCTAGACTTGAACAAAAAGTTTAAATGCAGTACGTAGGCAGGAACAATACTTTTTAATGGATTTAATGCTATTTTGTGTTGGGTAAATTTACAGCTACATTTCTTTTCGTTTTGGTTTCACTTTTTTACCCTTCAAGGTTCTACCAACAGGAAGACGTTTACTGCACCTTGTTACGCCTTAATGCAAACATGCTTCCGCAAATGTTCTGAATAGTATTCAATTACTTTTGGTTGTTACACGGTCCAATTTTCTATATTTCCCTCAAAATCGTTATTAAATTTTCAAAATCATCGTCTCTTGAGTTTGTTCCCGTGGCATTTTCCAAAATGATCGGTGATAGGCTTGGATCTTCACTCATTTCCGTTGCAGTGATATTAAAGGAAGCATCATGCCTTAAATCTTCTAAATTGGAAGAAGATGGTCGAAGGGAAGCTGCATCGCCGCTGGTTGCTCCAACAAGAGAAGCATAAATCTCCCTTGCCTAAGCCTTTTGTCCTAAGGCCGATACAGCCATTGCAAATCTTTCTAGTATTTAGTTGCGACTCACACTCACCTGCAAACAATCTTTTTTGAGGCGTTTTTTAAATGCGCAGCAACCATGCTCATTTGCGGCAGAGAACTCTGCAATTTACTCTCTGCACTGCTCACTTGAAGTTATGTCTGCCCGCAATGCATGCGTTTCGACAGATGTACTAACAAGTTTATGGTTGAAGCTAAGTAGCAGCTTCAAATTGCTTAATTGACTGTGGTGCAAAATACTAACTAAACATTAGAAACATAGTGAAACAACACGAACGTGCAACTGGTTGAACGTATTGCCATAACCATTGTTCGTTTTGCCTTAATGATATGGGCATTAGATACAGCGTATTAGCAATAGCCAATCTGCGCTCGACTTTAAACGCCTATTGCTAATCCGTTATACTTTTTGCCTAAATACAATCGGGTAAGTAGTTTTTAAGCTATGCCGCAAACTGACAGACAGACCGACGGAATTGATAAAAGAAGTATTTTGAACGTGAAGATATGTAAAACCTGAGAGGGCGATTTTTTTCGCCATTAAAAACATTTTTTTGCTGCCGTTTTGTTGCGCCCTCTTGAAATAGTAACACAGTTTTACTATTTCATCGCTATACCACACTTAATTATGGAAAACAATTTGGAATTAATCCATTAAGTAGGTATCTTTTCAGGCTGAATATTTTATTATACTCAATTTTGTTCCGCCATCCTGGATTCTTAACAAAATTTTACAAGATAATGCTAGTACCACCATTTTGCTAGTTAACCCCTATACCACAGTTAACTATGGCACACAATTTGCAATGGATTCATTAAGTAGTTTTTCAAGCTGAATTTCTAAATATTTTATTAAGCCGCCATCTTGGATTCGTACCAAAATTTTACCAGATGATTCCAACATAATACTTTAAAAAACAACAACTTAAAAAAAATCCGCAGAGGTTTTCTAGGTAATAGTCGAACAATGTTATTTTATTTTACAAAATTTTGCATGTTAAAATGCAAATCGTGATAAACATTTTTTAAACTTTTAACAACGAGTGGTAATCTTTAGAAAATACGTATTCGGATTCATTTCTGCAAACTAATTATATTTTGTAAAGAAAATAATTTCAGTTCCGGCTTTAAATTCAGACTACCTAAATAAATCTGCATTAAATTCATCAACCTGAATCTGAGATTTTATGATTTATGCAAATTGATAAAATGTGCATAACTCGACAGCGATAGGAGAGTTAATGGTTCAGAAACAGTGTAATGGGTGTGATAGACCATAAATTGCTCAGATAATTTAATTAAGCCATCCTCTAGATATTTAATTTTGAATTTAATAGCAATATTTGGTAAGCAAAATATTATTTAGTGAAATATTATCAGTTTTAATAGCTGTATATGTTTAAACCGTTATTTGGCCATTTAAAAATATTATTAATTTAGTCACGAATATTGCTTTCACATATAGTGCAAAATGAGTTGGTTTTAGAAACAATGAAAGAAGCCAGGCAGTTTGAGGTTTTACCTGGGCTACCGGAATTCCTTTGCCATTTTCGCATATTTATAACTTTGATTAGATAAATAAAATAAGTAAATATTGATACCAGAGTATGGGACAGTCTTGATTTCAGTAATTACTTACCGAACTATATACCTATTAGTAAAAACAAATATTTAGTAAGCTTGGATATTGGCATTTACATCACATTTGTAGTTTTCATGTCTACGAAATGACGAATTATATTACAAAATTTTAAGCAACATAAAGGTGAAGGTTGTAAGAAATCACATTACTTCACAAAATTACAGAAAATCTAAGGAAATAATTCATAAACAAGATTTTGAAAGGAAATAGTCCCAGTCACAGCTACAAAACCCCTCTGTTGTAAAAAGAAAGAAGTAATCTACAGATATAACCCATAAATTAAAAGTGGCTTAAACTAAAAATTTGTGAAAACCATTTTTACAAATTGAAAAATGCTAGAAAGAAATCTATCTCTCTTCACACATAGTAAACAAAAACCTTTACTATTATTAGGCCAAAATAATGCAGAATTATGCCACTCAGACAAATTATTCAGTCACTGCTGTCATATCCAATCTTGAATGGATATAGATTGGTTGGATTATGCACAAAAGATTAATTGACTCAGATATTCATAATGTAAGTTTCCATGTTCTGCTGTAAATAATCAGATACCAAACTAGACGAAAAATAAATAACATATGAGAAAACATATCTAGGGGTATTCATTTGTCAAAATAAAAGATCTTTGTAAGATGTTTGTACTTCGTTGATAAACGAAATCTGGGAAAACTAATTACTGGGATGCACCATGATTGATAATGGTAATGCTGCTGTTATGCTTTGAAAAAAAAAACCTTTTTAAGAAACACACAGCGCAGTATACTATAAAGAAATTTAGAAGTTTTCAGACAAAAACTTGTTTCAAAATATTTCAAAAAATCTTGTTTCACGCCGGATAAATCAAGAGTGCATTTTTTACGTAAAAATGCCCACATAATCAAATGGATAAGCAAAACATTTAGTATTGTTAGCATAGTATTCGCACCTTTTCCAGACTTTAAGCAGCACGATTATACCCCTTTTATGTAACAATACTAGAGGGAAAAATATGGTATGGTATGTACTTATCACATTTTTTCGTAATAAATCTTAATAAACGAGATAAATTAAAAATAGTTCAAGGTTTGTTAGTAAAGGGTCACCCTAAAGCATACAGGATGATTGCATTGTTGACTTTACATAAGTACTAGAGGTTCTAAAACTTAACTAGAATAAAATTTGTCAGAAGAAACTAATACATTATTTCATTTGAAAAAAGTAGAAGGTTAAATTATAGGAACGATTTAGAACACAAATGAAGATGGTTGTATATTCATCTTAAAACTTTTGAATTGAGGGTTTTAAACCAAACTGGGATTCCCATTAAAAAGTTGGTTTTAAAACCGAAATGTCTGTGTTTCATCCACTCTTTCTATTTTCCCTAATTTCTGTTAAAATAAAAACTTTGCTGTCAAAAATTAGGAGTACTAACGTTGAATGAGACGGTTTTATAGTCGAAAAATTATTTCTAAACTGAGAATCCTGGTTAAAGAAGTTAAAGAACTCAAGTAACTTATACAAATTAACCGATATTGTTTATTTAAAATAAATAACACTTTAATTATTAAACCTTTTTGTGATAGCATTGCAAAGGAGAGTAATTTATTTAACAGTCATATATATATATATATATATATATATATATATATATATATATATATATATATATATATATATATATATATATATATTTGTTTTTTTGTTAATTATTTTCTTGGGCATAGGTTAACTCATTGAGAAGCAAAACTACAATTTAATTGACGTTTCGCTCATTATATTGAGCTTTTTCAAGATATTTTATTTTCTACAATAAAAACATGTATAGTTAGTACTTAAATTGGTTAAAACATTATTGAAAAAACATCACTCAAAAAAACATTACATTTAAAACAAACTATGATCATGAACACAAAAATACATTTAAAACAACATTAATATTATACAGAGTACGTACCTTGGAAACAAGTCATGTGTTCATGTTGGTTAAAACATTATTGAAAAAATATCACTCAAAAAAACATTACATTTAAAACAAACTATGATCATGAACACAAAAATACATTTAAAACAACATTAATATTATACAGAGTACGTACCGTAGAAACATGTCATGTGTTCCATGATCATAGTTTGTTTTAAATGTAATGTTTTTTTGAGTGATGTTTTTTCAATAACGTTTTAATCAATTTAAGTACTAACTATACATGTTTTTATTGTAGAAAATAAAATATCTTGAAAAAGCTCAATATAATGAGCGGAACGTCGATTAAATTGTAGTTTTGCTTCTCAATGAGTTAACCTATGCCCAAGAAAATAATCAACAAAATATTTATATATGGTTAAAGAAAAAAACGAAAATATATATATATATATATATATATATATATATATATATATATATATATGCATCGCTGGGTGTTATCATCTACAGACTAAATGCCTATGCCGATCATTTTGAGTAAAGCATCAAAAGATTCGCCTGTGATACGAAACTGTTCTTAGCTAATACATTTTTTCTCATATAAAAAAATATTCTTATAATTCATACGTGATAAAGAATTTACTAACCGTTGTTAACTGTTATTTGTTTTATTAAATTTAGCACTTTATTATAATTTTTATATCATAAAGGGGCCTTTAGAAGTCTGTCAATAAAAGAGTTAGTAGCTGACATTTTGTGAATAAGGATGATACGAACTATTACGAATAACAATATCTGTGCGTAAGGTAAGGGCTTATGGTAGAGAAAAAACCGATTTCCTCTATCATAAGCCTTCACGCACAGATATTGTTATTCATAATAATTCATGTCATTCTTATTCACAAAAAAATGTCAGCTTTTAACTCCTTTATTCACAGACTTCTAAACTTACCTTTATCATATGAAAATTATAATAAAGCGCTAAATTTAATTAAACAGATATCAATCAACAACAAGTACAAAGGAGATATTGTAGATGAAATAATCGCCAAATAATCTTATAAAGAAGTCAACCACAGTTCTTTGAAATATATAACCCATATCGGTAAATTAAGTACCAAAATTTCTAAACACCTTTCTAGAAACTGGTTAAAAATCAAAACAAAAAGAAGAAATTAAGTGTTTACACGCAGAAGTGATATTCGTGTTCCAAAACGTATATTGGTCGAACCGGCAGATATTCTGAAAAAAATTAATAAAAGAACATAAAACTAGTTATATAAAATATTTAAATAATTCACATTACACAACTCATCTACTAAACGAATCACACACATCTGATGACAATTTTAAAATTCTTCATTCTGAAATAAAATCAGATAAACTCAACTTTCTAGAAAGTATGGAAAATTATAAATTTAAAACATCTGGGATATTACTAAACAATCAGGTACATTTACATAATTCCTCGATGTTAAACCTTTATTAGTTTTATTTGTAAATTCCGATTTTTATTGTTTTTTTTTTTGAAATATTATTATTTTTTCATCAAGGGTCATATAATAAAAACGAAAAAGACTTTTGAGACATTTTGAGAAAAGCGCTTGTTTAAAGCAGATATTTCTATACGGTGAATTTTGATGTCAAACGTTTGACACTGTGTGTCGAAACAATTTACATGGCATAATATTATATAGTGGAAATTAAAATTATGGTCATTTTATTCAACTAGAATCAAATGTTTTCCAGTTATATTTAAGTTTGAATATCGAATTGGTCTAGTTATAATGTTCGAACTATCCACTACAATTCGTTTGACTCGACAATCAACAATTTTAAAATATTGGCAAACGGGTTGTATGTTGCCGGTTAAACCAAAAGTATATTTAAGGTAATATTAAGTTATTAAAACATTGCTACATAATTAAAAAAATTGGGATTGCCATTGCCCTATTTTTTCTCAACGATTTTTCTCTGTAATATATTATTACTATATGATAGCACTACCATTTTGGCGATATGTGCTTCTAGAAACGTTTATTCTTATATTTTGGAAATATTTATATTCTTCTCCTTAAGGTTCTTTAAGGCCACCGATGCGTTCCCCCCTTTAAATAATATGCGATAGGCATGTATACAAAATTCTTACTTACAAATTTCTTAAATTACTTCTAACTGTCTGTTTATGAATTTTTTGAAAAACTGTAAATGCAAAATCATAAAATTTCCTACACACCATTTTTGAACATGTTTCTGAAACTATACGTTTTTGCTAGTGTATTGATTGTAACGTAATTGGGCAGATTTATTTCACAATTTCTTGAAATTGATATGAAAAAATAAGTAATGGAAAGGGCGATAGAACTTTAAAGAAATAAAAATTCTAGCGGTTTAAATTGAACAAGTTCCAATATTTAACCAAAACAACAAACTACAGATTTATAATAGGTAAACTTAGAATAATATTATATGTATATCCTTACAGAAAAACGTAAACCCACGCTAGGTAGTCATAGTCATCAATAAATTGGAAAAGGCATAACGTCTTACTTTAGAGATGAACGGGGACCATTTCCAGCATCTCACTAACGGTGATAGTGAATTTTGAATATTGTTTTATTTTAATTTTCTCTTACAGTGTAACAAACTATAGACAGGGCGTGGAACAAGTCTTGCAATAATACAAATATCTCAAAATCCAATAGCATTTGGAAAAATCGCCCGGAACCTTCAATTTTTGTGTTTTTTGCGCTTTTTACAACAATGGTAATATACAGGATGAGCCATGTAAAAGATACGATCCATGGCTTTCTTAAATGGAACCAAGGACGTGCAGTCCATGGAAGCAAGGGAAGCAGTGCTTCCCCAAAAAAAAATTACAAAACATCTTAAATGTAATTTTTGAAATAGGAAACCATTAATTTAGTTTATATTAAACATCCTAAAATATTATCTTAATTATCAAGCCCATAATAAATGCGTCCTTGACTCCGACCGAGCCACAATATAAATCGAATAGAACCTATGCGGGCCGCTAGCTTCTCTGCAGCCAAGTCCTGTATGCTTGATTTCCTGTGAATCGAGCCAGAGGTTATTGAACTTTCCACCTGCTGTTTGCAATTTTTGCATTTCAGTCGCGTGCTTTAAGTGGGGGCGGAAGCTATCGTTGGAGTAGGTTCTTTGTTTGAACGGCTATCCGTGTGTTGTGTGATACGTACATCGCATCGTGCATGGTGCGATATGGAAGACAATAATACGGACGTGGATACGCAAATACCGTCAACTTCGGCTGTCGATAATAACGTTGAAAATGTTGGAGAATTTTGTAAGAAGAGTGTGTGTGAATGTGTGGTGTGTGTCTTAATAATAAAGGGATTTTCAACATTAAACTTTGCTGATAAGCTTCAAATAATTTCCAAAGGAAGGGCAAAACCGCCTATGAAAAATTTAACCACAAAAATGAAAAACTGTATTAGACATTTTTATTAGCCGGAAAAACAATTCAAACAATTTAAATGGCGAACGGGGTGTGAAAATATAAGTAAATTATTTTGTTGGCCATGCTTACTTTTTGAAAATGAAAAGGGTCTCTGGAATAAAACTGGTTTTTCCGATTTAAACAATTTCCATAAAGCTGTTAAAAGACACATTATGTCCAAAGCGCATTTGCAGGCCGTTATAAAAGAAAAAATCTTCGGCAAAACCAGAATTGAACACACCCTTAATAAACAGTTGGAAACGTCACCGCCAACACAATGAACTAGTCGATAAAAATAGGAAAATATTAAGAAGACTTATCGATGTTGTTTGTTTTCTCGGACAGCACGAATTGGGATTTAGAGGTCTGACGAAACAAGGGTTTCTTCAAATAGAGGAAATTTTCAAGATTTACCTAGGTTTATTTACTCGAATCGAATCCAGAATGATTTAATTTCCGCTGTTGCAACCATTATTCTAAAAAGAATTAAGCAGGAGATTGGCGAGGCGCGGTTCATTGCTGTTGTTCTGGACGAAAGAACTGATATCACTAATTTTAGCCGATTATCTATAGTAATATGCTACGTTAAAACAGACGGAAGTATTCAAGAGCGATTTTTAGGTTTTAAAAATGTGTTCGAAAATCGTACAGCAGATGCATTATATACCGTAGTTTACAACGTTACTAAAGATATTAATGGAGAGAAAAAATTAGCTGCTAAAAGCTATGATGGAGCTGCAGTGATGGCAGGATAATTAGGGGGTCTGCAAGCTAAAGTTCAAGAAACTTTCCCAAGTGCTGTGTTTGTCCATTGTTTTGCTCATAAATTAAATTTAGTTTTATCCCAGTCCATCAATCACATTAAAGAGTATAAAGTATTTTTCGTTACTTTAAGTGGAATGGCTGCTTTTTTTTCCAAGTCAACAAAACGTACACAAGCTTTAGACTCCATTGTCCACAAACGATTGCCCAAAGTACCTCCTACTAGGTGGAACTATAATGGAAGACTTGTGTTAACAGTATCTGAAAATCGTGAATCACTGATTGAACTATTTGAGAATATAATAGAAAATAATGAAACGTGGGGCTCAGAAGCAATAAATAGTTCGAGGGGGTTTTTGGACTGTTTGAAACGAGATTTTAACATTAGCGCAAAAAATAACGCTAAAGAACTAATGCAATTTTTAAAAGACAAAGAGCTGGAAGATGCCTACACCGAAGTGTCGTGTTGTAAATTAGTATTGACAATACCTGCCACAAGTTCATCAGTAGAACGCAGTTTTTCAACACTTAAACATATAAAAAATTTCGTGAGAAATTCAACGGGGCAGGAAAGACTTTCGCATACATCGCTGTTATCCATTGAAAATAAACTTCTCCAAAATATGTCGGAGTAGCGACGTTTTTATGATGACGTAATTGACGAATTTGCAAAAAATGATCGAAGAATCGAATTACATTACAAATAGGTAAGTTTCTAAAAATAGCTTCCCTTTCTTAAAATTTTCATCGCACGCCCTTGATGCATTGACCAAGTTCAAATGTTTTGCTTTGGACATTGTGGCATTCTAATCGGAACGATTGGAATTAGAGCAAAAGCAATTGGACATTCTTCTTCATCTTACTCTTTTATGAGCTTTCTTATAGTGTAACAAATGTTGATGCCATAAAAACTAAGATATGAGTGTTTACTTCCTTTTTGCTTTGATTACAACTGTATTGATTTTATAGCCCGCCAAAATATGGAAAATGAATTTTAAATGTCAATATCTCAAACAATTGAACTTAGATAAATGAAAAATTATATCCAATACACGTAAATAAAAAAAGTAACGACATACAGGGGTTCAACTTAAAAAAGTGTAGGAATCGTCATACCGACTACATTGCTCATTCTGTATATTTCAGATATATTTATATGCGCAATTCAAAACAAAACTTGGATTTCAAATTATTTCTATTATTGCAGACTTTATCTACACTCTGTATATTTTTAATCAGACAGATGAACACAATAATTTAAACTTATAATGATTTATATAAACCCCTGAGTAACCTAATAAACGTTAATCAAACCATTCGCACACATTACTCAGTCAAATTTAATAATGGAATAATACATAATCATTATTAGAATCAAAATCGAGAGCGAGCACCCTTCAATTAGCTTTAAATAAGCCATCAATCTGTTCCGAAAAGAGAAGATTCATAATTCAGCGGATCTGTCCGGTCATTCGGTGCGTTCAATATTCAATGAACATTTTTGACCATTAAAAGTGCGTATCTCGTTATTTTTTGTTTTAATGAAAGCCTTGTTATCGTAAATTTTAAAAGTAGGGCCCATTATATTAAATTTATTGAATATTTTGGTATTCGATTGGTTGTGGGTCTGGTTTTGTTCTTTATATCGTTGACGAGAAAAGGTATTGTCTTGGATTTTTAACAATGTAAATACATTGTTGTAAATTTTGGTTCAAAGAAAAAAAAATATTACTTTACAATTTTAGTTACTAGGACCTCGAATAAAAAAAAAGGTGACATAGTAAGGTATCTCGCGTGTATTCGCGCTAAGTACAAAGGAGACTGCGCTGGTATCCATACTTTCGGTAACCAAAAAATGGTAATGTCTAATTGGCAGATATTAAAATATTAATTTGAGTACGTTAGAATAGGTGTTTATTAGTTTATCAAAATGTTTTTGGTAGCGAAGTTGTGGCTACAAGCGTCAGAAAGACGGTAAACAATGCTTTGTTAAAATATTGTCGTGGAGATCATTTCAACCAATTGTTTCTTAAGAAATTATTTATTTTAATAAATTACAATAAATTTATGTTTTTAATAGCTGAACCACAGACCACCGGAACGCATGAAATGTTTAAATAAAGTTCCAATAATAAATAAAGACGTTTAATTAATAAGGTTTTTATCAACATGAAAAATTACTATTTTTATTGGTACATATAAATATAATTTTTTTATGTTATTGAAAAAAAAAATATATACAGATATCCAAAATTTACTGTAAGCAATATGAAATAAAATATTATTTGGGCGCCGTTGTTTTTGTATTTATTACCAATATAATATCTATCTTCGGCAAATAATTTCAAGAGGGTTTAACTTTTTTATTTTTTGAGTTAGAACCTATATAAAAAAATCGGTAAATTTCTTTTATCCGGAACTTCTCTCCTTATGATTTTTTTTCCATTTGTTAGGAACATTGAAATGTGACATAATATAGTTCAATACATAGTCACAATATATATGTGTTACATCTATTGTCTTTTCAAGCATTTTTATTGGGCGCCAATTTGTTATATCATATTGGATTTCTACTAATGTTTTACCAGTATCTTTTTACCTATACCACGCTTCACTTTTGGGCATAATCTATATATTTAAAACATCAGAGTTTTCAGCAACTTCGTAAGAGAGTTGTACTCAATTAATTTACATGATTTTTTAAATAATCGTCTATTTACCGAGATCTTTCAACACTATAAAACCAATATGTTTTGTGGTAAATGTACCCCATATTCTTATAATTCCACTGGAAACTGATCGCGCCATCTAACGGAAAAGGCAGAACTTAGTCTGCCGGGCCAGCTTGTTTAAAACAAATTCAATAAGTGGTTTTTACATTGATACATACAACCATTTTGTTACATTACGTTGAATTCGTACCAGTTTATCACATTATCACCTTTAATTTTTCCGCAAAATTTAAAGTCCATTGAAAAAGATTTTCCTACGTTGTTTAAAAAAAAAACATTTGGGCGCCATTTTGTTTTGTCATCTTAAATTTGTACCAGTTTATCACTATAACACACTTGATTTATTGATGATTAAAATTGAAAGGCCGACAGACGGAGCGACGGAATTGACAAAACATATTTTTTGCATTTAGGGACGCTAAAACGTGGAGCTATGCAAATAAGGGGTTGATTTTTTTCACGATTACAAACATTTTATTTTGCCGCCATTTTGTTCCGCCAACTTGAATTAGTAACAGAGTTGATCCCTATGCCACAGTTAGTTATGGCACACAATTTGAAATTAATCCATTAAGTAGTTTTTTCAGGCTGAATTTTTAAATATTTTATTATTCCGCCATTGGTTCCGCCATACTGCAATTGATTTCAACATAATTCTTAATGTAGGTATGTTCAAAATTTGAGATAAATTGAATAAATAGTTTTTCAGTATTAATTGTTTAACATTTCACTAGGTCGCCAATTTGTTTCGCTATATTTGATTTTCACCAAAATATTACCAGGTCTTCCTTATATGACCCTTAATTTTCTGTCAAAATTTGAAGCCAATCGGTTAAGTAGTTTTTAAGCTATGGCGCGAACTGACAGACAGACGGACCGATGGAATTGATAAAACATATTTTTTGGAATTTTTTTCGGCCATCTCGAATTAGTAACACAATTTTATTAGTTAATCCCTATACCACAATTAGTTATGGCGCACAATTTGAAATCAATCCATCAAGCAGCTTTTGAGGCTAAAATTTTAAAATTTTATTAATCCGTCATTTTATTCCACTACGTTGAATTCGTGCCGAAATTTAACCAGTTGGTTCCAACAAAATTCTTGATGTTTATGCAAAATTTGAGATAAACTGGTTAAGTAGCTTTTTGTTAAATATTTTTTTAACATTTAAATAGGTCGCCATTTTGTTTCGCCCTATTGGATTTATACCAATATGTTATCAGATAATCCCCATTTGAGTTTTAATTTTTCACCACAATTTGAAGTTAATCGGGTAAGTAGTTTTTTCGCTATGCATCGAAATGACAGACAGATAGATAGACCGACAGACGGATCGGAGGAATTGATAATACATATTTTTTGGCATCAAGGGACCCTAAACATGAATATGGCGACCTGAGAGGATGATTTTTTCATGATAACAAATAATTTATTTGGCCACCATTTTGTTCGGCCATCTTGAATTAGTACTACAATTTTACTAGTTGATCTCTATACCTTATTAGTTATCGTACATAATTTGAAATCAATCCATTAAACAGTTTTTTTTCTGGCCTAATTTTTAAATATTTACGTTTGTTATATATATTATATATTATGTTCCGCTATCTTGGATCGTACTAAAATGTTACCAGTTGATTTCAACATAATACTTGACGGTTGTGTAAATTTTGAGATAAATTGGAAAAGTAGTTTTTTATTAATAATGTTTTTAACATTTCAATAGGCTGCCATTTAGTTTCGCCCTATTGGATTTTTACCAAAATGTTACCAGGTCATCCCCATGCGACCCTAAATTTTTGCTTAAGATTTGAAGTTAATCGGGTAAGTAGTCTTTTGGATATGCCGCGAACAGACAGACAGACCGACGGAATTGAGAGAAGATATTTTTCGGCATCTAACCCCGAAACGAGAAGATCTGAAAAATCTCGGAGAGTTATTTTTTCCCGATTACAATACTTCCTTTTTACGAGGGAAGTAAAAAACACATTATAATGTTTTTAGTCAAGTTTTAATGTGTTTTATCAAAAATGACACACTGTAAAATGTCAGAGTTATTTACAAAAAAAAATTACATTTGTTAAACTAAACACTCTATATATTAGCTCTTTTCTGATTTCAAAAATTTGATAAGGAGATCATCTTTAAAAAGTGTATAAATAGCCAGACATGCCTATGATTTTGTAATATTCTCTATTGTCTGAATAAAAAAAATATATTTTACTTGAAACAAATAATTATATTAACACCTGCTGGTTGTGTCATCTAAGGATAATGGGCTATACATATAAGTTTAAACACTTTTTAAATATTACTAGTTATTGGCCATTTAAACAGTTTAATATATAAAATTTAATTAATATAATGATATGATACGATATTTATATATTTATAACTGTGGAATATTAAGAGCGTTTGTCATTTTTGATATTAGGTATATAATCATACTTGACCAAAAACCCTAGAATTTATTTTTTAATGCAGACAAGCTTAAAAAATAAAAAAGTTAAAGCGTCCCAAAAAAACTGTACGAATACTTTTTCATCAATATCGTATGTGAATGTATATAAATGATATGCCGGGTTTTTGATAACAAACAATGAATAAACAATTGTTAATAAATACTTTTGTAAACACATCCAGCAAGATGCGCAAATGACTTACCAACTCCCATGTGAAAAATACATCTGACTTATTTACTTAATATTTTGTTTATATATGGATATCGACCTCATATATTTGTTATGTATGTACATCAATTACTCTGCGATTGTTTGACCAATTTCGATACATTTTTTAGGAAATATTTAGGATATATATTGAAAAAATTTTGCGCCATTTTGAATTATTTACGATATTCCTCGTAGGCAGTGTATTGCGTTCACCATTAAAAATAAATACATTTTTACCAAAGAATAAACATATTTTTTCACTGAATATTTTTGTAAACATACCCAGCAAGATGTGAAAATGACTTGCCAACCCTCATGTGTAAAATATTGCTGACTTACTTCACATTTTATTATATATCGATATATGCTTTTCGGTTGCTGGTTATTCATTGCTTCTATTCTACTTTTAACCAATTTCAGAAAAAAAGGAGGTGATCAACTCGACTCTATGTTTTTTTCTATATATGCACATCGATTACTCCTCGATTGTTTATTCAATTTGGATGAAATTTTAAGGGAATATTCAGGATATTGCCGCTGTGGTCCCCAGAGCAAGCATATTGAAGAAATGACCATATTATCAGAAAAAAAATATGTATGTAACATATGTTGTAAGATACATAGAAATTATATGTGGCTATTTTTTAAATCTGGCTTTTATAACAAAACTCATATAAATGACCAAAAAGGAAAAAAATTAAAAAATTTATAAAAAAATTAAATTGATTTCAAAAAAATGCACTAAAATGTGAAAATTAAAATTTTATTCTGTGAAGTCGGCACAAATAAAATACTCAATACATAAATATGTTTTTGTGATTAAGTAATTAATAACAAGTTTGGTGCCGACTTCGCTTCAAATTTTCAATATGGAAACAAATATTATTTTGCACTTTTTAGTGCATTTTTATGAAGTCGGTTTTATTTTATTTTTTAATTTTTATGCAATTTTAATGTGCCAAAGTACCTGACAAATTTATATGTCACCGAGAACTAACTTAGTCATGTGAAATATGAAGATAATATGAAGAGCGATAATAATTTTGTGTGTACTTCCTAAAAAAATAAATAAATAAATAAGTACACTTTTATTTCAATAGACCAAACAATACATGGTACAGAAAACGTCGAAAAATCCAAAATGACACCAGTGCATTATATGGCCAAAAATGCTAATCAAGTAATATTAATCTTAAAATATATGTACTTATCCTATACAACTCTGCAATGTAACTCAAAACCTAGAGAAGTCAATAACAAAAAACTCTTGAAGACTATAGGGGACATTATCCTTTAAAATTTGCCATATACAATTTTTAAATGATAAAAGGCTCTTATTTCTAATATTAAGTGGAAGTGAATTAAATAAACGTATACCCATATAATAGGGACTATGTTCAAAAATGGACAAATTATGATTCGGGATATCCAAATTATCACCATGCCTGGTATTATAGTTATGAATGTCCCTCATAGTTGAGAAATTATTAAAATTGCTCTTTACATAAATTAAAGCATCGATATATATATATATATATATATATATATATATATATATATATATATATATATATATATATATATATATATATATATATATATATATATATATATATACTAAAAATCGATAAAAATGCGCTCTCACACATCTTTATCAAAAGTTCTTGGCCGGAAAAGATATATGTATAATAGCAGAGATATATAATTTCTGCAGGTACAAAACGGCCTAAAAGAAGAATTGCTTTCGATTATGTCACAGGGTACCCTCCTGCGATCGTGATTTCTGGGCCTCTAGATCTCCCTGGGTACAAGCCTGCCTGATGAGGGTAGATGCCCAGAAATCATGATCGCAGGAGGGTACCCTGTGACATAATCGAAAGCAATTCTTCTTTTAGGCCGTTTTGCACCTGCAGAAATTATATATCTCTGCTATTATATATATATATATATATATATATATATATATATATATATATATATATATATATATATATATATATATATATATATATAATAGCAGATAGATATATATATATATATATATATATATATATATATATATATATATATATATATATATATATATATATATATATATATATATATGAATTATCATCAGCAAACATGGTAAGATCATTAGGATTTTCACTACCATAGGTAGATCATTAACAAATATTGAAAATAATAAAGGCACTAATATAGACTCTTGCGGTACTCCTAATCTGACCTTTAATTTGTTGGATCTGGCGTCGCAAATATTTGACCTGATTGTAGCCATTCACCAATTTTGTCTCTAAACCCATACAGTTGTAATTTACAGACAGGTAATGTATGATCCATTAAGTCGAACGCCTTGCTTAAATCCATAAAGAGACCAAAACTTTTATTACTTTCATCGAGATATCTGTCGTATCTAAATGCATAAGTAGAAAAAAATCAAATATCAAAATCACTTTGACAATAAGGACATTAATAATTATAGTCTTTCGGAGCAAGGGGAGAAAAATGGTTTTGCTAATATAAATATTTTGTGTGCTGCTTCTGTATTACAAATGTATCGTCTAAGAAAATTACTATTCCATTTTTCTATATTTCTGAGCCGGTGGGATAATTATTACTCCCATTCTTTTTTTATTGAGAGACATTTTTGCTAAACCTCTGTTTGTCGCAAAACAGAAAGTTTGAGGGTACTATACAAACCACCTACAAATTTCGTACCATAAAATTTTATTAAAATTGTGGGACAATTATTATTAATGGATAAAAGTATCTTTTATATATTTTTTAGAGAATCCTTTTGGATATCCTGTGGTTGCTTCAGATGTTGTTTCTGAGAACATATAGCACACAATTTAAAAATAAGTACTATCTTACTCAAATAAGGGCTACCAAACTATGAAACGATCACTTTGATGTGAAAACTTATAATTTTTAAAACTTGTTTTCTAATTTACTATTTTGGGTTAAAACAGGAATTACTTTTTGATTTAGCTGTGTATCGCCGTAGGTACCTCTCTCTTCCTTACTATATATCAGGCCAGGTAATTGCCTAACTCTCTTCGTTTTGCTTCCGTATTTTATGGACGGCCACTCTCTTTAATCAAAGGCTCATCATACTTTGAATGGATAATCCAACCAACGGACATTTTAAGCATATTGACAATGACAATTACAGAATAAATAAATCGGTAAATTTCCTTTACCCGGAACTTCCTTCGTTATGAATATTTTCTTTCATAAGGAATAGTGAAGTGTGATCCAATTTAGTTCAGTACATATTTATTTAGGGAAACATATATACTGCTTTTTCAAATATTTTTATTGGACGCTATTTCCATCATACTACCTATATTTTACCAGTTTCTACCTATGCCACATTTGAGTATTGGGCATAATTTAAAATAAATGTATTAAGTAGCTTTCATATTGACAAACACCGCGCAACGTCATGTTGAATTCGTACGAGTTTATCCCTATATCACATCTAATTTTTCTGCAAAAATTATGTTCATTTTTTTAAATTTACTTGGGTGCCATTTTATTCTGCCATTTTCAATTTGTAACCAGTGTATCTCTATATCACTATAAGTAGTTCTTTCCAGGTTGATTTTTGTACAAAATTTGAGATAAATTAGATAAGTACTTTTTAAGTAGATACAAGGGTACAAGCCTGCCTGATGAGGGTAGAGGCCCAGAAATCATGATCGCAGGAGGGTACCCTGTGACATAATCGAAAGCAATTCTTCTTTTAGGCCGTTTTTGCACCTGCAGAAATTATATATTTCTGTATTATACATACTTTTTAAGTAGTAATTTTTTTAACATTTCTCTAGGCCGCCAGTTTGTTTCGCCAAGTTGGAATTTTACCAAAATATTACCAAGTCATCCCCATATGACTCTCAGTTTTTGACCAAAATTTAAAGTCAATCCGGTAAGTAGTTTTTTAGCTATGCCGCGGACAGACAGATCGATGGAATCGATAGAAAACATATTTTTTGGCATCTAGGGACCCTTAAATGTAAAGATCTGAAAAAATCTCGGAGGGTGATTTTTTTCACCATTACAATACTTCTCTTTTACGAGCGCCAGTTTGTTCCGCCATATTGGATTCCTTCCAATATTTTACCAGTTTCTACCTGCTGTGTAATTAAACCAGCAGTTTTTAGACTTTTTTTTGACCCCCATTTTGTTCCGTCATGGAATTCGTACCAAAATTTTACTAGTTTATCCCTATACCATATCCAATTTTTCTGCATTTCATTAGGGCGACATTTTGTTTTGCCATCTTGGAATCACACCCAAATGTCACCAGTTGATTCTTATGTAAGACTTGATTTCTGTGTAAATTGGATTATTAGTTTTTTAGTATTAATTTTTTACATCTCACTAGCCCACCATTTTGTTCAGCCCTATTGGAATTTCATCAAAATATTACCACATGATTCTTAATTTTTTACCAAAAGTTTAAGTCAATCTGGTAAGTAGTTTTTAGCTATACCGCGAACTGACAGACAGTCAGACCAACAGAATTGAAAACTAAACTAAACTAAAAGGACCCTAAACATGAAGATCTGTAAAAACTTGAGAAGGTGATTTTCCAGTACTAAATTATACTGAAATATACTACTGATCAAAACGAATTATAGGAATTTTGTTATCGGTTTTACATATTTGTATTTTAAAAGCAAATGCAATTTTTTTTAGTGAGCTATTTTGATTTATGTTGCACCTTTATGTTATAAAGTGCTTGTTTAAAAAATCAGAAAGCAGAAACGTCTTGCTGTTCCCTATTAAATAACCTTTTTTCGTATTACGTTATTTGAGAAGTTTTCTTATACTTTTCATTAATGTTTGACTACATATGTCCAATAGACATTCTGTACTGGATCACGATACAGTAAAATGAAACTGTTATAATATTTTTTTTAAACAATGTTTTTTTTTAAAGGATTAAAAAGCGAATTGAAATTAAATTTCAAATATATATTCCTGTCAACCAAGGCACTACCTAAATCTATCTTCCACGACCTAATTAATGTTAAAAACTATATTTGTATAAAAATCTATATAATCTATATTTTTTGTTGTGCCATATTCATGAAAAAAATTACAAAACCGCAAAGATTCAAAACAAAATCAATCAAGAAATGGGAAATTTCAAAGACCGTTTTATTTTTGGCTACTATTTTTGCTACTCTTTGTATCAGGTAAAATTGCAAAATAAGTGAAAATGGAATAATACTATACAAGTGCAAGATACTAGCTTTTAAAACTTCGTCAGAATCCGTTAACTTGTTTTAAAAATGTAAATAGCGCTGTATCATTTTGTGGGGAATAGTTAGAACAGAAATTTTTTTCGCCTATCATGCTTGATAAAATAATTAGTTTTTTAGTCTTACTGTATTTAATTTATTCATTTTAAATCCTATTTAATTTATTTATTTTCAGTTCTTATAAATTTGAAAAAAACCAAATATATTTTTAGGAAATTTTGTATAGGGTGTGAAGCGGTATCCTAGGCGTATCCGACCCCAGCCACGTCCACGCTTCTAGGTGAGCCCGTAAACAGTGTCAGCTCAGGGAAGCCACAGTTTCCGGTCCATCCTTTCATTACTATAAACAACATTACGCCTCTAAACACAAAAAATACCGAGTAGAACATTTTTTAAAACCTAATTTCCTACTGCGACCTACATACAACAAGTCATCAAAGAAAGTAAACACATTTAAAATGTATGCATACACGAGAATACTAAACGTTATCGTCGGGGTTCAAGAATCATTACAATGTATCTAAATTAACATGATCGTTTATCTCGAAGAGCATTTTGTTTGTTTGTTCTGTGTGTTTATTCGCTTGGGTAATAAGTAAATGTAAAATTTTCCTAATAAGGCGATAATTTGCTAACCTTGCTATTCCTGGGACTATAAGAATTACTGCAGTTTGTCCAAGAAAAGAAGTCAATACGTACTTGTGTAATCATGATCCAGGAGCTACCTATAATATGCATCAAAAGCTTTTTACTTTTTCAGTTTCAAATATTGAAATTTTTGGAGGTTTTATCATCTCAAATTTTCAGAGTCACGCAGAATTACAAGACTAAGGCTTCATCTCGGCTCGTCTCGACTTTGGCTAATCTCGTCTCGTCTCGAAATTTTGGTCGAGAAGAGATCAGGGCGTTATCTCGTCTCGTCTCGAAAAATCTCTTCTCAACTTTGAGTATATAATTGAGTTTATAATCTATCCGATTAAAGCTTAATAAATACGTTCACTGAAAAATAAATTTTACCTATAAACACTCACACTGTAGAATAAACCGGGCACGTTTACAAATTGCAACTCTATCGCACCTGCCTTGAAAATGCCATCTAACCTTTTGTTTGAAAAGTTTTCTAACCCTTTGTACGATAAGTCTGAGTAGCCACAATACGTAATTTATCACTACATACAATTTTAGCATTCATAAAATATTCGCAATTTTTTTATTATTATAATAGTGCTGACTGTAGACTTTCTATAAAACATCTTGCTGAGTGTGTATTTTAACATGTTATTAAACAAATTGCTACTAAATTGAAAAAATCATTTTTTGACATTTATTTGTACTATAAGTTTGAACTCTTCCAGGGCTACCTGTTATAACAATGTAGTTGGTATTTGCTGGGAGCTGCATTTTTATGCTAAATAATAAATATTTCAATATCTTAAAAAATTACATTTATAAGTTAACCCCAGCATTTTTCCTGGGTTATAGGAAATCCTGACCAAAATAGGCTGAACTAACGAGTAGGTATGGTGTCTTGTGTCGTTAACGAATCCACGCATTTATCGTTTTTTTTTTTAATTTTAAATGATACCCTATGATGTATAGACTAGATTAAAAGTGAAAACTTGTAACATTTCCCACTTTTTCAAGAAAAAAAAAATCGAAAAATTCGCAAATTTCACTACCTTTCCGTGCAAAAAATTCTATTATGATGATTTGGACAAAATTAAGACTCAAACTTAAGTTATGTGCAGAGTTGCAAACTTACCTGATTTTCTGGAGATATATACCACAGCCTTTAATTGTGGTTTTATTGGTGAACCTGGGCTAATCTAATACTAATGGGGCAGATTCACCTAACAATATAGGTTTATTAGGTTTTGTTAAAAAGAAATCCTTCTTTTAGTATAGACCCGAAATGTTGGCGCGCTGCTACGCGCTTCTTTACAGCAAACCTAACCTAACCAAAATAAACTGTTTAAAATCTGCTAGCAACCTGGCAACACTGTCCACAAATGTATCATTTGACAATTCCCTTCTATATGTGAAATAAATTGGTATTTTTGGATGGAAAGGTGAATAAAATACAATTTTTTTGGGGTTTATTGGTAAAAAAAGTGAGAAATGTTACGAGTTTTCACTTTTAATCTACTCTATACACTATAGGCTACTATTTGAAATTAAAAAAAAAACTACAATTACGTGGGTTCGTTAACGACACACAATAGCTATAGGTATGTACTGATACAACAAAAATAATTTATATATCTTTGTGCCGATACCTTCAATTGCGTGATAAATATAATAACGCTATAAATAGCCGTTTTGAAGAGAAGAGCTTAAATTATTATTAGGTTGTTTTTGTTACATGTTATTAGGTTTTTGTAAGTTTTCGAAAGTAAAAAGAATAATATAACCAGTAATATAGATTTTTGTTTAGAAAGGTTCTTCGATTGAATTATTATTGTCCCCCCAGGTTGTTTGACCAGTAAAGCAAATATTATATATTCTTTTTAGATCCTAGTAGATATAAAGTACACAAGAGTTTAAAAAAAAGCATCAAATAAAACGCAATAAGGGGATCACAATGAAATAGAAATACTATTTAGTTCAATGGCCGATTAATATTTATGGTTTGCCCCTACTAAAAGATAAGCTTTTGTATATTTTTTATCAAGTGCTTTTACCTCGGCTTATAACTATTATGCATACCTAGAGGTTTTTGCTTTTTATTTTAGCAAGTTAACATTATTTTTATGAAAATTAAATAATATTATTAGATTGCTTAAATCATATAAGTTTAAAAATCACTCCAGTACACAGCATCGTATACCTGAGCATGTAGGTAGATTGCACCAAATTATTATTATACTAAATAATACACTTTAACTCATACAATGTTAATATTTAATAGGTTTTGCGGAAATATTTTAAAACAAATATACACTTAAAATATAAATTTCAAATTTAATCTGAAATTTCGCTTATATTGCAAACTTGTTACATGAAAAATACGTTTGTAAGCAACATTATTGAAAAACTAAGAAATATCCAGTTTATTTTTTATACTTTTGATTTATTGCCATGTTTCCATATAAAATAAACCACTGCGCGGTGTTGGAGGAGGCGATGGTACTATCCTGGATAAAAATTATCGTAGGTTACTCATTTTTGTTTTGTAAAATAACATCAACGAAGACAAAATATTAGATGTAACTCATGCATTAAGATATTTTTTTTTTCACTCTGTGATTGCTGTTCAAAATTTCTAAACTTCTTAATGCACTTCTACTAATTACTGTTATCGGGCTAATTAATAAAAATAAAATATTGTCAAATATCTGAAATCTTTTCGATTGGTGCTAGATTTCTTCTTGTAATTTTTCAGAAGTATTTTTGATACTTTAAATAAATATCTTAACTTGTTTTGTTTTTAGTTATAAAATAAATCTCATTTAGACAAAAGAGTTATGGTCAACCCAACTCCATTTTAAACAGCTGCTTTTTTTCTGAATTTTTACTTCAAGAGAAGAAAATTAAAACAAACAATTCTAGGATTATATCAAGGAAATTTTAGACCATTAAGTGTACAGAAGGGGTATCAAGAAAGCGCTGTGAAAAACTATTAACATTTGATGGTCTTTTAGATTTCACCAGTTCTAAATTTAAAAATAATCAAAAAATATTCCAGCAGTTCCATTTATATATAAATTTTCGTTCTTTATGTTTCTTTCAGATACCGTACATACAGAAACATTAATCATATTTATCGTGCGTCTGTACATCGTGTAGTTAAAAAATTGGTATTATTATGGTTATTATTAAAATTAAAATATATTGAAAGACACAGAACCAAAATCTAAATTTAAAATCAATAAAAAAAATCGGTAAATTTCCTTCACCCGGAACTTCCCTCGTTAAAAATTTTTCCTTTTATTAGGAACAGTGAAGTGTGACCCAATTTACTTCAGTACATAGTCATTTAGTTAGACATATATACTGCCTTTTCAAACATTTTTATTCGGCGCCATTTTGTTCCATGATATTGGGTTCCTACTAATATTTTACCATTTTCTACCTATGCCATACATATTTGACTCTGGGCATAATTTAAAATAAATTCAATAAGTATTTTTACATTATCACACACCGTCATTTTGTTACGTCATGTTGAATTCCTACCAGTTTATCTTTATAGTACATTTAATTTCTCTGCAAAATTTAATCGATTGAATAAAACCTTTTTACGTTGTTTTTTTTTTAGTTTTATTTGGCCGCCATTTTGTTCCGCTCTATTAAATTCGTACTACAACTTTACCAGTTTATCTCTATATTACAGACAAGTAGTTTTTTCAAGCTGATTTTTTAAACATGTTATTAGACCGCTATTGTGTTTTGTATCTTATATTCACACCAGAATGTTACCATGTAATACTTGATTTTTGTGTAAAATTTGAGGTAAATTGGATAATTAATTTTTTTAGTAATAATTTTTTAACGTTTGGCGGCCTAGCCATCTTATTAAGGCATATTAGATGTTAACCAAGCTATTACCAGATCATACTCATATGACTCCTAACTTTTGACTAAAATTTGAAGTCAATTCGATAAGTAGTTTTTAGGGTGTACTGTAAACTGACAGATAGTAAAACATATTTTTTGGCATCTAGGGACACAAAAACGTGAATGTAAAACTTTTAGGGTGTTTTTTTTACCATTACAAATATTTTATATAGCCGCCATTTTGTTAAGCCATCTTGAATTAGTAACACACTTTTTCTAGTTCATCTGTATACAACAATTATTTATGGCACACAATTTGAAATCAGTCCATTAAGGGGGCAGTTGCAGTCAATTAGCATTGAGAAAATATCGCGCAAAATGACCAAAAATAGGTTGTTTTCTGTGATAGTCTGCGAAGTTATAAAAAGGAATTTGATGATCAGAGTTTAACACATATCTTCTAAAACACTTCTAAATTAAATTGAGTATGTTGAATTTTTCATTTTAGCCTTTTTTAGCCAAAAGTAAAAAAAAATCTGTTTATATGTCTAGTAATTTTTCGAAAACAATAGCGGTACTAACCTTGAGCTTTTCTATGCTCAGAAGTAATTTCGTCAAATTCCAAAATACTCAAATTGGAGAGCCAACATATAGATACATTTCTGAAAAAAAATTGATCCGAAAAATATAGTAGTGTTTTTCCAAACTATCACCAAAGATAATTGCTAAAATCTTGGAATATTTTTCGGAGAATACGTTAGGTTGGCAATTACAGTTGGTAACAGGTAAAGTTTGAACCCCTATCGCAAGAGGTCGGCCCAAATTTTTCAATATTTTCTAATGGAAGGGAGAGCGCAATGACGTCAAACAAAATGGAATTCCGATCGCGTGTTGTCAATGACGTCAGATAAATAAATATTTATCTCTCGCGTGGTTTTTCGTTTATTTTTTATCAGATTCTATGGCTTTTCTTTTAAATAACGTTTAGAATATTTTAATACATATCATGTTAGAAAAATTAAGTAATCAGTAGATTTGGGCAAATGGAAAAACATAATTTTTTAAACAGTATTTGTATTTTTTTACGGAGAAACTATAACTAAACTATGTGGGATATTAAGAGGAATGTATGTTTAGGTCATATCTTAGTTTGTTACGGTGGGTTCGTGTAACACATTTTAGTTTTAACTTTTTCTTTAATTAATAAGATCTCACACCGGTATTGGTTGTTTTTTGTCATGTAACATAAAAAAATTAAACTATTCTTAGTGGCAAAAAATTATGCCTAATACTAAATTTTGGAAAGGATTTCTTATCTCAAAATTGTTCTATTCTAAAAAATGGAAATATATAGATTTATTTGACCCTACGCAAAGAAAACGAATTGATGTTTCATATAGGTATTTAGTAAGGTATACCTAACTGGACATTTAATTTCAAAATAAACAAATTTATAAAATTTCCTGCATGTCTTTAAAGTCCTCAAATGTAGTTTATCATGTTTATATCGGGTATGCAAAATAGTCCATTGTAAAAAAAACAAAATAGGCCTTGAGCCGGCGAAAACCCTTCTCCCTCAAACTGTTAAGAAAATAGGAACAGTTGTACAGAATTTAAAAGTAAACTAAGTACCTAAATGTACTATAATTCTGCCATAGCACAAAACGTGAATAAGCACGTTGTTTCTACTAATTTTTTGCAAAATTATAAACAGCTTTTTATGAACTATGACAAATTATTTTAGCATAAATTAAGCACTGAAATTTATTAGTCATGAAATGTTTTCAGGTATATCTGGGTAGAAGAGTGTTTTTTTCTTTATTTTGATTCCAACTTCTACAATTGGTTATAAAGGTCAGAAAAAGATAAACTTCAAATACAAAATTTTAAAAAATATCCCCAAGATTCAAAACATATTTAGTCTCGTTTGAAATCTTAGAATTGCAATGTCAGTAAAATGAAAATTGTTCTACTAATAGTTTAACTTCTAGTCCAAGCAGATAAAAAAATTGTTCTGCTTTTACAAAAATAAAAAATTGTTTTGCAAGTTTCTGATGGGATTTTTCTATCTTCTGCTAGGTCTAAAAGATAGCAAGAGAAAAAGTTTGAATATAAAGTTTTTTCTTTTATAAATATTGAAGATGGATGAGCAAATATAAAAAACTCTGTTTGCGGGTTAGTAATTTATTAGGAAATAATAGCATTTACATAAATGGTATTTATATATTACAATATCATCATATACATTTTTAAGATTAAGAAAATAGTATCTATCTACAGTAATAATGATTTATTGAAGAAACCAATAGATCTTTTATTTTATATAAAATGTAGTTGCTTAGTTGCTAACAGAACGAACTAACTGTATTTGTAGTCTAATTAATATATTTAAGCACTGATGAGATTAAAAAAAAAACAATAATTCAAATTATGTGCTCGAGTTGGTTAAAATATAAAATAATTATATTTTATTTTTGAACTACATATATAAGCAAATGTAGAAATGAACATATTTTTTATTGGTATCCTAAAATTACTAACTAAATATTCCTAACTTACAAATCAGTAATTATTTTTTTTGCTTATAGCATTTAAATAAATAACACGTAAGATAACATTTTAGTAGCAATTGAAAGATATTTTTTGTAGTTTGGCTGGGTGTTCATGAGTATGCTATCAAACTGTGGAACATATACACTACAAATGTATAGTAGGTATATTAAATTATAAAATTCTTAGTATAGTTTGACTTTCTTGTGTGTAGTGTAGTGTAGAGGTAACATTCAGCCTATTCTGAATGGATTTAAGTTAAAACCTCCATACTCCAACACAAAAACAGCCAAACTCTTAGAAAGAGCCAGTTAATAGTTAATATTTATATATATATATATATATATATATATATATATATATATATATATATATATATATATATATATATATATATATATATATATATATATATATATATATATGTGATTTTGCATTTAAATATCTGTCTGTATGTGTTGGTTTTCTATACACGGTGTATTCGAAATGTCCATTATGTAGTTTTGTAACCAAAACATCTAAAAATGGTAGTTTGTTATTTTCCTCTAACTCTAGAGTAAATTGTATTCTGGGGTGGATTGAATTTACGTGAGTCAGAAATTTTTCGAGCTCTGCATGACCATGTTACCATATAATAAATATGTCATCCACATAACGAATCCATAATTTGGGTTTTAAACTTGCTTTCTCAAGCGCTTCTTTCTCGAAATATATCATAAATAAATTCGCGACTACTGGTGATAGCGAGGACCCCAATGGAGCACCATCCATTTGTTTATACATTTGCCCGTTGAAAGAAAAATAAGTATTTTTGAGGCAGTGCTCTGAGAGTTCTATTATATGTGCCTGGAAATCCTCGTTCATAGCAATCTTGTACAATGCTTCGTCGATGGGAATACTGGGATATAACGATTTGACATCTAGGCTTGCTATGATATCATTTTTTCAAGGACGATATCTCGTATAATTGGAGTGAAATGCTCCGAGTTTTTTACAAACGAATCAGCTTTTTCTACAGTTGGTTGCATAATTTCAGAAAGGTATTTCTCCAGTTTTTGTAGCGGCGAATTAACAGCACTAACAATAGGTCTGATAGGCGCCCCTGGTTTGTGTATTTTTGGCAAACCATAGAGTTTAGGACATCTGCTCGACTTTTCCCGTGGTATGATTTTTTGTTGAATTTCGGGGTTTATTGGTGAACTTTTTATTTTATTTTTAGTTGTTTTTTCTAGGTACGTTGTCGGGTCCCTCGGAACAGGCCTATAACAATTGTCTTGTAGGATATCCTGCATTTTTTGTACGTAATCTTGAGTATTCATAACCACAGTTGCGTTTCCTTTATCTGCTGGAAGGATTGTGATGTCTTTATTTTTTCGAAGGTTTATTAGGGTCCTTTGTTCAGTGGCATTTAGGTTTTGTTTTGTTGTTTTGCTTGATCTTAAAATTCTTGCCACCTCTTGTCGAATCTCCTCTGCTTTTGTTTCCTCGGAGGAGTTAAGGACGGCTTCCACTCCAGCTATTATTTCTTCTTTAGGGATTTCCTTAGGAGATATCGCAAAATTAAAACCCTTACTCAGTACGGATTTTACACTTTCTGAGAGACTGTAGGATGATATATTATGTACTAATTTATCGATGTCTACTGATGATCTTTGTGGCTGACTCGACTTTCTTAGAAGATTGTCGTACTTTTTCGAAAGTTTATCTGTCTTAATATTCTTATTTGATTCTGTTCGCCAAAAAGCCAAAGTTTCTATGCGATTCCACAATAAAGGGTGAATGATGTTACTTAGTTTAAGGTGTAACTCTAAAAGTTCTTTTTCTGTCTCGGCTAGTTGTTTTCTAGTTTGATGGATTTGTTCTTTTAATAACGCCTTACTAGCATTTTGAAGTATGGTGTTAGTTTTTCTAGTTTTAGTATGATAAGACAACCGTGTAAAAGTAGGAAGTAAATCGCTGTCACGACACTTAATTTGAAAGGTTAGATCACATAAAAGATTAGTTTTCTTACCTCTCAGTTTCTCATACATCTTGATTGTCTTGAAAATCTCCTCCCCGTAGAGGTGATAGTGTTGATTTTTACTCCTTCACGGATGGAAAAATACAATGTGTTTTCATTTCATGTGATTTTGGCGAAACGTCAGCAAAACTGTTCTTTTCAGAACGACAGTAGTGAACGGATGTACACCCGGAATGAAAACACATATATATATATATATATATATATATATATATATATATATATATATATATATATATATATATATATATATATATATATATATATATATATATATATATATATATATATATATATATATATATATATATATATATATATATATATATATATATATATATATATATATCTATATATATATATATATATATATATATATATATATATATATATATATATATATATATATATATATATATATATATATATATTACATGAGACTGTTTGAGAAAACATAAAACAATATACATTGTTCCTTAATTTTATGCTCATTTTTAAGTAGGTCATTCCTTGACGTATTTTATGAGAATTCATATAAACATGTTTCCTATAGTCTATGTTTTGTTTTGTCTTTGAGATACAGGCTGTCTTAATAAAAAGAAATAATTTTTTATGGATAATTTAAATATATTTCACGACAATTATGGTCAAGCATTGCAAATTTGATTGGATGACAAGGGGCTGAAAGTATTAGGATTATAATTATCCATTTCATGGCGTCTGCGGGAAGGGCAACATAATTCATATTAAAGAAAAAGTAAAGTATTCCACTGGTTTATAAACAGTTTTTATTTTTGTTTAGATCGAGAGATTAAAACTACAGTTTTTTGAAACTAGCCTTCTTTGGTCTCTCTCTTTAATATTAGGTTTTTCATTTTGTAACTTTCATCCAATGTTAAGCTTGTTTTTGGTATGCATTGGAGTGACTCGCGCAAGGCAGAAATTAAATAAAAAAAGAAAAATTAAGTAAAATTATTAATTAATTGAAATAGTATTTAACACATTGATTGCAGTAGCTAAAGTTGGTTTTTAAACAACGATGCCTGAAGTATACTGCATTTCATATAGGATTTACTTTAGACATTGCCTCCTTAAGAATTACATTGATCATCATTAATTTTAGGCTGAAGGGTAGCAATATATGTATTGATTTAGAGAAAATGTAGACACATCTTCCTGTGTGACTATATTTTTATATAGCCTGCATTTTCTGTAGGCTTGGTTCATTTATACTTATACTGGTTGTAGTAGTAGTGGGAGGTACAATACAAAAGTCTATAGTTTTTACTATTTTTAGAAATATATTATATAGAGTATTAAGATTCTGGGGCAACTTAATATAGTAAGACAACCGAAAGGCATTTATGTATTGAGTAGCCACATCTCTCTTTGCGAGTATGTTTTTGCATAGTGTTCATTTTCTGTTAGGCTTTGTTCATTTCTACTTCTATATAATACTCTGGTGTATTACATGTTCCCTAATATTTTTAAATATATAAACATTTTTCTAGGTTACTTTACAGGATATTATGTCTATAGAAAGAAATACAGTTGGCCAGTGGGATAATTCATTTTATACAGATATTAGAAAATACATATTAAAAACTTCAGTATTCGGCACAGTATGTAAAAGGCGATATAACACTTCCTGCATTAACCTGGTCAGTTCCGTTATAAATCTAGGGCATTTTAAAACTTATTACACACTTTATGGAAAGCAAAAAGAGAGTGTTGCAAGGCAGAAATTTGCACAGTCTAGACCAAATGCAAAAATCAAGGAACCTGCCAATTTTATTGATGAAGAATTTAACCACAGCTGCTACACCTGATGGTAAAACACTTTTTATTATAACTATTAAATTCTCAAAATTTTATTTGTTTATTTAGACTTTTTACATATTAAATACTTGACTAAACTTTAAATATAGTATAAAAAGAAATCACATTTATTATTATCAGGTAATGTAATTATTCTTTCAAAAGATAGCTTTTAAATCATATTAAAGCAAACTAAAATACTATTTTTATCTCCAACCATTTTTTTCTTTGTACGTATTCAAAATAAACAAAATGTCGATTTTATTAAAAAACAATAACTAAGAATTTTAGGTCTAAGGTGTGGTACATCAATTATGTTTTCTTTCAAAAAATTTGCTAAATTTTTCCTGTTCTATTTTGAGGGTTCTGTAGCTTGTCCTAATAGTAGTTATAGTTTATAATTTACTTTTATATGTATGACAACAGTTGTTAATGATTAAAATAAACATGTTCTTTTATATGCACTTTTCCCTTGCTTTTCTTTATTTGCTTGGGCCTTGCCTGAATCTAATGGAAAACACCTGTTAAGTTGAAATTATAAATAAAATTGTTTTCATTCTTTTCAGTTTATATAAATAATATTTAATTATTCTGGCTTTATTATTACATCGAGCTCTTCTCGCTAATGAAGCTAGTTTTTGCGTCTTTTTTTCCTACTAATTAGCATTAAGAGTGCAAATCCACGCTATAAAATTTCTCCTGTTCATTTTTCGAACTCAAACCTCAAGCGCCACGCTGTAGATGACGCATCAATGTCGGAATCTGATTATTTTTTAATTTTTTCCAAAATAGGCCATATAAACAAATTAACACGTTCAATATTTAATGTTATAACATATTTATGTACAAACGTTATATAATATCTATCAAATACTATGCAAATAAGTAGTTTCACTTTTAACGGAAAAATTCAAATATTTCAGAAAACGCTTCACAGTGACGCAACATTGTGGTATCCCCTCCATCCCAAGCAAATAACTTTATGAGTTTTACATTCCTTTGATATAAATTTCAAAATATTGCACATGGCATGTATTTCTTGCCTCGTTGATATATCTATCCCTGTCGCGAAATGAAATAAAACGAGAGAGTGCTGTTAAAGAATACCCCTTTTACAGACTAGTTTTTACGATCTACCCTATTGACTGTGTTTTTATCAGCTAGCCGAAGTAATAATTGCAGGCCTTTCGACTTTTGGCACCTTTCGGTGTTTGCCGTTAAAAACAAGTTTTTTAATATCTAAATACCCGGAATATTGGTTTCCTTATATTTTTACGAACATGATTTTATGATAGCTTGAGTCTTGGGTTGAGAATCTCCTGTTTGTTTATTATAGGTGTATTTTAAAATGACTAATAGTTGTATTTTTAAAACGTCTACGTTTAGTTTAGAACTTCTCATTCGTGATTGTGTCTAAGCTTTCTAGATATTTGTTTATGAATTCCTGTGTTACCTGTGTAATTAGGATATGTGTAATGAGTGCTAAAGGGCCTAAAAATACGAGAGCAGCAAGACCTCGGCGCCGAACTGCAAAGAATTTTGCAATGAGAATCCTGGGAAAATGCAGAATAAGGTAAGTTCAAATAGTATAACTATAGGTACTCGATTTTGAGACCCTTGGGACTACTTATATAAACTTTTATCTGTATCTCCATGCTATTGTAATTTTTTAGGAGGTACATGGTGGATGTATTTTTGAAGTACACATCTTTTGTTTGAAACTTAAAATAGCCCAACTTTGAAGGACGAAGACTATTTTGTTTTCAAACAATGATGAAAATAAATAAAACTATTAAATATGTTTTTTATAAGTACCTAGGCAACACGATTCTTTTAGAATTTTCTGGTTCATTTTTATTTCATATTGATATTTTTATACATGAGGTGAATTCTCTCTGAAATTCACATAAATACCTATGATTTTTATATTTGTAAAATTTAAATATGTTTTGTAGGATTAATTTTAAATTTTAACTTTTAACAAAGATAGTGCACCTTCGGGGGTATAGTAATTCGGTAGGTATAAAAACGTATTTCCTGTTGGTTATATTATAGTGGTAGAAATAAAAAGCTAATAAAATTAGACACTTTTTATGCAACACTAATACTTTCATAGTGGTAGTCTCATAATGCTGGCTGATGCAATTTAACTCACCGGATCCGTGACAATCTGTGCAATAATGAAGCTTTTAGTTATCAGTATTATATTGATCCTTTTTATGTGACTTCCACTTAGAAAGTTTTGCTATTGCAGACAGTAGCAGGCTTTAACAGCCTATACCCCCACAGTTATCATATCACAAAGAGAAAATTATTGGGAAGCAACTGTCTATTGGTACCTAATTTACTAAGGCATTGCTTTGTAGTGAAAAAATAATTCTTGCGCATGGCTATGCATATGTAACATATTAAATATCTTAGTCTTGTATCTACAAAAAAATAAAAATTGACCTTTTATATATTCTCAAATGAATGAATTGACCAAAAATGTATATACAGATTCCTGAATCACTGGAAAAGTAAGAAAAAATTGGGGATATTAGTTTTCAGTTCTCAAGTAATTTAGTGTACTAATGTATGTTACTGTATTTATTTATGTACAGTGTGATCATAAGTTGTATTGTTTAAATCGGACACACCTCGGCACACACTCTATACTATATTTTCCTCAAATGAAACTCTTCTTGCAGATTATAAATATAATATCTGGTTTGATAACTTTATCTTCAAAGACACCCGATCAATTTAAGAAAAACCATATGAAGCAGTGTGTTAGAGAGAGACGGACAACACTATTACATAGTGGAGTGGATAGGTATCAAACCAGATATAATTATAATCTGCAAGAAGAGACCCATTTGAGGGACATATAATAGTCAGGATGTCCCATTTGAAAAATATAATTTATAGTAATATCTTGTAAAATTGAAAGTCTTTTTTTTTTCGTTTTTTACAACCTTGGTAATTTATGTTATTTTTTTTTAACAAGCATTTGACCTCCCAAACTAATAATATAACAGACTTAATATTTGAACAGCACATATTTAAGGTTTTCCCATAAGAGACAATCTGTTAGAGAGAGAGGGATAACCTTGATTTCCTCAAATTTTAAATACTTTTAATATATGAGTGCATTACATCATTGGATTTTGGAATGCAAAGGTTTGTTAAAAAACAAATTAAAAAATCCAGGTGTGTATTTAAAAGTTGATGATGGCTCACGTTTACTTCTTTTTAACATTATCACTATACAAGGTTCAGATGCTAACATAGATGGTAATTTTCTTTAAATATAATACCATTTTTTTTATTACATGCTTAGTTTTTTAAGGTCTTCTCGAAGATAAAAAAAAATCGATAAATTCACCTTTACCAACAAGTTTCTTCGTACAGAATTCTCTTACGAGACCACACGGACGACTATACAAAACTGCTCTTCTAAATCTCAATGGAAATGGGATAACATGTTTTTTTTTGAGGATCCCGAAACCCTAAAATGCAAAGATCTGTAAAAATCTCTTAGGGTGATTTTTTCACGATAACAATACTTCCGTTTTACGGGACCATAAGAAAGATCATACAAAACTAAGGTAGAAGTACACAATTTTTGCTCTAAGTAAAATTATTTAGATTTTACAGGCTTTCTAATATCAAATTGTCATTTTTCAAATGTCATATCTCAAAAACAAGAACTTAGGATTTTTAAATGTGTAGAGTCAAAAGCGCAATGTAATAAATAACTTAACATGTTTTAATATTTTTTCAAACATAATAACCTGAATTATTCAAATTTGTGAAAGGCTTTAAAGACGCATGATTTAAGTATGCGCTTGAAACTGCAAACAAGAAAAAATATCCTACAACTTGTATCACCAAGCTATCAACTAATCAATTTAATGTTCCAAAAAATTTATAAGTCTTATTGATTTGATTACTTTTACTACTTTATAGATATTACTTATATATTTGTTTAAAGTTATTTTAAGTAAAATAAATATATTTTTAAAATAAAATTTTATTTGTACAGACTGATAAGAAATATTAATTTATAAACCAAACCATTAGTCGTCGTTTTGCTGCAGTGGGTTCCGGAGTTGTTTATTTGCGTTTTTTGTTTTTCTGAATAATCCTTTTTGAATGTTTTTTAAAACTCCGAGACCTGCTAAATGTCCTTTGTTCTTTTACTTGTTTGCCACCTTGTGTTTTAATGTATTGCAGTGGTAATCATCATTTGTGTTCTATGGAGAAGTATAATTATATTAGTTGTATTTTTTACGTGAGCCTCTAATTCTAAGGAATTAGGTAAGTGAAATGTCACAAATAATAATACTTATGAACCCTGGGTTTCCTTTTATTATTGTTATTTAATTTGTCTTTTTATGTTGTTGTGGTTACCTTTTTGTTCGTATTTATTTGTTTTCCATATGTATATGGTTTATATTTAAGAAAAAATCTATTTAAAAATAAAAAATAATAACTCTTTAGTATCGAATAATTATATTTCCTAAGACTAAAACAAACATTGTTTTTTTAGATTAATTTAAAAATATTCAGTTAGTGTTGTTAGCTTTGTGATGCTTTATTAAATTTTTGTTTGTATCCTATGAGCGGCCATACTGTAATAAAAAAATGATCTCTTTCAGCCTTGAAGAAGACGACAAATAAATCGTCGAAACGTCGGCCAATTTTTTAAAAAACTGAGGTTTGATTTATGTCCCTAACCCGCTAAACACCATCTTGAATAAAATATATTTTTTGGAATCTTAGTCTCATTATTTAAACTTTTTCACATGTATGTCTTAAAATCCACCTGACATTTTTTTTCTTTCACCGCCCTCTCTATTTTTGGGCTCTCACTTGGTTCCCTCAAAAACAAAAGTGTATTCGCCTGGGCTTTATCATATAAGTGCCATAGGTATACCAGTCAGTTTACCATGTTGTTAAGATATAATAGCACGTTGGACATGCTAAAGATATTTATAAAGCATCAGCCATGTCTTTATATTAATTATTTTTTTGTTCGCCTACACTGGTATGATTTTCAAGTTTATTTGTTACATTATAGTATATTTATAAAAGACATCAGAAAATTTGCATTACCTGTCAAAATTGACACTTCTTTAAACAAATTACAGAAAAATGGCCTTATTTGCTAAAATATGAAAAAGTTGTATTAAGAAAGGTTGTTTATTTTTTAATTTTACATGTGCATACCAAATTTTGATCAAAAACTGCTATTTTTTTTAACTTGATTTTTGAAAATTAAATAATATATATATATATATATATATATATATATATATATATATATATATATATATATATATATATATATATATATATATATATATATATATATATATATATATATATATATATATATATATATATATATATATATATATATATATATATATATATATATATATATATATATATATATATATATATATATATATATATATATATATATATATATATATATATATATATATATATATATATATATATATATATATATATATATATATATATATATATATATATATATATATATATATATATATATATATATATATATATATATATATATATATATATATATATATATATATATATATATATATATATATATATATATATATATATATATATATATATATATATATATATATATATATATATATATATATATATATATATATATATATATATATATATATATATATATATATATATATATATATATATATATATATATATATATATATATATATATATATATATATATATATATATATATATATATATATATATATATATATATATATATATATATATATATATATATATATATATATATATATATATATATATATATATATATATATATATATATATATATATATATATATTATATATATATATATATATATATATATATGTATATATATATATATATATATATATATATATATATGTATATATATATATATATATATATATATATATATATATATATATATATATATATATATATATATATATATATATATATATATATATATATATATATATATATATATATATATATATATATATATATATATATATATATATATATATATATATATATATATATATATATATATATATATATATATATATATATATATATATATATACATACATATATATATATATATATATATATATATATATATATATATATATATATATATATATATATATATATATATATATATATATATATATATATATGTACATATATATATATATATATATATATATATATATATATATATATATATATATATATATATATATATATATATATATATATATATATATATATATATATATATATATATATATATATATATATATATATATATATATATATATATATATATATATATATATATATATATATATATATATATATATATATATATATATATATATATATATATATATATATATATATATATATATATATATATATATATATATATATATATATATATATATATATATATATATATATATATATATATATATATATATATATATATATATATATATATATATATATATATATATATATATATATATATATATATATATATATATATATATATATATATATATATATATATATATATATATATATATATATATATATATATATATATATATATATATATATATATATATATGTATATATATATATATATATATATATATATATATATATATATATATATATATATATATATATATATATATATGTACAAAGTATTTTTGCTGTATTATTAACTGATTCATTGTATTCATTATTAAATGATTATAAAGCGGATTTACTAATAATATTAGTAAATCCAGTAATAATCAAGAACAAATAAAACTGGTGTTAGAATTATATAAGTGTCAGTCTTCTTATATGTTGCTAGATTTTTTTTCACATCATCAAACTATATTTCTCTTCATGTGAACTCCTCCTACCCCACATATTTTAACGGCCTATACCAAGACCAATTTTTTCTTTTTAAATGTGGTTATAAAACAGTACAACCAAGTGCCCTAAATTACGGAATAACGTCTCTACAGCCAACACCTTACATTTTGCTACCTTGCATTGTTTGCCCTTACAAAACTTGTCAAGGCAAACCCCACTTGTGCACGCATAATCTTTTTTTTTATTGTAATTCTGTCAGGTTTTCAGTATCTACTTAAATTATCTAAACCTTTAAAAGATTTTCTCGTAATTCATTTTGAACATTGTATTAGGAATACTTTTACTAATATGTGATACTTTCAAATATTTTACTGAAAGATCTCTTAATTTATACTGACAAAGATATCCCTGGAGACCTCGCTGGAGACTCATCTTGGAACTTTAAACTCTCAACATCATTACCACGCTTCTTTGCAAAACTGGTTGAATATGTATAGCCTTTGTTAATATCATGCCTACAATAAAAGATGCATACATGTAGTTGAAACGGTTGTAATAATATCTGAAATATTAGGAAACTATATTTTTTTTCTTTATAAATATCTCTCGCATGTCCAACGTGCTATTATATCTTAACAACATGGTAAACTGACCGATATACCTATGGCACTTATATGATAATGCCCAAAGGCATACACTTTTGTTTTTGAGGAAACCAAGTGAGGCTCCAAAAATAGAGAGGGTAGTGAAAGAAAAAAAATGTCAGATGGATTTTAAGATATACATTTGAAGTGAAATAATTGAAATAATAAGACTAAGATTCCAAATAATATATTTCTTTCTAAAAATATATTTATTTTACTTAGAATGACTTTAAACAAATATATAATATAAAGTAGTAAAGTAATCAAATCAATAAGACTTATACATTTTTTGGAACATTAAATTGATTAGTTGATATCCCGGTGATACAAGTTGTAGGATATTTTTTATTGTTTGCAGTTTATTAAGTGCATACTTAAATCATGCGTCTTTAAAGCCTTTCACAAATTTGAATAATTCAAGTTATTATGTCTGAAAAATATTAAAACGTTAAGTTATTTATTACATTGTGCTTTTGACTCTACATATTTAAAAATCCTAAGTTCAATTGTTTTTGAGATATGACATTTGAAAAATGACAATTTGATATTTAGAAAGGCTGTAAAATCTAAATAATTCTACTTAGAGCAGAAATTGTATACTCCTACCTAAGTTTTGTATGATCTTTCTTATGGTCCCATAAAAGGGAAGTATTGTAATCGTGAAAAAATCACCCTAAGAGATTTTTACAGATCTTTGCATTTTAGGGTTCCGGGATCCCAAAAAAAAACATGTTTTCCCATTTCCATTGAGATTTAGAAGAGCAGAAATTATGCACTCCTACTTCAGTTTTGTATGGTCGTCCGTGTGGTCTCGTAAGAGAATTCTGTACGAAGAAACTTGTTGATAAAGGTGAATTTATCGATTTTTTTTTATCAGAAAAACTCTTTCTTCTATTTAGACTAAAAGCTGATGCTATAAGAAAAACCTTCGGAAAGACATTAAAAAACTAAGCATGAAATAAAAAAAATGATATTATATTTAAAGAAAACTACCATCAATGTTAGCATCTGAACCTTGTATAGTGATAATGTTAAAAAGAAGCAATAAATAATATTACATATTTTAATATTTCTGCTCGCATTTCTGTCTAAAATGATTATTCAATCTTCATTGAATTTGTGTAAAACTTAGAGGTTCCATATATTTTTTAGGCAGTTGGGTTGTAGACCAGATTTCTTACCATGTATACTTTTTTTTTTCGAAAAATGGATTTAATAATAAACATGTATTTATTCCTGTGATATTTGTTGATTTGCACACTGCCTTAACAAATAAAATACCAGTACTGGATGGCACAATTTCGTTCAAGTTGATAAGAAATATGACAATGCAGAGTAATACTAGTAATAGCTGGAATTTTGAACTAAAAACAATTCTGTATTAAAAAACATGCCAGTTAAAAAAAAAGAGGAATACACATTTGGATGCTTATTTACGTTACTTATTTTTGTTACATTTTAGAAATATTTTTAAATATACATGTTGATATAAAACGTAGTGGTGGTATCAACTTTTATTTTTTAAATAAAACACTAATTTCTTCTAGGTTTTGAATTTTGTCCCAGATTTTAGCTATTTGTATGTAGTATCTTTACTTGTTTTTGTAATTTTGACTTCTGAAAATTTGTATTTTCATATTTGGAGAGGATGTAACATCACAAAACAGATCTCGCTTATTGCAAGAGATAGAAAAATGGTTAAATATAGAAAGTTTTAGACAATTTCGTTACAAGCCTAATAGCACCTGCAGGTGAATTCTAGCCATTATGTTCTTGAGATATTTAGAAACGAATAATATATTGCATTGTTAAAATTATGCAGTAACTTTTTAAATCCTAAAATTTTTTTAAAGTTGTAAACATATTGCCAAAGCATTTTTTTGTCTAACATTTTAATGGTGCTGTCATATTTTTAATCTGATGTTTCGTAAACGAGGGGCCATCATCAACTTTTAAATACACACCTGGATTTTTTAATTTGTTTTGTAACAAACCTTTGCATTCCAAAATCCAATGATGTAGTGCACTCATACATTAAAAGTATTTAAAATTTGAGGAAATCAAGGTTATCCCTCTCTCTCTAAAACATTGTCTCTTATGGGAAAATCTTAAATATGTGCTGTCTAAATATTAAGTTTGTTATATTATTAGTGTGGGAGGTCAAATGCTTGTTAAAAAAAATTACGTAAATTACCAAGCTTGTAAAATACGAAAAAAAAAGACTGTCAATTTTACAAGATATTACTATAAATTATATTTTTCAAATAGGACATCCTGACTATTATATGTCCCTCAAATGGGTCTCTTCTTGCAGATTATAATTATAACTGGTTTGATACCTATCCACTTCACTATGTAATAGTGTTGTCTGTCTCTCTCTAACACACTGCCTCATATGGTTTTTCTTAAATTGATCGGGTGTCTTTGAAGATAAAGTTATCAAACCAGATATTATATTTATAATCTGCAAGAAGAGTTCCATTTGAGGGAAGTATAGTATAGAGTGTGTGCCAAAGTGTGTCTGATTTAAACAATACAACTTATGGTGATATCTTGTAAAATTAATAGTCTTTTGTTTTTCTAATAACCAGAAAAAAAGTTTTAAGTAACCCTGCAATTAGTTTTTTGTTCACTCCGATAAGTTAAAAAGTAAAAAAGTTATGAACATTTAAAATGCTATCATGATACACTGATTACACTGTACATACATAAATGCAGTAACACACATTAGTACACTAAATTACTGAGAACTAAAAACTAATATCCCCAATTTTTTCTTACTTTTCCAGTAATTTGTATGTACATTTTTAGTCAAGATTGAGAATATATAAAAGGTCAATTTTTATTTGTTTGTAGATACAAGACTAAGATATTTAATATCTTACATATGCATAGCCATGCGCAAAAATTATTTTCTCACTAGAAAGCAATGCCTTAGTAAATTAGGTACCGATAAACATTTGCTTCCCAATAATTTTCTCTTTGTGATATGATAACTGTGAGGGTATACGCTAAAAAAGCCTGCTACTGTCTGCAACAGCAAAACTTTCAAAGTGGAAGTCATATAAAGAGGATCAATATAATACTGATAACTAAAAGCTTTATTCTTGCACAGATTGTTATGGATCCGGTGAGTTAAATTGCATCAGCCAGAATTATGAGACTACCACTACGAAAGTATTAGTGTTGCATAAAAAGTGTCTAATTTTACGAGCTTTTAATTTCTACCATTATAATATGACCAACAGGAAATAAGTTTTTATACCTACCAAATTACTATACCCCTGAAGGTACACTATCTTTGTTAAAAGTTAAAATTTAAAATTAATCCTACAAAACATATTTAAATTTTACAAATATAAAAACCATAGGTATTTATGTGAATTTCAGAGAGAATTTACCTCATGTATAAAAATATCAATATGAAATAAAAATGAACCAGAAAATTCTAAAAGCTTCGTGTTGCTTAGGTACCTATAAAAAACACATTTATTAGTTTTATTTATTTTCATCATTGTTTGAAAACAAAATAGCCTTCCTCCTTCAAAGTTGGCTTATTTTAAGTCTCAAACAAAAGATGTGTTCTTCAGAAATACATTCACCATGTACCTTCTAAAAAATTACAATAGCATGGACATACAGATAAAAGTTTATATAAGTAGCCCCAAACGTAAAAAATATGTTGATGTTTTTAGTATGTACGTACTGTAATCAGTAATATGTATGTAGGTGGCGCAGGTAATTTTTCAAATTCATGAAGGGTCTCAAAACCGAGCAACTATAGTTATATTATTTGAACTTACCTTATTCTGCATTTTCCCAGGATTCTCATTGCAAAATTTTTTGCAGTTCGGCGCCGAGGCCTTGCTGCTCTCGTATTTTTACGCCCTTTAGCACTCATTACACATATCGTAATTACACAGGAATTCATAAACATATATCTAGAAAGCTTAGACACAGTCACAAGAGTGAGAAGTTCTAAACTAAACGTCGACGTTTTAAAAATACAAGTATTAGTCATTTTAAAACACACCTATAATAAACAAACAGGAAATTCTCAACCCAAGACTCAAGCTATCATAAAATCATGTTCATAAAAATATAAGGAAAATAATATTCGGGGTATTTAGATATTAAAAAACTTGTTTTTATCGGCAAACACCGAAAGGTGCCGAAAGTCTAAAGGCCCTGCAATTATTACTTCGGCTACCTGATAAAAAACAGTCAATAGGGGAGATCATAAATATTATAGTTTGTAAAAGAGGTATTCTTTAACAGCACTCTCTCGTTTTATTTCATTTCGCAACAAAGATAGATATATCAACGAGGCAAGAAATAGATGTCATGTGCAATATTTTGAATTTTCTATCAAAGGAATGTAAAACTCATAAAGTTATTTGCTTGGGATGGAGGGGATACCACAATTTTGCGTCACTGTTAAGCGTTTTCTGAAATATTTGAATTTTTCCGTTAAAAGTGAAACTACTTATTTGCATAGTATTTGATAGATTTTATGTAATGTTTGTACATAAATATATTATAACATTAAATATTGAACGTGTTAATTTATTTATATGGCCTAATTTGGAGAAAAGTAAAAAATAATCGGATTCCGACATTGATGCGTCATCTACAGAGTGGCACTTGAGGTTTGAGTTCGAAAAATGAACACGAGAAATTTTATAGCGTGGATTTGCACTCTTAAGTAGTTTTTCAGGCTGAATTTTTAAATATCCGGCAATTTTGTTTCGCCGTCTTAGATTTTCTTCCTTTTGATTTGATTCCTATATAAATAATACTTGATGTTTGTCCAAAATTTGAAATAACTTTGTAGTTTTTTAAATAATAATTTTTAAAATTTTCGCTATGCCGCCATTGTAGTTTTTTAGCTATACCCCGAACAGGCAGACCGACAAACAGACGGAATTGACATAATATGATTTTCGGCATCTAGGGACCCTGAAACTTAAAGATCTGAAAGAGTCTCGGAGGGTGATTTTTTCACAATTTCAATAATTCCCTTTTGCGAGGGAAGTACTATAAGAAAGACATCTCATTTCAAAAAATTTGGTAAAATGTTGTAAAGGAATGTTTTTGTATAATAAATCCGAAAAATTTTGTTGATGCAATAATATCCTTTGACAGAAATGGTAAGACGTATGTTTTTATATCGATAAGGTAAGAGTACAAATTTTGTCAGAATTAAAGCAAAAAAAAATAATCTTCAACGGTTTTTATTTCATTAACATTGCAAATAGTTGGTTTATATATATATATTGCTTTTTATCCGCATAATTAGTTGAGTGCTAAATCAACGTCATTCTTTTTTGCAACTGTATACAACCAACACAAATATTCCCATATTTTTCATAAGGGATAAATAACGCAATTTTAAAACTTAAGTCCTTAACAAATATTATTGTAAAGACTGGCATTCCATAAACATCTAGCATATGTGGAGAACGTAAGCCTAAAATAACAGACCCAAAAGTTCAGGTGAGATAGATAACAAGAATTACAGTCGGAATACACTACGTAAAGGAGGGTCAAGATATTTTGCCAGAGATACCATTGGGAATAACATTCAAAAATTCTTTAAATCGAACACGAAATCTGAGTAATTATTTACTAAAATGTATTATTACGAAATACTTTAGATCAATAACTTGTTTTGTTTTTTCGGTGAAAATTTATTTTATATATTTTTAATTGGCTTAGTCAGCGAAATATATTACATGTAATACTATATTTCGAATATGTTAATTACATTCTATGCTATTATACTATTGACAATGTACATTGTATTCATATTATGTGGTTTTATTATTTTGGCATATAATTGAGCTCTATACTAAAAAAATTCAGCAGGCATATATCAAGTTGCGATAATAGGGCTATGCAGTAATGTTTAGACAATTTTATGTTATGCGGAGCAAAGCCAATCTGCTATAATTTATGGTTAAATTTTATCGACGATAAAAAATCACAATAAGTTAAAGGAAACATTGTTTAAAAAAATCAAAACATAGCGTCAAAATTAAGTTTTGTTCCAATGAAATTTTTAAGTTAGCACTTGTCTGAAAATGTAAATTTTATCAAAATGGTTTTTGTCTAGTTGAGCCTAACACATAAAATCCCTACAAAATACCTATTTAAGAATAAATTATAGTTCAGAAAGTAAACATTCACAAGTGTTTTTGTTTTACTTAGTCAAACATAGGGATGTGTTGTATATTATTATTCAGAAGAATGACAATAAAAGGTAATAGTTTAAATAAATTAAAGTTGTTTTTAATTTTAATTTAGATTTTACTTTGTAGCTAAAGTAACTACATGCAAGACAGAAAATACCTAATAAAATTTCGGCGAAACTTACTAAAACTAAACCTAACCAAATTAAAATTTAAAGATGGAGATTTGTCATAATGGTCCTACGTACGTTATACATCCGGTTTACATGTTTGTACCAATATTTTCTGATTTTCTTTCTCTATTCAATAATCTTTTCAATTTTACATATTTCTCGAGTTGCTGCGTTCCTTGGTTGGTCTGTTAAGGTGTGTTCAGTGATTATTCATAATGTTCTCATTTTAGTTGCTTACAATTTTTGTTTAATTTTACGTATGTCCTGTCTTGTTTTAATTCCGTGGCTGATCTCAACAGATTTTGTATAGTTTTACCTTGCTTTCGATGTTCATGTGTGTATTTTTTCAAAGGAGATTACGAAGATAGTTAGACATAACGGCAGCTCTGTTAGCATGATAGAAAACTATCGTTTTGGTTAACTATCTGCGCACCTGGATATCTAATTTTCGTGACCAAGAATGGTTTATCGTCTATTTACATCTTCATCTTCAGTTAGGTATATTTTCGGTAATTAAAAATAAGGCTCCGCAAAGGCCCTTGGCTACTTTTGAAATCGAAAAAATGTACGCCATTCATAAATAGATCTTTGATTCATTAATAAGGCTATGGATGGATTTGCGTAATGGATAACATAAGGGTGTGTCAGTTTGCGCATAGCTTAAAAAATACTTATCAGACTGACTTCAAATTTTGGTCAAAAATTAAAGATCATATGGGGATGACCTGGTAATATTTTGGTAATAATCCAATATGCCAGAACGAGATGGTGACCTAGTGAAACGTTAAAAAAATTATTACTAAAAAAACTAATTACTTAAAATACTACTTGTTAGATTAATTGCAAATCTTGTCCAAGCATTAAGAGTGATGTAGAAATAGAATAGTAAAATTGTGGTACGAATTCAAGATGGTGAAACAAAATGGCGGTCAAATAAAATTTTTAAGAAATCAACATAAAGAAAATTTTGTTCAACTGACTTTAAACTTTGCAGAAAAATTAGATGTCATATAGCGATAAGCCGGTACATATTCAACATGACGTAATAAAATTGCGGTGTGTGTCAATGTAAAAACTACTTATTAAATTTATTTTAAATTATATCAAAAAACTCAAATGTGGCATAGGTAGAAAGTGGTAAAATATCCAATATGATGGATCAAAATGGCGCCCAATAAAAATTTTTGAAAAGACATTATATGTATATGTGTGACAATATGACTGTACTGAACTAAATTGTGTCACATCTCACTATCCCTAAAAAAGGAAAGATTCATAACGGACGTAGCGGAGTAAAGGAAATTTATCGATTTTTTATTGATGTGGGCAAATTTGTTATAGATTTGGCAGTTGTCCTATCGCAGTACTGATTGTCACTAATGTCTATCTATAAAAATGATGTTGGGGAAATACTTTAAAGTAAATATTTTACATTTACGAAATACATAAAAAGTGTATGTTTTAAAAAAAATGTTTCTATTACTGCTTTCAAAACGTTCAAGATGGTTCTTGAAAACAATGATTAAAATTTGCTTAATACCTATATCAAGCAAAGGTCTTTTTCAAAAATGGCCTACACGAAAAATAAATGCAGGTCGACAATATCGGACGAAAGACTAAATAACTTTTTTACATTGTCAATCGAAAACGATATAACACGAACGATCTTGTCTAATAAACCGATTCGCCACTACCCGAGGCATGCGGAAGGGATATTTTATTTTTGTATAAGAATTGTGTCTTCAAAAATGTTTTCTAATTCTATAATACATTTTCTGCTTTAAATTAATTTAGCGTTTTCTTACTATGTTGTGGTCTAATAATTGTCAGCGCGAAAATTAATCTTTTTCAAAATCATAATGGGGACCCAAAAAAATTAGAGTTATCTTAAGGTTCCTGAAACTACGCATTAACTGCATATTAGATTAAGCCATTATGTCTAACTCATGTAAGCAGATTTATTTTACCCTTAAAATTGCATGTTTCCAATGCCCTAATCTCTTAACTTAATTTTGGATTTATTCGAACATAAATTTAGTACTAGGCCATAGATTTTGGCAAAATATCTGTACCAGTAAGCTTATCTTATTTTTTCTTGTATGCTATCCGGTGTTATCGATACGTAGCGTCGAGACCAAACAAACCGCCATAGGATACGATCTTGAACACGTACGGTGTTTAAAACGATACTCGAGAAGCTTGCACAACACAAGGGAAGAGACATAACACTTGTCTGAAGGCATGGATCCGAACAATGAAATTCCAACCGAAAATGTGTGGTGGTATTTTATGATATTCTTAACATTTCCAGATTTTTGATAATTTTTGGAGGACCGGCGCTTCATTACAAAAAATACTCGTAGTAGTGAGTCTTATTTAAAACTAAATATAATATATTTTTATACAACAAATATATTACATCAGGAAAGAGATACCGAAAATCAAAAAAGTTATCCATTGTCACGAAGATCCTAATTATAAATTTTGTGATTTTTTTTTTAATTTATAAATCAGTAACTTTGTGAAAATGGATGACTTTTTCAATTTGTTGAATGCTGATCAAGCATAATTCATCCGTCTATATCGAAAAAAATCTTACTTTAAGGAAGAATTACCTCTTAAAAATTGGTTTTTTTTTCAATAATTTTATTATTAATTTTTAATTAATAATTTCCACCTGATGATCCAAATTTAGGTATAGCAGAGCAAATTTCCGTTTGGTAAAACTAGCTTTAGACTCTACAAGAAATATCTGGCTCAAAAAAAAAGTAAAATGTGTCACTACCGTCAATTGAATATAGTGTTAACGTTAGACTTAAGTATTTTTTTTTACTTTGACATCTAGGTTAGTATTGTAGAATTTTGTTCTTTAACACTTAAGTTTGACACTTTTAGTAAAAATAGAATCTTGAAAAACTTTATATAAAAAATATAAAAAGTTCCAACAGCCAGGAATGCAATTTGGCCAACTATAACAGTCATCTTTTTCATAACAGATTTTTAAATCTGAAGGAAGTACAATTCACTCTAGTTAGGTGTTCAGTTTTTGTTTTCTACGTAATTGAACGTAAATACCAACAAAAAAAAAAGGTGATTACCTTATTTTAGCTATAAGTAACACTAGCTGGGGGAGGGGGGAGTTTTGCCCTCCAAGCCCAACTTAATACTATTTTTATCATTTTAGATTAAATAAAGTGGCTCTGAGGGATTTTTAGTCCACAGACATCCCCTTACATACGCCACTGACAGTTAGACATAAGGCTTAGGGAAACGTTGGCATTTGAAGCAGAAAGCTACTGCAACACAGATATTTCGAATAAAAATATCCTTAGAGCGCGTAAAATTTAACAGGGAGATGCGCTCAATAAAAATGAAAGATAAAGACCGCGATTTAATTTTAACTAAGTCAGAAGAGGGTGAATGATGAATTTGAGCAAGTAAATAAGGATCCTACTATATAATTTAGTGATAAATTAAGAAAAACTTTGGATAAAACCTTAACTGCGTAAAAAACATTTAAGTTTTTGTAAATTAAAACTATATCCTATGAACCCGAAAACACCATTATTATCTGGTCTGTCAAAAGTACACAAGAATAATATGCCGACGAGGCCTGTGGTATCTCTCGTAGGATCTGCCTGATATTTGTTGTCCACTTGGTTTTATGGCCTTAGTAGGACATGTTCGGGTTCAACAGTTGTTTTTCCGTAAGATATTCTGTTGAGTTTGCTAAGAGTAATATTAATATTAATGTCCCAAATTCTGCCAAATTTATATTTTTAGATGTTTAAAACATATTCGTTAGTATACCCCAACTGACTGTATTGGGTTAGTTAAGAACCTTTTGATTGCTAAGTTACCCTCTTTTCTTGTTGAGAATAATTTATTATTGCCCTCTTCAGTCTTGGAACAAAACTTCGTTCAATTTAACAACCAACAAGTATATTAGGCAAAAAGATGGATAAGCGATGGCATCGTCTTTACTACCTCTTCTAAAAGAAATTTTTATGAGAAAGCAAAATATTTCACAGCAAGTTCTCGGACTCGCTCATTTTCTGTAAGTGATTATATTTGTATTTTATGGAATAGAGGTGACACAGAACTCTTAAAATTTCTCACGTTTGTAATTTCATTACATTTTAAGATTGGAATTTACGTTGGGAAAAGAAACTTACCTTATCTTTTTTAGATTTGCTTTTAAAAAGAAATTACAATAAAATAGATTTATAGAAAGCCCTCAGCAACACACAATGCTATCCAGATTAACTCAAATTCTCCATATTCCCATACCTTTTCCAGTTTTACCTCTTTTATAGGCCTTTTAATATTCCACTGTCTCGAGAAACATTTTGCAGGGAGCTTCCTATTATCAAACAAATTGCTGGGAATAATTTATTTCCAATAAACACCATTAACGAAATTTATTACAAATATAATAGTAGATATAAACTAACACACAACATCCTAACCTCTAAAGTTAATAATAATTTTGTTACAAATCTTTTACTTACTTTGGTAATATATCTATGCAAATTGCAAAATTGTTTTCACCGAATAATATTTTAACGTCTTTTAAAACAATTAATATATTAAAACAACGTTTAATTAAAGTTAAAGACAAAGTGCCCCCGCGTTTATCCTCGGGTTTTTATAAAATAAATGCAGTCATTGTCCAGCGGCATACGAGGACCAATCAGGCCGGAAAATATCAACCCGAATTAACGAACTCGGGCTCAGTTTAACCAATTTAAAGATTAGGTCGTAACGGTTTCTAAGTCATCTTTCGTTAACCACCTTCTATCCTACAATCATGATTTTCCACCTGAAAATAGCAACACATTTTACATTCTTGCAATAAAATCAAAAAGTTAGATTTACTTGAGACGTTGGAAATTAGTAGAGAAGTCAATAGTCCGGATGTAACATGTGTTAACTTAACAATCGATTTGTTTTCAAGCCCCATTTAATATTTTGAAGGCTAATCGGGATTACAGCTAAAATGACATTGACATGACATTCCTAGGATGCGTTCAAAACATTGTGCCTATCCAGTTTTTCTAAATGATCTCAATAATAAAAACCAAAATTGTAGAAATTTTAAAATATTTTAATTAATATTTTTAATTTGTCATTTGTCATTTGGCGTTCGTTGTGTTTTTGTTGTACGACCCTGGTAAATATTTTATATTTGTTGTTGTAAACCGTATTTTTAGTTTGTGATTTTCTATTTTTAGAACTAACGATGGCCTAACCTAACGAAACATGTAGCAATTATTTTTTTTAACTTTTAATTTATAAAATACTGTAGATTTTGAGTTTATAAAAAAATATATCACAAAAACTGACGTTTGGTTACATTATTTTCCCCAGCATTTGAGAAGATAAACTTGTTATATGAACAAACAAAATTATTGTTATATCTAATATTACCTTAACTTCTATGTAAAATAACCGATCTTTTAAAAAAATTATATGTTTATAATTTTTTTAAAAGGGACCCACCAGACTCTTGTATGCATCAAGACCCCCTAACCTCTCAAATACTCCTGAAGTAATTATGGTACTCTAAGTTTCTTTTAAAAAAACTATTGCGGATACCATTTGTAGTTTCCGACTGGTACGATATGTTTATTTTTACTAATACTAATGAAATAGTTACAGATGGTAAGAAAATATGTGAAAACTTTTTCCTGCTGTTTTAATTGGTACTAGATACTGTCAGTACACCAAACCAATCTCTCTAATTATTTCATATCTATTTCGACAATTATTAATAAAAGAATTTCCAGACAAAGCCGCTAAGAACAACAAAACATATTAATCAATTATCAACTTTACCTTTATGTGGGGTTCTACTTTTTTATAATATCAAAATCTCGAATTATGTACTAATAACAAATTAATATTTAATTTCCTAGAAACTTACTGTAATTCTTGGTCAAAGAAAATTCATCATTTAGTAGAAGAATATTTTCGGCATATCTTATATATCTTATTATAAGAAAATTTGCAACTGGTGGGATAAAAAAATGTATTATCTACTAAGAACTACAAACTGCTTTTCAAGAATGTAGTCGCTGGTAAAATTTTACAATAGAAATATATTTGATATGTTAAAACTAAAGACTATAGTCTAGTAAAAATCAAGGGCTCCACAGCTATTTTTGTAATGCGTTACTTGCAAAAAATCGGAACTTCCCGCGAACTGATAGACAGACCGACAGACTGACCGGCGGAATTAATGAAATACATTTTTTGGCATCTAGGGCCGTTAAAACGTGAAAATATACAAAACCTGAGAGGGTGATTTTTTCACGATTATAAACATTTTATTTGGACGCCATTTTGTTCCGCCATCTTCAATTGGTAGCACAATTTTATTAGTTGACGTCTATACCACACTTAGTGAGCACAAAATTTGAAATTAATTCATTTAGTAGTTTTTCAGGCTGAATTTTTAAATATTTTATTAAGCCGCCAGTTTTGATTCGTCATCTAGAATTTTTACCAAAATGTCACCAGTTGATTCCGACATAAAATTTAACTATCGGGTAAAATTTGAGATAAATTGGATAATTAGTTTTTTAATACTTTTTTTAACATTTCATATTGGATTTTTACCAAAATGTTACCAGGTCATCCCCATAGGACCCTTAATTTCAGTTAATCGGTAAGTAGTTTTTTAGTTACGCCGCGAAAAGACAGACACACAGACAGACGAACCGATGGATTTGAGAAAACATGTTTTTCGGCATCTAGGGACCCTGAAACGTAAAGATATGAAAAAATCTCGGAGGGTGCTTTTTCCACGATTACAATACTTGCCTTTTACGAGGCAAGTAAAAACAATTGTTGTTTTTTTTGGTGTTAAAACGAATAAATTGCACAGCTGTCTATTTCATGTTATACAGCGTTTTTACAATTTGCAAAGCTTGCATTCCTGGCAAAGTACCTCGGTTTTTTAATGCGGGCCAAGAATAGTGCATCAAGAATTTTTTTTATAAAGATAGATGTTTGCTAAGCAGAATATCGAGTTTTGGTGTTTGTTTGGCCGATCTGTTGTGTATGTGTTTTTACTTGCGTGACTGCGTAATTATATGTATGTATAGTACATACAGGGCGTGAAACAAAACTTCTGCATTTTTGGGGTTTATTAACGTCTAATTTTCTCAATTTTTTTTTTATTTTCTTTTCTTTCTGACCAATATAATCGTTGACAAAATTGAATAAAACAGATTCTAGCGATATTTTTGTTTGTTTGCAATATACAGCGTTTCTAGGGAGATTTTGTCATATTCGTACAAGTGCAGGATTAAATTAACAACCTGTAAATAAAACAAATCTTTAACACCTCTTTTATATATTAGTTATACTCGTATAATTAGTATTAATCAGTTTGGATACAGGGTGTGACAAATGCTAGCCAGAATTTACCAAACTTTAAATTTATGTATACTATAGATTTTACTATAATTCTCTTCTGGAGTTATATCAAATGTCAGACAATTAAGACATACAGGCTGTGATAAAACTATGAACATTTTTGCTTAAATCGTTTTTTCATTTTTATTCTAGCTGTTTTATTAACATTGATATAGGGAATTCATGCTCAATTCGAAAAGAGTAGCTATACTCGGTGTTACTTAATTGATAGCTAGAAATGCAGGGGTAATTTTTTAAATCATTTTAGTGCTAAAAGTTCATATAAACATATAACCACAAAGCCTTCATTCATGAGATACAAGATGTTAACATTTTATTTTTTTTAAATGTTTTCCATAAACCTCGTACATTTCTCGAGATAAATCATTCAAATTCGATACACTGTAAGCTGTGAGCAATGCTTTGATAAACTTTTTCTCAAGTCGCGAACACTTTTGCTTTGACCCCCCCTGAAATTTTTATTGCGACGCCAGTTTCTATTTTTACATCAAATTTAAATTCCTTATTCTGTTCTGTAACTTTTTGATCTCTTGGGTTTTTTTCGATAGTTTGTACTGTTTAGAGTTTATTTAGCCAAATACACATCGCTAAATAATTTCTAAACAGTTCAAAATATCGAAAAATTCTAATAGACCAAAAAGTTACACAATAAGGACTTTAAAATTTGTTGTAAAAATGGCTAAGGGCAACGCAGTAAAAATTTCGAAGTGGGGGAGGGTAAAAAGGGTCGCAACCAGTGGCGGCTCGTGGTGAATTACATTGGGAGGTCAATAACAAATTAAAAAATAGGCATACTTAAAATAAAAATAAATAGCTTATCTTTAAATTGAGCTCTAAATTCTCTTGAAGTTCAGGTCTACTCTCTCGATACTTAACATTGCTAAAGCGGATAGTCTAACTTGGCCCAACTAAATTCATAAGCTCTCAAAACACCCCTGGATTTTCCGCGTCATCATGGCGACGTATTACCAGCTCGAATGCCCCACAAAATTTTACACAATCTATAATTTTGTTTAAAATATAACGATTTTTGGATACATTTTCATTAAAATTTCAAAGGGCTTTCCTATAAGCTGTGTCTAGCTGAGTGCGAATATCATCACTTCCGACCGTAGCATAGTTCACCGAACATTTCATGTGATCTGCAGAAAACGCATGTCTTTTAATTTTCTCTTTTAAGTATTTTAAGTCTTTAACACCGGTTTTGTACCATAATGAGCCCGACGAGTCCTTAGAAAAGAACAAACAAACATAACAGTCAAATGAGTTAGAGACTTCACAACCACATATCCAGTTAGCTAAATCGCAATTGCGAATGTTTAGATGAACCTCTTTACTTTTGTTTTTACTAGTTTGTCGTATACTAATTTCTGGCAAATTGCAACCACTTACCTTGAATTCGGTTATTTTCTCAAAATTAGGTTAGCACCCTTTAGTTGTTTAATTTTTTGCACTACCGACATTTTATTTCATGTACATTCACAACTCAAACATAGACCACCTTGAAATTTCTTATTTTTGCAAAATTAAGTTTGTAAGCACCTTTTAGTTGTTTACTTTTTTGGACTAGTCACTTCCACCATTTTTTTTCCTGTATATTTCCAACTCACAAATGGATGGTAAAAATAAAAAATATATATTACAAAAAACAGTATATAAATCAATTTTCATCGATTGAAAACGTTCGAAACAATATTGAGTTAGAATATCAACCGCGCGACCTCTGAACAACTGAACTTCCGCATGACGACGTGATGCCTTTCTACCGATCGACCGAATTATGAGAAGAGACCGGCTGATGACCCAAATGGCGATTTCATGTCTTCAATATTTAAAAATACATAAAAAACAAAAGATCTAATTTGGACCAATGATTCGTCGAGGTCAAAGTCTACTTGATTACTCGCCCCGAAAGACGAAAACAGATGAACCGGACCCTCCACACTATGCGGACGAATGAACGAATGGAATCGCAATTATCTTCCGTCTGACATATTTCCAAAATGGAATTGTAGTTAAATCTGTAGAATACATTGCGTTAGTGGTGGTAAATTCTAGCTAACTTTTGTCACACCTGTATCCATACTTCATAGAACTAATGAAAACGGTAATCACACTACTTATGTATACAGGTTGTTAAGTTAACACTCCACTTGCATGATGATGTCAATTTCTTTGTAGAAAACGCTGTAAATTGCAAAAGAACAAAAATATCAAAAATCGCTGGAAATTGAATTACATGAAGCTTTTATTTGTCCCATTACTTTTTGCCTATAAATAAACAAACTATTAGAAATATAAAGAATACATGGAACGGTTTTACACTCATTGGTGGCTATAATTCTGCATATCCATAGGAATGGCATATTTTTGTAAAATCTGCCCCTTTGGTCATAGCTTCAGATCAGAGTATAGCTTAGTGGGCTTATAAAATGAAATTTAAAAAAAAAATGAAATTAAAAAAAAAACAAGTGCTTTTTTGAAGCTCATAAATGGAACTAAAAATATTTTTACATTGTAAAATCCACAGCTTACTTAAAATTTGATTACTCCTTACTGGAACACATGTATACTTCACATTGTATAAAAAAATATTAAGCGCTATAAAATGCAACGACGGGAGTGGGCGCTAAAACGGGATAAAAACACCGCGCTTTGTGTGTTGTTAAGAATTTAGATGTTAGGTATCTCTATGTCCTACAAATTACTAGGACTTACTTACGCACGGTACAGTACAACAAAGATGACACTCTGATATACATAAATTATTTAAATTAATTGCTTATTTTACCTAACTTATCTGTAAAATTATTCGAAAACACAACCATGGGCTAGATCATATAAAAGTCCCAACAAAAGTCTGCAATACGGCGAAGGCTCGAAATCTTTTGTGACTAATCTGCCTTCTATAGAGCTGACTTTTCTTCAGCATCAAATCTCGGTCGTTCTTACCGGATTCGGAGGCGGATCTCCGGTGAATCTGGAGCTTTTTTCAATAAATCATTCTTTTTTCAGCGAGGAATTCGGCTGTTTTATGATGGAAAACGTCGAGCAGAACGTCCCCGTGTAGATTTATTACGGTTTAAGTATTTTGAGGTTTACTCACCGAAAAATTTGTGGCTTTTTTAAATTTACGACAGCGCCCCGTTGATGTTTATATGGATTTGGTTACAGATCAGTTGTGCGTTATTGTTATTGGCAGATTTAATTGTTTTGTGCCAATTTATCACAACTGTTAGATTATTTGGTGCGCTTTATTATTTACGACCGCCAACGAAAAAAATTTGTCGAAACATTGAGTAGGTATTTCCTTTCCATTTTGTTTCTTGATACATGCCATATTATTTCAAACTGCCGTCGAAACATAGGTTCATAACTGAAATCGTAAGTTGTAATATTAAGTAAGAAGTATATACAATAAGAAGTACACTGGTGAGATGTAGTCAAATTCTTCTTTTCAAGAGACGTTAGGGATTCTTTTAACTTAAAGAAAATCCAGTTAAAGCGAAAAGAAATACAGGAAGCATAGACATGGGAAACATAGGTATGATACAATAAAAAAACATTCTTTGGGTTATAGTAATGTTTATTAGTAGAGATAATAATGGTTATTCCTGTTTATCTATATTTTTTCAGAAAATATTTGTCTTGTATTTATGCTCTGTCCCAAAGAAAGAAAACAAATCAAATATACAGAACTAAAATAGTAGTTTCGAACTTACTTAGTATTATAGTAATATTAAAGAACCATTATGTTAGGATCATATGCTTTCATATTAATCATTAAGCAAATCCATTTAACCCGGCGTTAGTTAGGTGGGGTGTAAACAACCACAGCCCATTTAAATATCTCGCCAACAGTGGCATATATAAAGAGGGGTTTGGGGTTAAACCCCCCCCCCCCCAGAAACACTTTTATTTAAGCTAAAATAATAGAAATAATATAAAGTAAGGGTTTTTTTTAGGATTGGCGGGTAAAACCCCCACTAGAGACAGTTTTACCTATAGTTAAAATAAATTACTGACCTTTTTTTGGTTGTTCATATTATTTATTACACTCAATTAGGTAAAAAACAATTTTTTTTTTGGTTCAAAACTTTCATCGTCTCAAAACCCCCCCAAAATCAATATCTATATACGCCACTGCCCGCCAATACTCTAAAACAACGTTACGTCTTCATGTTCGCCTGAGTAGCTTTCTAAAACCCTTCCACCTAACGCCTACAGTTATTCTTTTAGTGCAACGTGGTTCTAGAGAAAAGGGCTGTTTCAAACTCCACCTGACCAGTTACGTGTAATATTAATAGTAAGTTTTTCTGGGACCTAGCAAATCACATGTAAGAAATTTTATTTAGAAAATACCGTTTTATTGCTGCGCGTATCGATAAAATTTTGTATAAAAAAATTCACATTCTTCTCTTACGTTATTGTACTACGTATCATTTCATTACAGAAAAACGTCCTATGAGGAAAATTAAAAAAAGCTTCTGGCCTTGAGTCAGAGAGCGAAGATGAGTTAGACCATGTGAGGGCAAGTGAGTACAATACCGATATCGAGCAAGAAATGACAGATAAAGATCTGGCGGTTGTCGAGCAGAATACTCAAGAAGATGCTGATATAGAAGTGCCAGAAGCTGACGAAACAAATGCAAAAATCCGTATTTGTTGGTAAAGATGAATCAAAAATCTTTTGAGTTATCGAGTGCGGACTAGTGCTGAAAATATTATCACCCACTTGTCAAGAGTGAAGCCACATGCGAGAATTGCAAAGAGTGCGTTAGAATGCTGGTCTTTGTTTTTTGATATCGAAATGATTGAGGATATGGCGACTAATACGAATATAAGGATAGAAGAAATGGCTGCTGCATACAAAGATAAGTATTTCGTTGCGCCAACGAATGTCACCGATTTAAAAGCTCTATAGGCTTGATGTATGTATCTGGTCTTTTTCGGTCCAATCGCCTAAATGGCAGGTGGATGGTACTTTTTTATTTTTTGTTATCCTTGTCGCATTGCCCAATCTTTTTGTGCGTATTAAAGATTGTAAAAATGTTAGATCTCCACAGAATCCTTGCAACGCTATCTGTGGTACCAGAATAAAAGGAAATTTTTTAACTAATCGATTTTTTTCAGCAAAATTAAGTAAGACCATACTTAAATATTTACTCTTTAAATGATAAGAAATCTCGATTTTACAAAAAAATATTTTATTAATTAAATAGTTATTATATAAAATAACCGTGAATTACGAAAATAATCAATTAATCGATTTTTTACCTAACTTATCTGTAAAATTATTCGAAAACACAACCATGGGCTAGATCATATAAAAGTCCCAACAAAAGTCTGCAATACGGCGAAGGCTCGAAATCTTTTGTGACTAATCTGCCTTCTATAGAGCTGACTTTTCTTCAGCATCAAATCTCGGTCGTTCTTACCGGATTCGGAGGCGGATCTCCGGTGAATCTGGAGCTTTTTTCAATAAATCATTCTTTTTTCAGCGAGGAATTCGGCTGTTTTATGATGGAAAACGTCGAGCAGAACGTCCCCGTGTAGATTTATTACGGTTTAAGTATTTTGAGGTTTACTCACCGAAAAATTTGTGGCTTTTTTAAATTTACGACAGCGCCCCGTTGATGTTTATATGGATTTGGTTACAGATCAGTTGTGCGTTATTGTTATTGGCAGATTTAATTGTTTTGTGCCAATTTATCACAACTGTTAGATTATTTGGTGCGCTTTATTATTTACGACCGCCAACGAAAAAAATTTGTCGAAACACTGAGTAGGTATTTCCTTTCCTTTTTGTTTCTTGATACATGCCATATTATTTCAAACTGCCGTCGAAACATAGGTTCATAACTGAAATCGTAAGTTGTAATATTAAGTAAGAAGTATATACAATAAGAAGTACACTGGTGAGATGTAGTCAAATTCTTCTTTTCAAGAGACGTTAGGGATTCTTTTAACTTAAAGAAAATCCAGTTAAAGCGAAAAGAAATACAGGAAGCATAGACATGGGAAACATAGGTATGATACAATAAAAAAACATTCTTTGGGTTATAGTAATGTTTATTAGTAGAGATAATAATGGTTATTCCTGTTTATCTATATTTTTTCAGAAAATATTTGTCTTGTATTTATGCTCTGTCCCAAAGAAAGAAAACAAATCAAATATACAGATCTAAAATAGTAGTTTCGAACTTACTTAGTATTATAGTAATATTAAAGAACCATTATGTTAGGATCATATGCTTTCATATTAATCATTAAGCAAATCCATTTAACCCGGCGTTAGTTAGGTGGGGTGTAAACAACCACAGCCCATTTAAATATCTCGCCAACAGTGGCATATATAAAGAGGGGTTTGGGGTTAAACCCCCCCCCCCCCCAGAAACACTTTTATTTAAGCTAAAATAATAGAAATAATATAAAGTAAGGGTTTTTTTTAGGATTGGCGGGTAAAACCCCCACTAGAGACAGTTTTACCTATAGTTAAAATAAATTACTGACCTTTTTTTGGTTGTTCATATTATTTATTACACTCAATTAGGTAAAAAACAATTTTTTTTTTGGTTCAAAACTTTCATCGTCTCAAAACCCCCCCAAAATCAATATCTATATACGCCACTGCCCGCCAATACTCTAAAACAACGTTACGTCTTCATGTTCGCCTGAGTAGCTTTCTAAAACCCTTCCACCTAACGCCTACAGTTATTCTTTTAGTGCAACGTGGTTCTAGAGAAAAGGGCTGTTTCAAACTCCACCTGACCAGTTACGTGTAATATTAATAGTAAGTTTTTCTGGGACCTAGCAAATCACATGTAAGAAATTTTATTTAGAAAATACCGTTTTATTGCTGCGCGTATCGATAAAATTTTGTATAAAAAAATTCACATTCTTCTCTTACGTTATTGTACTACGTATCATTTCATTACAGAAAAACGTCCTATAAGGAAAATTAAAAAAAGCTTCTGGCCTTGAGTCAGAGAGCGAAGATGAGTTAGACCATGTGAGGGCAAGTGAGTACAATACCGATATCGAGCAAGAAATGACAGATAAAGATCTGGCGGTTGTCGAGCAGAATACTCAAGAAGATGCTGATATAGAAGTGCCAGAAGCTGACGAAACAAATGCAAAAATCCGTATTTGTTGGTAAAGATGAATCAAAAATCTTTTGAGTTATCGAGTGCGGACTAGTGCTGAAAATATTATCACCCACTTGTCAAGAGTGAAGCCACATGCGAGAATTGCAAAGAGTGCGTTAGAATGCTGGTCTTTGTTTTTTGATATCGAAATGATTGAGGATATGGCGACTAATACGAATATAAGGATAGAAGAAATGGCTGCTGCATACAAAGATAAGTATTTCGTTGCGCCAACGAATGTCACCGATTTAAAAGCTCTATAGGCTTGATGTATGTATCTGGTCTTTTTCGGTCCAATCGCCTAAATGGCAGGTGGATGGTACTTTTTTATTTTTTGTTATCCTTGTCGCATTGCCCAATCTTTTTGTGCGTATTAAAGATTGTAAAAATGTTAGATCTCCACAGAATCCTTGCAACGCTATCTGTGGTACCAGAATAAAAGGAAATTTTTTAACTAATCGATTTTTTTCAGCAAAATTAAGTAAGACCATACTTAAATATTTACTCTTTAAATGATAAGAAATCTCGATTTTACAAAAAAATATTTTATTAATTAAATAGTTATTATATAAAATAACCGTGAATTACGAAAATAATCAATTAATCGATTTTTTAAGGTTAAAATAACTAAAAAAATTGATTAATTGTTCAATCGGTTAAGCCAGGAAAATCGAACGCTTAACCATTATTCGTTACCACAGGACATAGAGGGGATTCCACTCCTCTCTCGGCATCATCCGAGATTTGCTCATGAAAGGTACCTATGAAAAATTAAATATGTGAACGTAAAGCTTTCTCTTATGAGTTAACTTAGTACCGGCTCAACTGAATCGCCAATATGCACATTTATATTTTGTAGTTTTTCTATAAAATCCTTCGAGTCTTCTTAAGAATTTGATCGTCCTTTAAAGGTTTTTACAATATGGCTAAACATTAACCTACTTTGTAGACAGCGAACCTATTGGGCATGGTTAATGTAAAGGATACCAAGGTTCTTGCATCAGCCCCGGGATATTATAAAAGCATTCAGGTGTCGGTGAGCACAGGTCGGATATACATACCTAAGGTCTGGTCATCGATGCTCATTAAGTATTTTGATCTTGTGAAGAGAACATCCCTCGTGCAATTGCAGTCGAAAGGTCGGAAAGTAATTCGAATTTGAACAGACCTAAGAACCATGATTTTTTAAGATATGGTAACTTAATCTGCGTTTTGATTTTTCTGCCGACATCTGTATTGGGGGATATGTCCGACCTTGGCTATTATAAAGTGGCTCTTCCATACGCTGACACCCTGCAAAAGTTGAGTACTAGTTCTGGCCTGGGCTCTGTGTTCTTCGGGACGTCCGTTCGCAGAAAGCTCGCAACGCTTAATTCGGAGATCTAGAATAGATTCAGATTCAAGATATGAATTGCTAATATTCGTTTTGTGAAAACATGTTCGAAACTTCGTTATTCACTGCTAAACTTTTGTCACTATTGTCAAAGATCCATGATAGCTTACGCTATAGATAACTCATTTAAATGGAAGGCCTTGAATCGCTCCGAAGACATCAATGCTCACCGAAACTATATTATTTTGTGCGGTAACCCCGACTCGCGAATGGTAACGATACGCGGGATTTCCAATAACTAAATATTAGAAGAGATGTTTTAGTTAAAAGAGGAATATTGAATTTGGCTGCTAATAGATCTTTGGGAATTTGGCTGTTAATCTTTGGGGTTGAAATTTGATACATATTAGCTTGAAATAAAGTTTAATATAGCCGCCTTAGAAAAATATATGCATTGGGAGATAATTGGCCGCAAATTATCTTTGGCAAAAGTCTGCGGTCACTACTCTCGTCTGTCGACTTCCTCAGCACACTTGGCAACATTGCACGTTAATTTCTCGGATGGTTGCAAGCCTTCAGTCATTTAGGGCGTTAGAACGTTGCCGTACCTTGTTCAATCTATTGCGTAGCTCCATTGATCTATTCTATTGTCGACCAGCAAAACCATAGTTAAACTCTGGTGATGAGGAGGTTTTCTAATTAACAATAAAGTTATGAGGTGGTATATAATTTTCAACAAAGACATTTTAACAATACAGGATATTTCAAAAAAATTAGACGCTAAACTGGAAGATTCCTTAGCCTAAATAAGAAGAAAATGTTATATACACATGAAAATTATTTATATCAGAAGCTAGATTTTCTTAAAGACATATTTTTAGATGTCTGAACTATCAGATATGTTTCAGGTGAGTTCACTAATTTCTTATATTTTAAAGCATATCACACACTAATATTAGAAATGGTGGTACTGGGGGTTCAATAATTATTAATTAATATAATATCAACATATTATTTTAAGATCTAACTAGGAGATTTTTCTACTATTTTTTCATCCTAAATTATATTCTTTATTTGGATTAAATTCGATTTTTTGCCACGAGTTTGAATCCTTCCGGGGCTAACTGTTCTAAGAAGTTTGGTGTATTTTTTAGAAACCACATTTTTATACGGATTTAAGTTAAATGAAATTTAGTCTTTTGAGAGAGTTGAATTACAAAATCTACAAACACAAAATGAAAATTGTTTTAAAGTTTTTTTGGTAATAGAAGTAGTTTTTTCAAAAATAAATAGTAAAAACGTTAGAATATACGTGATTTCAAATTTTCCACTTATCGACCATTAAGTTACCTTGCCATTAAAAACAGCGTGGTTATTTCACCTTGCATACATTTTAAACCGCTATATCTTTCTAGCTATTTCATTTTGCTCTAGAGGAAAATATAAAATCAAAGGCAACCCTAATTATTACAAATGTCAAAAATAATAATTACTTAACATGAGCAATCACGGCAAATAAGCTTTTCTGTCGACTTGTTGTTAATATTCTCATGCTCTAATAAGATTCAAATATATTACTTGAATTTTATACTAATTATAACGATGTTCGGCATTATTTATAATTGAAATATTTGGGACATGGTTGGCTTTATCGAGTTGAATTTGGCATACCTTTTTCATGCAAAATTAATCAGATGATACATACCATATATTAAATTATCAAAATGCCAGTACCGTAGCAGCTATGACAACTGATGAAAAAATACATAATATTACTCGTTTGCACGTTACTGATCGGTAATACTAGCAAAAATGTATCATAAAAAAGGCATTTCTGTACATTTTCTACAATCATGTTTCCCTCCAGTTTAGGTTTCAATATTCAAAGAAAAACTAAATAACATAAAAATTCTTTAACATTTTGAATTTTAAAAATGAAATCGTTTTGGCCAAAGGGAATGTAACATTTTTGACTTATAAGGGTTGGCCCAGGTTTTTAAAACACCTTGTATAATTAAGATTTTCTGCTATCACAGCCTTGCTATAACTTGGTCGAATTCTAAACTTTTGTCAGTAACTTTTGATTTTTAAATGGAGCAGCATGTTCAGTTTTGTTCGTTCTGTTTGAAATTGTGACGTTCTCCATACAATATTTTGTCAAGACTGCCCGTTTTTGTATGATTACTTCCTAAATGTCCATTTTACTGTCTAAACCAAAATGCACAATTTTGACCATATTATTAATTATTTTTTTAATACTGCTTATTAAAGTATAGTTTAATTAGTCCGAAAAAAATAGTTTTTTAATAAACTAATAGAAAAATTTAAATTATTTTTATAAACTTGTATATTTGAAATTTAAACGTATATAGATTTTTGATCAAATCTTACTTAAGCGCTTTTACTAAGTAACAACAATCTAAAAAATGCAATAAAAATAAATAAACAATGCGTAGTTTATCAGAATGACACAAATAATATAATATATATATATATGTATATATATATATATATATATATATATATATATATATATATATATATATATATATATATATATATATATATATATATATATGTTTAGGACGTCATGATAAATTGAAATAAATAAATATATTTTATGTCCTATTTAAAAATAACAATCAATAAGGAGGATGCGGATTGAGCGAGAAATGGCAACCCTCTGATATTGAAAAAATGAGCAAATTAAATCTCTATTATTTTACTACAAAAACGAAAAAATGTACAAGGGTAAGCATCTCTTTTTTATGGGAGGGATAGTTTGGATTTCCTAATAAATACCTTTAATTTAGAAATCCAAACTAACCTCGAAAAATCTAAGCCATACCGTTTTTTCCTTTAACATCACGTCTCTATAAGAGCTAAATATATTGTAAATTAAACTTTTTGGTTTAAAATCAAGGAAATCATTTCTATTGCCTAGGTACGCATAAATAGTCTATACAAAAAACAGCTTTTCGTCAATAATCTCCACACAATCTACCTTCTCATATCCATTTCAGACACTTTTTTCCATATATTGTAAATAAGCCCACGAAATTTATATCCTGAAAATAAGCGGTCTTATATCCCTTACACAAGGGTGATTTTCCTTAACATAAAACTACCCTTAGAGTCGAAATAAGCTTTCCCATTTTTACAAGGACTTGGGGAATATGCACTCGTCTTCAGGAAAGAATATTATTATAACTACGATAGGTAAAATTCCACACTCAACGTCATAAGTATTTTAAATTATTATTATTTTAAACAAAATATTATATATGTTTCTGAATTTATTTTTTGTAAGTATATTTTTTAATAAATTTAATGCGACAAAAATATTCAAATCATCTCTTAACATATTGAGTCAACGGTTACTACTATATTTTTATCATAATGAAAATACAACTAGAACAGCTTTTTCACTATTTGGAAATGAAAAAATATAATCTGTTTTGCTATAACTTAATTTTTAATACAAATACAAATCTGAAATCTGGCAGTATTGATGTATACATAGAACAAAAGCTGTGGTCGATTAAAAATCATGGTTCTTGAGATTAGACCATGTCAAAATGGAATCACTTTTCGACGTTTTGCCTTCGATTGCACGAGGCCTCTTCACGGATCCTCACTTCACGAGATTGGAATACTAAATGAGCTTGGAGAGACCCAGGCCGGCTATTTATAGTCGACCTGTGTTTACCGAAGATTGACTAGGTGTAACGATCGGTTTTCTTGTATGATGTAGACTGAAGCCCGAATCTCTATTAAAATTGTTAGGATGCTTGTAAATTTCAATAGATTCTCTAATTTTGCGTTTATAGAGTCTCGAAACCGATGCAAGGAAACAAGGTCAAAACTTCGCCATTACACCAAAGTACATACCTGTAGAGGACTTAGTGTCATCCGTTGAAGCGACAATTAGAAGACTTCCAGCACAAGAAGCTGACGCAATGAGGTATGAAACAGCGAAGATTATCTAAAATTCTATCCCGCCTAAGTCGAATCTATCAGCTTCGGAAAGAACGGCAATAAAAGCAGTAAACAACAATACAGACATTTTGGTCCTTCCAGCGGACAAGAGAAATGCCACTGTCGTCATGGACAAAACAGATTACGTGAAGAAAATACAACTACTTTCGGATGACAACATCTACAGAGTGGTCTAAGCAAACCCGACCACAAAACTAAAAGACGGATAACCAACCTTATAAATGCATCCAACCTTCCAGCAGAGGAGAAGAAGATGTTAAGGCCAAGCAGCTCAAGGATCCCGCGGTACTACGGATACTAAAAATATCTTAGTCAGTTTCGATGTAGAATCGCTGTATGCGAATGTGCCTAAAAATGATTCTTTTTCCATAATATCAGACTTATTTCACCATAATAGTATTGATAACTCACTTTCAGATCAAATTGAAGCATGTCTTACATCAACGTATTTTGTCTTTCGAGGAACTTTCTACGAGCAAACCTCAGGAGCAGCTATGGGATCTCCGCTGTCACCAGTGTTAGACAATACCTTCATGAAAGCTTTTGAGGAGGAAACCTTAGAGTCGTCTCCTCTAAAACCAAAATCATGGTTCAGATATTTAGACGACATTTTTGTAATATGGCCTCATGGTCCAGGAAAATCTCCCTGGGTTTCTTGATCATCTCAATTAACAACATGCTAAAATAAAATTTATAATGAAAATTGAATTAGAAGGCACGATTTCCTTCCTAGATGTTCTTGTACAAAGGAAAGGGAATAGTTCCTTAGGACACTCTGTATATAGAAAACCAACGCATACGAACAGGTACTTAAATGCAAATCCCATCATCATCCAGCACAGAAGCAATTAGTTATTAATTCGTTGGTTTACAGAGCTCTCGCGATTTGTGACCAAAATTCTTTACAATCGGAAACAGAGAAACTGACTCAAGCCTTAAGAGGGAATGGATATTGCACTGAGGATATTAGGCGAACAATTAGAAAATTTATTAATACTACTCCACGAAATGATACTAATAAGAAATAACCGATAGGAAATGTAGTTCTTTCATTTATACACGGAACCGCAGACAAAATTCCAAGGTTACTTCGCCGGTCCAACAACGTTACAATCAAAAAATTGACAATGTTTGAGATCTCCAAAGGACATCATTCCTTTTCAAACGGAAGGAGTATATGCAATTCCTTGTTCCTGTGGTGATGTCTATATTGGAGAAACTGGACGATCCATATCGACTAGGCTTAAGGAACATGAACGATGTATCAGAACATCAGTACAAACTGCTGTATCTGAACACCAACATTCTACTGTCATAAATGTAAAGGAAACCAAAGTTCTTACATCGGTTTCGGGACTCTATAAACGCAAAATTAGAGAATTTATTGAAATTTATAAGCATCCTAACAATTTTAATAGAGATACGGGCTTCAGTCTACATCAAACATGGAAACCGATCGTTACACCGAGTCACGCTTCGGTAAACACAAGTCGACTATAAATAGCCGGCCTGGGTCTCTCCGATCTCATTTAGTGGTCCGATTCCGTGAAGTGAAGATCGCTGAAGATGTCTTGTACAATCGAAGGCGAAACGTTGGAAAGTGATTCCATTTTGACACGGTCTAATCCCAAGAACCATGATTTCTTAAGTATTGATGTATATTGACATCTGATAGATATCGAAACGTAATCTTAATCAAATCAAATTTTTGATGAATTTTTTTAAGGCCCAGTTAAATAATTTTCATACAAATAGGTGCCTTTATGACCGCAGATTTTCTAAAAAATCCAAATATACAGTCTTGTGATAGATTTAAACAAAGCTGTTGATTTGTCTTTAATTAAAATCATTCTTCATTAGTTAAAAAAGTTGTTTTTTTTCTAGCGAGAAAGATGAGCTACTGAGGCTAGCTTAAAGTACTGTTCTTTGATGGCTCTGATGTTACGATAAGATGTTCTCCTGCTGGCAATAATTTAACATAATTGCTACTCATATGAGGTTTTACTGTTACACCGAAATTAATAATGGTCAATTTCTTTTCATTTTGTGACTTCACAGTGGTGTTGTCACCTTCATTAAGGGTAAAACTAATTTTGTGATAAGTATTAAAAAGCTTTAAATTTGCAGCTTTGCTAAAGTAATTCCTATCAAAATGATATTCGCAATCAGTATTTTTTCATTTTTAATTTTTTTCTATTTTAAAAGTTTATCTTTTTGTTTATTTAAATACTGTAGATTTTCCGATATACTGTTTGTTATAAAATCAAGATAGATTTATTTTAACTTAAAAAAAAAGCAATGTCTTTTTTTTTACTAAATTCGAAGGCCAACCACCACAATTTATATTTTGCTGACATCCGACTAGACTAAAACCCACCACACACTATCGGATGGCATAGCCAATTTGATAAGCTGATAAAAACTTTTTGTTTGTGTGACAAGTCGAGTTTCCTTGGACTGTCATACTCTCTCGACGTATGAAATCAACACGTTTTAATAAATGATCCGGTTTACATCTTCCAAATTATTCGCTGGTGTACGGGGAGCTACTAACTGACTCACATTGATTTGTTCCATTGCAGGTATCATGTGATTTATCTGCAGCAGCAGAATTAAGATTTTAAATTTAATCCGATATTCTCTTGATCACTTTTTAATTTTGTTGGAAGGTGGTAGACAATGTAGAATGTTCATCAAACTCATTCTATCGGACTTGCCTTATCTTCCTTCAATCGTTTTCAAGTGTAAACTAAATGGTAATTCTAAACCTATAGGCCTACTAGTCGTGTCCGGTGATGCGTGAAGTCTCCGCTTCCTGGTCTTCTAAACTGTGACGTTTTAGGAGGTCGGTTTGAGCTAGAAATGGCTTCCGTATGTTTGGAATATCGACACTAGGCTTACTAAATATGCCTTGATTCCTTTCTATGAAAGCTGCTTCTATAAATTTTCGTTTTCACCACTGATGCTCCCTATGCCAAATTTTAGCCACTGTATTCGGTGTTGGTATTCCGCTATCTTTTAAGTATAAATAAAATACTCCTTGACTCCTATACTAAGAGGGCTTTTTGTCTCTCCAATGTACTAATCACCACATTTACACTGGATTTGGTAAATACATTATTTTTTCTTGCACAACAGTTTTTTTATAAAATGGACAAATAATGTTGAGTTTACAAAAAACTCCAGACGTGTTATCTAATACTGCATTTTTAATTTTTAAATATTGTACGCTAGCCATATACATAAATATTTCATATAGCAACATGATATTTAAAATAAGTGTATAAAAGTCAAAGTTTTGTAAATAAAAAAAAGATTTTAGTTGTTATTGTATATTATAAAAAAATGAAACACATAAACTGTACAGTATTTTAACAAAACTAATGCAGTTTATATAGATAAGTAGTTTCTGGACAAAATTCAAAAACAAAACATTACTCTTGAAGGAAGAAAAATAGGTATCGTTTCGTTTATGCACATGTTCTGTGCATATCTTATTAATATGTTTTTTGATAACAAATGTTTGTCATTTTATACAATACTGTAGCAAAGAAAAACAATACTTAACTGCATTTTGAGTTAGTTGGGCTAGGAATAGAAGCTCTTGACGAATTCCCAGCAGGATTCAAGTTCAACGTCTGAGTTCCGGAGAAATTTGGGTAACGCTTGACCTGCTCCCAATTTGGAGCTTAATTAGCTCCCTTGAAAATAACTTTTCCAATACATTGGATAAAAGTTTTACATAGGTTGTAAATTAGAATACAAAATACAAATACCGATAGAACGGCAGTTTCAATGTGAATGTCAACGTGTTTCAATTTTTAAAACAAAAAAAAGACAATTGCAAGCAAACTTATAATGTGTCTAGGTAACAACTCTTATATAGGTATATGTATGTTCATTTTTTATTTTGTTACTATATTTTGAGGTGACTGTTTTCTAATTCTGTATTTTTTATTTAGCAAATTCAATCATTTGTTGTTAAAATTAACTGAACAAGGTGCAACAAATATTTAGGAACATGATTCCTTTGCTAAAATACTCGAAGCATTCCAATTAATTTTGTGCTTATTATCAAATGCATGTTGGCGAATCTAATGTTTGATTTGTGCAATTCATTTTTTTTTATATAAGTTTGGTATTCATTGATTAATCTGGTTAATACCCCAGAAGTTTCCCGTGTGTAAAACTTCTTATATTGACACGGAATTGAATAAATAACATTTTTATGTTCTTGTTCAGTGTAAGGACTTGATTTTGTAAGACTGCTTCGAAGGGTATTTTTTGTTTAAAAGATTGTTCTTAGGTTAAATATATTTTTCACTTTATTCTAATAATAAAAAAATACCTTTAAATTGACATTGAAACTCACATTCTGTCAAAAATGTGCAGTGTTCGAGTAAATTTTTAATTAATAAACAAAGGTATTTGCAGCTTTTCCTTTTAACTTTTTTCTGGTCGCTGAAGACGCGGGTAAACTTCTCCCGAAACGTCCAGAAGAGCAGTTTTTGCAGTCTAGAACAGAGATATCGACTTGAAAAATAGGAGATGAAATTTATGTTTTAAACCATTACATTTGACTATATCCAAAACCAATCACAGAAAACTGGGCTATACTGGCGTAGTTATATTGTTTATTCTTGTACCGTAGTTGCTCATTCTTCTAGCACAAATATTCAGGACCGTTTCTCGAATATTCATTTCTTCACTGGTGCTCAGGAGAGTTTTCAAAAATAGCTAAGCTATTAATGGTGAATGTGTCTGGGGGCAGCTGCCCCTCTGCCCTTTGCCCTCTCCACCTACCTGTTTGCGCCAGTTCTAGGCTACACTAACACATAGCTAAGGCATCAACTTGTATACTATATTGGCTCATCAAAATTTTCGAAAATATTTAAAGGCTTTCATTTTTAACACGTCCATTGTAAAACACTTGAAAGACTAATTTAGAAAAAATGGCTACTGAATTTTAGAAGTATAATTTTTTTATCCGAGTGTATTAAAACCCTTTAAATAGGTCTCTGATTATAGCCAACGATAAAATCAATAAATCTGTATCGTTTACAAGCCACATTGCATCAAGCCCACGTATCCCAAATGTATTTGGAAAACAGGAAAGTTAAATATTGCATATATCTTTGTGAAATTCAAGTAGGACTGAAGCACGTATGTGCAGCTGGGCCGGGAAGATTAACAGGGGCATTATACGTGCTCAAACATATTGTCGGAAGATCAATAAAGCATGGTATTTTTAAGAAGAAATTTCCGTTTTCGGCCTAAAACCAATATATGGCCAAAAGACGTGCGATATTCCTAGAGTGTGTCTATTTATTTAATCACATTTTTGTACCATATAACTTACTGTAGGAATGTTAGATTTTAAGAGCCCTTTAAAACTAACCAAGTGTTAACTATAAAATTATAGTCATTTATTTTCCTCATATAAAATAGTACGCGTTGAATTCCAAAATTTAAAATAGCCCGGGAGTCAACGTCAATTTTTTTATGTTGTATTCACCATTTATTCGCGTTTGCTTGGAACAGTGTTTACAAAATAGTTTGCTGTCGCTCATATAGCAGTTGCTTTCGACGAGAGCGATGCAGAGATATAAAAAAATAACGACAAAAATATCTACGCAAAGCTGTTACTTTTTACCACCATCTTAGTTAGATAAAAAAAATAAAGCTGCACGATGTTTAATCATTAATATGATGCGTAAATCAAAAAAAGGGACCGAAAAAATCGCTAATAATTAAAATACATAATTTAAGCTGAAATTTAAGTAAAGGTTTTGAATGGGTTTTAACCTATTGTTGTTAATCGTGTACCTTCAGTCTGCAAGAAATGAACCCATTAGTAAGCTATTTTTGAATAAGTGATAGATTTGAATAATTTACTTATTTCCGGTACTTCGGTGAAAATAGGTGAACCTATTTTAACACATTTTTCATAATCAAACTTTTTTAGAACTGAAATACTGTATATAAAATCACAATTAAATAACTGTATGCATACATAAACCGCGTAATTTTTGTATGGTAGAATTTGCTACGAGGGAGGTTCTGGGTTAAGATCAATTTATCGACTTTTTAATTTACAAGAAAACAAACTAATAAATGATTCATCTGCCTTGCTTGCTTCTACTAGAATAGTGAGATCTATTGAACTTTTATTTAAATTTGACTTTGTCATTTAACAAAAACTAGTAATTTTGTCTATAATGTTCAAACTGGCTACGCTGCAAGAGCTACTTGCAATTCTTTTTTAATTGGACTTGTTGGAAAAGTTGTATGTGGTGATGAGGGAAAGAAAACGAATTTTTTAAGCAAAAAAGCAGGTATTGCAAAAAGCATTGCTTCTACATGGAAAAAAATTAAGATTCATTTCAGTGCATCAAAATAAGGTTTTTATTGTAGGAATTGGAATTTTACCGGTTTTTTAAACATTTAATTTGTCCACCATTTCATTGCACTATAATGACTGTTTGCCAAAATTTTACCAGTTTATTCTTATCTCATACTCGAATTTTTTAGTAGATTGGGTGAGTAGGTCTTTAGTAGTAATTTAATATGCATTTTATATGGCCGCCATTTTGTTCCGCCATATTGGCTTTTTACGAAAATTTTAGTACATCATCCCCATATTACTCTCAATTTTTAACCCAAATTTCAAGTCAATCTGTTAAGTAGTTACCAGGAAAGTAAAAAAGTTCAAAGGCTTAAATTTAGGGCACTTTTTAGCACACTTAACTAAAGAAGATTTTAGTAATTCTAGTAAGTTGTGCCTTTTACATATGGTAAGACTACTTCTTACTTTCCCGGTTCATAATTTTTGTTGTTTGTTGTTCAGGAAACCTGTGAATTAATAGCTTTCTCTATGGTGCGATTTTTATAGCCATTTTTCTTTTAGATATTACCTTAACTGGCAACAACAAACTGTTCTTCTCAGAACGACAGTAGTGAACGGATGTACACCCAAAATGAAAACACATTATATATATGTATATATATATATATATATATATATATATATATATATATGTAAAATATATATTTATATATATATATATGTTGATTTTTACTCCTTCACGGATGGAAAAATACAATGTGTTTTCATTCCGGGTGTACATCCGTTCATTACTGTCGTTCTGAAAAGAACAGTTTTGCTGACGTTTCGCCAAAATCACATTTGGCATTTTCGAAGCTTTCTTTCTCGCGTCCGATTTTTCGCCAAAATTTTACCAGTTTATTCTTATCTCATACTCGAATTTTTTAGTAGATTGGGTGAGTAGGTCTTTAGTAGTAATTTAATATGCATTTTATATGGCCGCCATTTTGTTCCGCCATATTGGCTTTTTACGAAAATTTTAGTACATCATCCCCATATTACTCTCAATTTTTAACCCAAATTTCAAGTCAATCTGTTAAGTAGTTACCAGGAAAGTAAAAAAGTTCAAAGGCTTAAATTTAGGGCACTTTTTAGCACACTTAACTAAAGAATATTTTAGTAATTCTAGTAATTATTCTTCTGTTAAGCCAGAAGCACCTGCCGTGTTATCCCCCTATAGCTATTTTGGCGAAATTTTGAAAAAATTGCAGTTTTAAGAAATGGATGGTAAATTAACATGTTTTTATAACATTTAAGTGTTACTCCTTAGATTAACAAAAGGACTACACGAATTAAAAACTTTTATTTTCCGAGAAGAACTGTTTAATGAAAATATGTTAATAAAAATATAATCCTACCATGTTTTTGTACAGGATATTAAAAAAAAAAACAACATTAAAATCAGTTACGTGTGTTGATTTTTAGTCCTTCACGGATGGAAAAATACAATGTGTTTTCATTCCGGGTGTACATCCAGTCACTGCTGTCGTTCTGAAAAGAACAGTTTTACTGACGTTTCGCCAAAATCACATTTGGCGTTTTCGAAGCTTTCTTTCTCGCGTCCGAATAGAGACTGAGGTGTTGGTGACTGCGACGCTTCCTTTTTATACCCCTACTGGGGGCCGAAGGTTATATCTGTGCAGGCGTTGGTCGTTATTTATGTTTTCCGGATGGTGCTATTGTTGTTGCGCTAATTGCACTAGAGTTTTTGCGATTTTATTGTTTCCATGCTGTTGGTTGATTCGTCCCTTTTATTCAAATCACCTTGTTTTTCAATTTCTATGGCTTCTCGGATTATTCTGGTTTTATAATGTTCTATATTGGCAATCTCCCAACACCCACTGAAATTTATTTTATGGCCGGTTTCCTGATGATGTAGGAATAAAGCTGAGGTTATTTGTTTATTTCTGATGCTGAGTTTATGGTCTTCCACTCTTGCTGATATTCGTCTGTTAGTTTGCCCCACAGTCCTGGCACGGAATACTGTATACTTCGTGGTTTTTCAGTTTGATTTTATCTTTTGGGTTTCCAAGTAGTTTACCTATAGTTGTTTGTGGCTTGTGTATTGTTTGTATGTTGTGTTTCCTAAGAATTCTTCCGATTCTGTCTGTTGTGCCTTTTACATATGGTAAGACTACTTCTTACTTTCCCGGTTCATAATTTTTATTGTTTGTTGTTCAGGAAACCTGTGAATTAATAGCTTTCTCTATGGTGCGATTTGTATAGCCATTTTTCTTTTAGATATTACCTTAACTGGCAACAACAACAACTGTTCTTCTCAGAACGACAGTAGTGAACGGATGTACACCCAAAATGAAAACACATTATATATATATATATATATATATATATATATATATATATATATATATATATATATATATATATATATATATATATATATATATATGTAAATATATATTATATATATATATATATATATATATATATATATATATATATATATATATATATATATATATATATATATATATATATATATATGTGTTTTCATTCCGGGTGTACATCCGTTCACTACTGTCGTTCTGAAAAGAACAGTTTTGCTGACGTTTCGCCAAAATCACATTTGGCATTTTCGAAGCTTTCTTTCTCGCGTCCGAATAGATATATATATATATATATATATATATATATATATATATATATATATATATATATATATCCGAATAGAATATATATATATATATATATATATATATATATATATATTATTGTTTGACCCTTGAGATGCCCTTCGAATGTAATACTTTATAAATATATATAAGCATGTGCAAAAAAACAAGTAGTTTAAGTCAAGAAAAAAAAATCATTATTATTAAAAATTATTAAAAATAATCGTCTGATGTGAATTTTTTAACGTTCGGTTTAAATAATTCTACAATCTATATTTCTTATTTTTGTAATTTAAGTGTTTTGAAATAAATAAGTATCTCTTTTATGTTTTTTATTGTTTGGAGTAAAAGTCTATGCAATCAAAAGAAATAGATATAACGAAAGACTTTCACGCATCCTATTAAAGGAGAATTAGAAAAATAGCTAGAGCTAGGACAAAGGAACTTGGAAAAAATTTCTGCTGCGAGCAATATAACGGATACAGTTTAACTTAAAATAGCTAATGCTATATGGAGAATCGATTAGTTTATTAAATATTGTATATACAAATACACTGTCTGCAATTCGGTCTGCGATCTACCTCCGAACATATAAGCTGTGCATTTTATTGAAAGAAAGATTCTCTTCGTATGTATTAAAATCTCTATATCAATGAAACCGGTAGTATAAATTCCTAATACATTTTTTTAGGAACTAGGAACTATATTAACTCGGGAACTCACCTGATTTTTATTGATAAATCTGCTTAAAGTTGGAACTATTGTTTTATGTAGTATTGGTTCAGGTAATGTGTAAAGTGCTCTCCTGTAAGTGCGCAGCCGTCCTACGTATCCAAAAAAGTATGCAACATATGGGAAACTTTTATTATTCATTTCTCAGGAAATTTAATTTGTGATAAAAATTGCTGCTTATAGAAAAAATAATTTTGACAGTATTAAACTTTAGGTCAAATATACGAATGTGTTAAAATTTAAATTATTATAATATATTAATGACTACAAAAATAGCAAAATTAACTGGTCTCTAGTGTCAAGATATATATATATATATATATATATATATATATATATATATATATAAATATATTTTTATATATATATATATAAATAATATATATATATATATATATATATATATATATATATATATATATATATATATATATATATATATATATATATATATATATATATATATATATACTATTTATATATATATATATATATATATATATATATATATATATATATACATTTTATTGGTTTAATTTTTCTTTGACCAGTTTAAGTATATATTTTTATTTCAATTTTCTTGATTTAAGGTCAATTTAAAAAGTTTACACATATACTTTAAATCATATATTTGCCCATAAACATGATGTAGTTAGATAACGTTTCGACCGCACTTCGGTCTTTTTCAAATCTAAAAATGGAGAAGGGCGTAGAATTTTAATTTAGTATTTTTACATTTAATATTTTATTTTGATAGTATTACCTTAGAACGTAAACTATTAAGGAAAGTACATTTATTTTTAATTTTATAAAAATGGAAAATGAAAATTTTCCTTCTTACCTCAATACGTAGGATTATTCAAAACGGCACAAGATGTCACATTTCCACATATATACATACACATCGATACAATTAAAACACACGTATTATGTTAAAACATTAAGATAAGACATCACATTGGTTATTCCAGTATTGAAATATAAAATTTACTCAGGTTGTTGACGTCTTTCTTATCGTTGTTGGCATTTTTACTTTTTTGTATTTTGACCATCTCAAAAAATTCTCTTTTTTTAGTTTGCGGTTCGGATTTTAAGATTTTGGTGTTACTATAATCAAAGGTATGTTTTTTTGAATTTTCATGATTTGTTAGAGCCGTCGCGTTTTTTTTGTCATACTTGTGACCCTTCAGTCGGTTTTCCAAGTATTGGCTAGTTTGACCTATGTACACACTGTTGCAATCTTTGCAGGGTATTTCATAAATAACATTACTTTTTTTGTTTTTTGGGATTTTGGATTTTAATCTGGAAAAATTATTTGATAGTAGATTGGAAGCCTTGTGACAAGTTTGAATATTATATTGTTTAAATAATTTTTGAAGTGGTTGGGATAAGCCGTTTATAAAGGGTAAAGATATAAATTTTTTTGTGTTTGAAGTCTGATTATTTTTTCTGTCGTTCGAGTTATAAAATTTGTGGATTCTACTTTTAATGGTTTTGTTTATAAAATGTTCGGGATAATTATTTATTTTTAGAGCATTTCTGGCTTTTTCTAAGGCTTGCTTCCGGTATTCAGGATCTGAGAGCATGATGGCGCGATCTGCTAGACCTACAACCGACTGAAGGGTCACAAGTATGACAAAAAAAACGCGACGGCTCATGAAAATTCAAAAAAACATACCTTTGATTATAGTAACACCAAAATCTTAAAATCCGAACCGCAAACTAAAAAAAGAGAATTTTTTGAGATGGTCAAAATACAAAAAAGTAAAAATGCCATCAACGATAAGAAAGACGTCAACAACCTGAGTAAATTTTATATTTCAATACTGGAATAACCAATGTGATGTCTTATCTTAATGTTTTAACGTAGTACGTGTGTTTTAATTGTATCGATGTGTATGTATATATGTGGAAATGTGACATCTTGTGCCGTTTTGAATAATCCTACGTATTGAGGTAAGAAGGAAAATTTTCACTTTCCATTTTTATAAAATTAAAAATAAATGTACTTTCCTTAATAGTTTACGTTCTAAGGTAATACTAACAAAATAAAATATTAAATGTAAAAATACTAAATTAAAATTCTACGCCCTTCTCCATTTTTAGATTTGAAAAAGACCGAAGTGCGGTCGAAACGTTATCTAACTACATCATGTTTATGGGCAAATATATGATTTAAAGTATATGTGTAAACTTTTTAAATTGACCTTAAATCAAGAAAATTGAAATAAAATATATATATATATATATATATATATATATATATATATATATATATATATATATATATATATATATATATATATATATATATATATATATATATATATATATATATATATATATATATATATATATATATATATATATATATATATATATATATATATATATATATATATATATATATATATATATATATATATATATATATATATATATATATATATATATACAGGTTGGTAACTTGTTGGGCGGCAGGTCTGAATATTGGGATTGCTGGCTAAACATGTCGATATTTAGGAGGCGGAAATTGGTCGCATATCCAATCCTATTCTGATTCCCAAGGGATTAATTGGATTTGGTGATGATGAAAGTTAACTTTAAGTATTTTCTAGAATGAATCGAATCAGACACGGAACGGTTATGTGTGTCAGCTATCGGGTGATTGGATTTAGCACCAACTCGCTTGCTCGTCCGGAACTAGATGTTTGCAGCTAGCTCCGGATGGCTCGCTTGGTTCTCTGATCGGCTCTAGGAATTTCTTCCATATCAGCGGAACCATTCACTGTAGAAGAATCTTTGGGGTTTCTCTCCTGAGAGACGTTTACCTTCTAAGTAAGTGTGAACTTCAAGACAGGAGAGATACTTTTACGGATTCAACCCTATGGTTCGGAGTGTAGATGCTAATTTATTCGGCTCAAAATTTGAGAGTTTAAAGGAGATATATGTACTCTTTGTTTAGCATCAAAACTAATGGCTGCCGCTAGTTTAAGGGAGGTAATTAATTGTTCTGGGGGTTGTCGAAAGTCTTTATGTTGAGACCGAACTATTGAAATAACGGGTTGGGATTGAAAAGGGCCTAAGACCCTGTCGATTGCCTAAATTTGAAGGATTGCTAACTTCTGGTACAGGGGTGGCATTTGTTGGAAGTTACTACTTATATCTTATATATAAGTAGTTACTATACTACGAATGCTTCTGGGTATGTATCCTTCTAGCAAAAGCAGATCGAATGGACGGCACAGTTCCACAGTTTATGGAAATCGGAGAAACTGATATGTAGGAAATTTTATGATAACTTTTCTTCATTAACGATTTCTTTATTTATAAGTGACGGAGCCGTTGGTTGACCGTACATCACTTTAGTTTAGGCTGGAACTACCGAAACTCTTTGTGTGGCACACAGACTATTCTAAGTATTGCAGCTCAGAACCTGAAGGAACCTCATCGCCTGCCACAGGACACGGTCCCCAAGCTGTGTTCTAGAAGCTCACAGAAAAACACATTTTCTGAATTTTGTGTAATGTGGTCATAAAAATATTGCTATTTATCGTACCCTACACAGCGTTGACTATTCTTCGTGCCATATTTTTTTAAACACAATTAAAACTACAAGAACCATTTTTATTTAAAGAAACATACAAAAATCGAAAGGACGTTAATGAATTTTAAAACTACTAATCAAATTACCATATTATATAAACAAGTTAGTAGTAAATCCAGAATTTAATTTTACCTATCACATACTATTAGTTTGAACACATTATAAAAAAGATCATCATTTTTTAAAAAATCGGTAAATTTCTAATTCACACACATATATATATATATATATATATATATATATATATATATATATATATATATATATATATATATATATATATATATATATATATATATATATATATATATATATATATATATATATATATATATATATATATATATATATATATATATATATATATATATATATATATATATATATATATATATATATATATATATATAGATGTGTTACATATACTGCCTTTTCAAACATTTTTATTGGGAGTCATTTTGTTCCATCATATTTCCTACCAATATTTTACCAGTTTGTTTCTACCTATGCCACACTTGACTTTTGGGCATAATTTAAAATGAATTCAATAAGTAGTTTTTACGTTGACAGATGCCACTAGTTTGTTAGGTCATGTTGAACTCGTACCAGTTCATTTCATTTTCACATTTAATTTTTCTGCAAGTCAGTCGAACAAGATTTTTATTTTGTTTTGCTATCCTAACGTCGTACCACAAGTTTTCCAGTGGATCTCTAGATCACACTTAATTTCTGCATAAAAATTGTGAAATTAATTTAATAAGTAGTATTTTTAGGGTGATTTTTTAAATATTTTATTAGGCAGCTTTTTTTCCTGCTATATTGAATTCATATCAAAATATTGCCAGTTCGTTTCTATGTAATACTTAATTTTTGTGCAAAATTTTATTAAGGTAATTGGATAATATCTATTTTTAGTAATAGTTTTTTAACATTGGATTTTTACCAAAATATTACCAGATCATGACCCTTAATTTTTGACTAAAATTTGAAGTGAATCTGGTAAGTATTTTTTAAGCTATGCCGCGAACTGACAGACAGGCGGACAGACCGACAGACGGACCGACTGAATTGAGAAAACATATTTTCTGGCATCTACGGTCGCGAAAACGTGAAGATATGTAAAAGTTGAGAGAGTGATTTTTTTACAATTACAAATAGTTTATACGGCCGCCACTTTGTTCCGCCATCTTAAGTTAATAAGACAGTTTTATTAGTTGATCCCGATAACACAATTAGTTATAGCACATAATTTGAAATCCGTCCATAAAGTAGTTTTTTCAGGTTGAATTTTTAAATATTTCATTATGCCGCCATTTTGTTCTGCCATCTTGTATTCATACCAAAATTTTACCAGTTGATTCCAACAAAAAACTTAATCTTTGTGCAAAATTTGAGATATATTGGATAAGCACATTTTTAATTATTTTTTTTTATCATTTCACTAGGCCGTCATGTTCTTACTCCATATTGGATTTTTACCAAAATAAAGCCAGATCATTCCCATATGACCTTTAATTTTTTATCAAAATTTGAAGTCAATTGGGTAAGCAGTCTTTACACTATGCCGCGAAATGACAGAACGACGGACCTACGGGATTGATAAAACATATTTTTTGGCTTCTAAGGATGCTACACCGTAAAGATAAGTAAAAACCTGACAGGGTGAATTTTTTCATAATGACAAACAGTTTATTAGGCCGCCATTTTATTCGGCCATCTTAGTAACACAATTTTACTAATTGACCCTTATACCACAATTAGTTATGTGACAAAATTTGAAATCAATCCATTAAATAGTTTTTTATGCTAAATTTTTATATATTTTATTAAGTAGCCATCTTGTTCCGTCATCTTGGATTCGTACCAGAATTTTACCAATTGATTCCAACATAATACTCTGATGTTTCTGCAAAATTTTAGATAAATTGGATAAGTAGTTTTTTAATAATAATTTTTTCAACAGTTTCGTCATTATGGATTTTTACCAAAATACTACCACTTCATTCCCATATGACCATTATTATTTTATCAAAATTTGAGGCCAATCCGTTAAGCTATGCCGCGAACAATACTAAACAAACAGACAGATAGACGAATTAACCTGATTGATAAGACGTATTTTTAGGCATCTCGGAACGCTAAAACGTGAAGATATATAAATCTTGAGAGGGTGATTTTTTAACGTTTACAAACATTTTATTTGGCCGCCATTTTGTTCGGCCTTCTTGAATTAGTACCACAATTTTACTAGTTGATCCCTATACCACAATTAGTTATGCATACAATTTCACATCAATCCATTAAACAATTATTTCAGGCTGAATTTTTTTCCGCCATCTTGGATTCGTACTAAAATGTTACCAGTTGATTCCAACATAGTACCTGCATAATTTGAGATAAATTGCATAAATAGTTTTATTAACAATTTTTTTAACAATTCACTATACAGCTATTTTGTTTCTCCATGTTGGGTTTTTACCAAAATATTACCAGGTCATCTCCATATGACCATTAATTTTTGACCACAATTTGAAGTCAAATCAGGTAAATAGTTTTTTAGCTATTCCTCGAAAAGACAGATATACAGACAGACCCACGGAACTGAGAAAACATGTTTCACAGCATCTAGGGACCCTGAAACGTGAAGATCTGAAAAAATCTCGAAGGGCGATTTTTTCACGATTACAATACTTCACTTTGACGAAGGAAGTAAAAACAAACCGCCTGCGCATAATTTATGTGAATTATATTTCGAGATGCCTTGCAAAATTGAGTTACAAAAAGTTTACTTAATTTATGTAAACGTAAACGACGCAGGTGTGAGTAGTAAAGATGATTAAAATGTTAGAATGGAAATTAAAACCGCTCGTTAAGAATTTTCTACAAAATTTGCCTCACCTGGAGCTGAAAAGTATAATTAATATTAGCTATGCAAAAATTTTAAAATATGCAGAAAACAGAAATTTATTTCGGCGAAATGACTAGAATAAGTTTAATATAAAAAAATTATAATTTCCAACCAGAGAGAAATATTTCTTAATCTTTTCGAAGTGTTTGGCCTCTATTTAAGAAACAAAAACTTTTAAATTCGTGTTTTTTAATAAGCGATTTCAAAATATTCATATTTTTTATATCAAATGTAATTTTCTATGCATTTCAGTAGTTTTTTAAATCTAATAATCTTAAAGCAAATGTGTTTTATCTAGAGAGAGGTTGATTTAGAGCCAAAATACCTAGACCCTATTGGATCCTTTGCACATCCTCCCTGGGAGCGCGGCTAATCAACAGAATGTTTTTACAAAATAAATGATGACTACAAATAATTTTATCGGCATTTCAGACAAATTTAGTTAACTCGTAAAGTTAACTTTTAGAACTGCGATTCAAACCCAGAGCCTCTCAGTTCTAGCTGAACGCTCTGACCACCAGATCACGAAGACCATGAGCATGAGCTCTACAACCAATTGCGATAGCTTTCAACGCCTACTAACCGATGAGTGTGTTAAAGGGGAAGGGAACTCATTTATGATTATTAGTCATTAGTCTTGCATCAACCGAATACATCGTCCACATATAACGATTTCAGCAGGAATCCGAATCAGATCTCTGAATATTAATATCAAGCCGGACTAGTTTTTAACTTTTTATTTGTCTATATTTTATTATTACAAATTGTCCACATTGTTTAATCGGCATTTCAGATAAGTTTGTTAAAATTGTTAAGGCTAACTTGTCTCGCTGGGACTCGAACTCAGAACTTTTCAGTTAATTGCGGAACGTTCTGATCCACATGCCACGAAGACCATGAGCTTAACAACAAATTACGAGGGTTTGACTTATTTAATTTTGTGCTAGTTTATTTTAACGGTATTGAGCCCTTCGGCTGCTACAAATCGATGACGGTGTGAAGGGAAGGGAACTCAGTCATGGTTGTTAATTATTAAGACCTATGTATCTGTCATGCGAATGTATCGTCTCTCATCGTCGATTAAACATTTTAAGAAATTTGTAATGGATAATAATATACAGTCAATCAAAAAGCAACAACAATTTATAAATGATAATGTCCTTAGGACAACATCCCTTAAGCCACGTCAGCCTAGCGCGTCTTTAAAAGTGATTCTCTAACTGACAAGAATTCAGGACACTAATACTCATAGAATGTATTCCTGTATGACATTTTTTTTACAACCTCTACAAAGAGGGCGCCTATCTTCACATCGTGAAAATCTTTTGATAGATGGCAGTATCTAGTCAGAATTCTATTACAAATTGCAGGTTTTTTCTCGACATTGTCAAGTAGTTTACTGTCGTATTCTTGCTGGTGATTTCCAGGATCTCCGCAGCTATTATCTAAGAGCTAGATATATTTAAAATTATTGTAGGTGTTTTTTGACAATAAGTTAAAAGAGCTAACAAGAAATATTTATAATGGATGCGGTCTAAGCCAGTTTGTATTCTTTGCTGACTTTTCATTGCATGTATTATTTAATAAAATACACAAAAATTACAGGAAAAACTACATGCCACTCGGTCTGTGATTTCATAGTGCTTTTATGTGGTTTTCTCCAAATTCATATAAAATGACAAAACTTGGTCGCATTCTTTTTGTTTATGTTAATGCTTTGTTTCGACCATACAAGTTGCGGCAAACTCAGTGGCCTATTAGAGGTATCTGAAGTACCAGTTATTAGTTTATAAATAAAATTTACTTGGCGGACTTGCATTGTCCTTAAGTTAAATTATTCACAACGTTTCTATCAGCGATGTATCACCGATTATATACTAGATGAGCGTGCAATGATGCGCAAAAGTTCGGCGTCAAAGCGTGAAATGTCCCAAACGTCTGGAATATCAATAATAGGCTTACTAAAGATTTCTTTGGTTTGTTCGATGAACACCGCTTCTTTAAAATGTCGTTGTTCTAGGAATGTTCAGCGATAACCGAGCTTGATGTAAAAACCAATATTAATTAAATTTTTCTTAAGGTATTAGACCCTCTTATGTCCTTTAAATGTATGAATTCTAAAGGAAAACAAGAGTTTGGTTTTTTATATTTCTTTTATATTAAAACATATCTATAAAGAAAATTGTTCAAAAAGTTTCCAATGTTCGTTCCAAATAAAGAGTCAAAGTACACTGTTTTTTTTTATGTTTAATACAAGAGATTCCTACATCTGCCCTATGCCGAAATCCGCCAATACCCTTCAATCAGCTAAAACGTCTTAGGGTCCCTAAAACTCCCTTTGACTATAAAAGAATAAGATGTTCAGAATCCCCTCGAAAAGATTCCCCAAGATACCCATCTATGACAATTAGGAGAAATAAGCTCACTTGACATCTTATCGCCACAATTTAGCATTTTATTCGCTGTATAAGGGTTGCTTGCCCTCTTTTCCCGAATATTTTATTTAAGTGTTTATAACAGCCATTCGAAGATATTTATATTTCGGGTGGTAAATAAAGGATCTATAGTTGGTAGTAGTTTCACAGCTCTGCGATACCTTAAAATACGTAAATTCACGTTTAATTACGTAATTTTGTAAGTTCTTTATTTAATAACAGAATACATAGAATATGATATTTATTGGATGATCATAAGAAGAAACAGATATTCTTGATTGAGAAACAAAAATACTAAATAAATAGGGAGCAAGTATTTGGTACAACGTAATATTGCTTATTTATCATTGTTTTATTGTTGCAAATGATTTTAATTAGTCAGTTGCGTTTCTGAGGACTTCTTAAGCAATAGTTCAAGGAGAATATAGCATGATGACTTTTTTAAATATCCTATCGCTGGTTCATATTCGAAGATCGAAAAAGCATCAAAGCTTACGAATATCTCTACAATGTATATACATTTACTAAACTAACATCAGCAAATAGTAGAAAAACTAGTAGTAATTAGTAATTAAGAAATATTGCTAGTAATTTAGTTTAAGTGTGGTCTGGTTCTCTTAAAGGAAGGTTGTTCTACAAGCTTATTTAAAAAAAAAAAAGAAAAAATGTTAGAGATAAAGTATTTAAGGTGTTATCTTCAGAGGTAGAATTAGAAAAAAATACCTTTCTACAATCACAAAGTTCCCTCATGACTTTGCTATTTTCAATGAAACCCCTTTAAATATACCTAGTTTTTCTACATATCTGCGGACCAATGGAGTAGGTAAAGACTAATATGGGTTTCATGCGGGATATAAAATCTATGTGTCCTAAAGATGCAACAGTAAATTGGCGAAACGTCGGCAATTTAAACAAGGGCCTTTGTTTTTCTTTAAAGGATCCTGACCCCAAATAATACACCACTCTAACATAACAACAAGAGGATCGTCAATGAAAAGAATTCAAAAACTTACTATCTGGGATATCTGCGGACCAACGGAGTAGGTAAAGACTGACAATATAGGTTTCAATTTAAGATGGCGAAACAAAATGACGGCCAAATAAATTTTTTAAAATCATCAACGTAAAAAAATCTTGTTCAATTGATTTTAAATTTTGCAGAAAAATTAAATGTGAATATGGGATACTTATTGAATTTATTTTAAATTATGCCCAAAGTCAAGTATGGCGTAGAAGAAAAGGAAACATATTGGTAGGAATCCAACGTGATAGAACAAAATGGCGGTTAATAAAAACGAATATATACTGTGACTATGTACTGAACTAACTTGGATCATACTTCACTCTTCCCAATTAAAGTTATAATTCATAACGAGGGAAGTTCCGAGTAAAGAAATTTACCGATTTCTTTCATGATTGCAAGACTTTCCTTCTACGAGGGAAGTAAAAAAATGTAAAGAAGCAATGGTGCCTTGAACTCAGTAACCTTTTAGAAGTATCTGGAGAACTTGCAAATAAATTAGAAAATTTAGTTCTGCTCTTAGGTGTATATAAACTTTCCTACTAAAATATTTTTAATTGCGTGGTGTTGCCACTGAAAACCAGTGATAACATCCGTTCTTTAAAAGAAGGGCCGTGTATATTATTGAATTTTTCTATTTTTCTGATGATTTTAAACTGTTTCTATGTTATATTTCCTATAATTTAATCTGTTTTCGAGAAAATAACGCTTGAAAATTGACATTCTAGGTCTTATGAAACTTTGCATTTATCAAACGACTTAACTAAAAAGAAAATGTGTTAAGCCCGCTACTCACTATTCGGTTCGATTCGTCCATTCATATGAATGAACGAATCGACGATTATACGATGTACACTATTCATCAATTTTTATTTAATATGTTCATATGGATTTCATGTTTTTTCATAAAAAACAAAAAATTTGGTTTGGCCGAATGGTTCGCCGAGGTCAAAGCCTACTTTATTACCCGCCTAAAACACGGAAACGCCGTGCAACGAAACGAAGGGATGAACCGGACCCTCCACACTATGCAGACGAATGAACGAAGGGACTAATGGACAAATAGTTAGTAGTGGGCTTTAGTTCTTAGTTACCATTCCAAATTTAATATCAAATTTTTACACTTTCTTTCAATTCGGAAATTGGTGTGAAGTTAGGTAGATTGGCAGTTACAGGACTGCAATGGGACAAAAATGTCAATTTTTAAGCATAATTTTCTTGTATTTAGATATAAGGAAAATAATACAAAATCATTTAAAACGTTCAGAAAAGTGCAAGAATGTTACACAGGCATTCTGTTTAGAAAGCGGATGTTCCACATATTTAGGGTAGAAGCGGCAACACCGCACAATAAAATATATTTTTGCCAGAGGCAAAATTTTAAAGTAAACTATTTACTGGTTCTCCCTATATTTCTAATAGGCCACTGAGTTTCGGGCACCCTGTATACTAACTAGCCCGGTATAATAGCTCCTGCTTATTTAATTTTGTATATAAATCATCCCGTTTACCAGAATACGTTCTCATAGTTAATAAGATACCTCTAATATAACAATACCTAACTCTAAACCCACTACTTACTCGTCACATTTTGCCATTATATCTTTCCTGTATAGGGGGTGTCGTAGTCCGGAAATCCCAAAATTTTATTTATGTAAGTATTCGCCTCCGATGCTCACATCTATATTTTAATTTCATCACGGGCCGTCGTCGTGTTATATTCCCCACCGTCATTTCCATATGAATTTAAAGTACGCCTGACTGTTCTAAGAGGAATTTGATATAATATTTGTATTGAGAGAGGTTCGTAAAACTTTTAAACGTCCGGGATCACCGAACACAGGGCCGTATTAAATGAATACGGATCAAAGTTGATATGTTTTATAACGGGTTCTAAAATGAATAAATAATAAACTTTCAGTTTATAAAGCTTATTTATTTTAATAAGTAACTCATATTTATTTTAATCTTAAATTATGTTGTTTTTCTTCCAATACAATCGATAACATATCATAATTTTTTTAACTACTGACATTTCTTTGCCGATATATTTTAGATAGATTAGATAGATATTTTAGATATATTAAGATTCTTATTTTCAATCGATTTAAATCGGTTATGGCTTAGTTAGAATAAAAATACAATAACTTAATTTATGCAGTTTTTATTTTTCAGGCTATACGATTATCAAAAAACCAATTGAAAGTAAAATAAAAAATACAGCGGGCAAACTGAGTTTTGAAAATGTTTACAATTTTTACACCAAATATTTTGTAAATGACTTTTATTCAATTATTCTTAACAATCTATTAGCCCAAAATAAAGTACATACGGATTATGAATTTTAATTCTAACTAAACCATAGCAGAGTAACCCGCTTACGTGTAACACTCTAGACATCAGAGAATAGATTTATTATGAATCATCAACTTGAGTAAATGTCAGAGTGTTTAACAAAACAAAATAATGAACTATTATGAATCAATATCCGTGATGGAAAAAGCATGGTACTCTAGAGGTTACCAAAAAAATTGGATAGATGTTACCTTTGACTTTAAGCCAATATATATTACGCTTGTCAGTAAACCGCTGGCCAAGAGGTAAATCAATGAAAGTAGACCCTCCACAGGCAACAGACAAGCTTTACGCGCCCTGAAAAGTTATAAAATAATCTCAGAAAGTATAATAGCTTCAAAATTACCTTCGAAGACGAAAGTTTATAGAAGTATGTTTCGCTTTAGTAAACGTAATTAACCTTTTAATATTTACTTTATAAAAAGAAGCAGAGCAAACCAAGTTTGTTTTTACTTCCATCGTAAGATTATTTAATAAAAATCACTTTTTCACAATTAAATAATCATAGCACAGATTTTTGAAAATCTTTGCGTTTTAGAGACCCTATATCCCGAAAAACATATTCTACCATTTCCGTCGACCTGACGTTTAGTCATTCTGCCTTTACGAGACATAGCTCAAAAACTACATATTCATTAACTCCAAATTCTGGTCAAATATGAAGGGTCATATGGGAATGGAAGGGTTACATTTTGGTAAAAAACCATTACGGTGGAACAAAATGGCCGCCTAACGAAATATTTAAAAATTCAGTACCAAAAACTACTTATTCAATTAACTTAACATTTTTGCACAGGAATCACTAGGAGTACAGGGATAAACTAGTAAAATATTATCAAAAAATAAGAGCGATATTAAGTTTTGTCGGCAAACCGCTGATCAAGAGGTAAATCAATGAGAATAGACTCTTCACAGACGGTATACAAGCTTTGCGCGCCCTGAAGAGTTACAAAATAACCTCAGAGAATATAGCTTCAGCAGTACCTTCAAAGACGAAAGTTCATAGAAGTATTTTTCGGTACACTAAACGTAATTAAGCCCCTAATGTTCACTTTATCGACAAACGGCCCAATAAAGGGTTTAAATATTCGGTAGAATGTCATTTCCTGGAAAAAAATCTTCCTTTCATGAAGGAAAATATTGAAATACCTAATTTACTTTTAATAGACTATGGAAAGTAAAGTTATGAAAACAAATAACTAAACATCGGTAAATTCGACTTTATGTTCATGTTCCCACGTACTCGCATAGAATTCCACAACACACCGATAAAACATTTTATGAATTCATATAGCTGTTCGGTAATAAATTAAAAAGGAAATTGAAATAAATTACAGTTTAATACGATAGAAGTTGTATAGAGTTATTACAAAATAATTATATGCATATATAATTTGTATTATCTGTACCTAGTGAAATTCTATACCAGGGAACTTCTGGGTAAAGGTGAATTTACCCACTTTTTAACAGAATACTTAGCATATATATATATATATATATATATATATATATATATATATATATATATATGTATGATTTGTGTGATGACTTTTAGATATATTTTATGAAAATAATATACATCGCATGGTAATTGGACGATTCTTAATAAATCTACGTTTTTATTATAAGACTCAAATAATTTTAACAATATTTCAAAAAACAAATAAAAAAAAATAATTTTGAAAAACTTAACATTAATTATGACCTGCACTTTTAACATTCACATGTCATGCTGTCTTTTGAACTATTTGAAAGTAATAGGTAGATAAGTAAGTTTTAAGGTAGTTCTGTGTTTTAATCGTAGATGCTTCTTGGTGTATTGACATATCTAAACTGTCAGATAAATTGAAGATTCTTACAATAAAATTAAATTAAACTAAATGAAACTAAAATAAATGGAACATCAATCAATCAAGAGTGGTAATTTTAGAGCTAAACTACACTATTTCTGGAAACAGATGCCATTTGTCAAAACCTGTAATAAAATCTAGTCGTCTATCATTCTCTCGAAAGAACGATATTTATAGAAATTTAGAATCCTCTGTACATTACTCTTCCATTATTCACCATCAGTGATTCTCAAACGGGCTTGAGGGTTATGAGCTACTAGGGCATACAAAATACAGTTTTGACGTCTCAAGACGAGTATGTATATTTATTTAGACTTTCAGGAAAAAAACTCCAATCAGTAACTTTGTTTTAGTGCAATAAAAGATATTATTTTAAGTTTTATATTATTAGTCCTCTTGTTCTCTCTTATTTCTTGTTTTCAAATTGTCACCCTTATTACGGAACAAAGATAGGCTTAAAGAAAATAGCTCTAATACTATCCTGTCATTTTACGTCTACTTTCAAATTCCAGTTGGGCTTCTTATCACGAAGCTGTCGTATAAATGAATGGATTAACACATTTTCTCGGGAACTTATCTCGTTCACATATAGAGAAGTGCTCTTCCTAATCGACTGTTCATCCTCTTCGATAAAAAGTATTAGAATAAAAGACTTTTAGGATGCTTAGTTTTTACTGTTATGAAACCATATATTTCTTCAGAGCAATTAAATTTGTTTACGAGACAAGCTATTTGGGTCAATCGAATACCACGATTGGAAATACAAACAAATTTTTAAATACATTAATATTTCAATAAAATCAGGGTAGAAGGGGGAACGAGGAGAAGTAATATACCAAATATCACAATAGCCGCATCGAAAATTGCTAGGAAAAAATAAGATAAATATATACTTCGACGCACGGATCTTCAGCTGCGACGTCTGAAGGGAAAACTATTTAGGATGTTGTTGATAACAATACTATGAGCTAATGAAGACATATCAAGATTTCTTTCTTTTAATGGGTCAAATCCATTAGATCTTTCTAAAATAGCCCTCTATTCTTATTAGAGGTTCCTAACTAAAAAGTGTTGAGCCTGATTTCTAAGCCTTTCTGTAAAAAAGTGCAGTTTATTTTATAAATTTTGTTCTAGTTTGTCTTACGTTTTAGGTAGTCCAATATGTGTAGATGCATATTTTCAAAATATAAAATATTTTGCAACCAATTTTGAAGATATTCTGTTTAACCCAAAGGTAAAATAAAATTGTACTATGGCCCCAATGCAAATAACATATCAGGTGGTATTTTTGCCAAAAAAATTATACAATTTAATTTAAAATTTAATAAACATTCGAAGAAGAAGAAGCTTTACTTATATAAAAATACATATAGATTTTACAATTTGAAAATATAAGCAACGTATTCCACAATTATTCATTATGTCTTCGACTAAGTTAGATAATTCCACTATGAAATTTTATTTAGAATATTTAATATATTTAGCTGTTTAGATTTTTTTGGCGCTAAACTATTAGGTTTTCTATTCAAGGTGGCATCTTTAAATTACCCAATCAAACAAATATACTATGAGAGCCGTCTAGAATATACTACCACTGAATTAAATAATTTTTCTCTAATGATCGTTTTTTTGTAAGCTAGGCCAGTTTATTCATTTTGTCAAAAGAAAAAAAATGGCGCAAGAGTAAAAGATATTAACTCTATTGACTAATGCTTTGTCAAGTCGTTTAAATTGTTAGGAAATATATTTACACGATAACATATAATATCCAAAATTAACACAACATAAAAAACTGGCTTTATGACGGTAAGCAACAAAATAAGATGTGTTCGGAAAGCGACAATTGGATGCTCTTACAAAAATATACTAGCAAAATAAAGAAGTCAGTGCTTTCGCAAAGTTAGGTATGTATAAATGACATTTATGTTAAAGGCTTAAGTGAAAATTACAATTGGAATGTTACTTCAAATGTCGAAAATATAGTTTGGCTGCTTCCAATTTAGGAGATATTCCGAACGACCTCAACTAAATATACGCTTATTTCGAAAGTTATGACAGAATTTGAAGATACATGATTCGTTTCTAAACCTCGGTCCAACAAGGGAATTATTATTCTAGAAATGTTATTGCTTATTTCCCTTGATGCCTTAGTAATGATTTCGACACATGTAGGTGTATTATTTATTTCGTCCAACTCTCAATTTGCTTTGTAGTAAGTTTTAGGCCCAGGTTTAGTAAATTAACCATTTTATTCTTCAATAAGCGGCAACTCAAAATGCCCTTTAGATATACCAAACTTTCAAAAATTTCTACTTCATAAACTATTTGAGTTTATAATCGGTTATTTATTTATTCGATAAATTTTCGTGAATTAATAAAATCGATTTACAATTTTTACTCGTTTTTGTATATAAAAAATATTGTAAAGTAAAAATATTCAATTTTAACTTTATTTTTGAAAAAAAAAGTGTTCATCAAAATAGCGCCGACATGCACATATGTGGAGTTTTGTAATGACTCACAATTCGATATGTATTTCAATATGATGTAGTATTAAGGATATACATGAGTCAGCACCCACTCGCAAGGCCAAATAGTGGGAAACCTGGCGGCGGCGCGCTTTTAAGTCCGTTAAATTATTATATGTATCACTACAAGTGTTTATAATATATAATAATATATTATTTAAGAAAAAAACATTCATTTTAAGGGAACAGACCCAGTCAGCAATCGCGAATAGGCGCTAACCCATGTACACCCTTAATGTTATCATATATTGAAAATGAGCCATTACAAAACTCTTGCTGTTTTTTGCCACGAGCTCTCCGACTATAAAGTATTGTATTCAGACTTAAAAATTTAACAAAAAAAATAGATTATGATAAGAGGTGTATAACCAGACTCAATCTGTTTAGACAAGTTAATATTTTTTTCACTTTTTTTATTGAAAAACTGTAGACTTTCCCATATTCTTTAAAAAAACTAGATAGATTATCTTTGAACTAAAAGAATAACGGTTTTTTAGTGAACGAGGACGCGTTTCTCAAGGTAAACCACAATATACTGTATTTGCCTGAACATCTGGCTCGTTTTCTAGATTAATGGGGTTTCTGTCGGTGACCAATATCGACCCGGCACACTACAACCTGTAGTGTGATTTTATGTGATTTATTATATCATTTATTTTAGATTCACTCCTGTCAGAAGAGCTACTGACTATGTCCAAATTTTACAAAAACTGTTTTCTTTATAAGAATTAGTGAAGATATTAGAATTAGAAATTAGTAATTATGGATTAAAAATTAATAATAACAATAAACATACGATTTCTGGATAAATAAACTTTTTTTCTCAAATATAAAGACATCTTTTTATTTTTGTTCACTAATTTGTACTAGCTTAAGCAGTTTCTATAATTTAGTTAAAACATTACTTTTTATGAAATTTCTACTTAATTGGCTTAAAAGTAGCTATATTTTTTAAAACATTTAAAAGTATGTTTTTGAACTCAACTGTATCAATATTAAATCCATATTATGCATCTTCTTAATCATATAGGTATAATTTATCATCATCTAACATTTTATGATTTAGAGCGGTTGCTAGAGTCTGCATAATATACAGGATATTTGTTAAAAGCCAGGATGTATCAATTACAAACAATAGCCCTGCATATCCTATAATACAAAAGAAGCCGGACCTAAGAAATTTTAATTCTTATTATGTGCGCGAAAACTTTCTTATTCAGCATGAAATTCAATCCCACAAGGGAAAAATACAAAAGACCCTAAGCTCAAACCTCCGAAAATGTCAAGATATTCGATCCTTGTTGATGGTGTCAATTTTGGATGTTCTTTTAGCAAAAGTACAGGACAAAGACAGATTTCTTACCGAACGTGTTAGAATATGTATTGTGAATGTCGGATTAGTCTTAAATATTTCTGCACAATTGCGATTTAAGAAGCTCAAAAAACATACAGTAAAAGTATTGATTTTATATAAAATACAGGTATACATTTCTTGGAGCTTTGCTATCGTGTCATTCACGTCTTATGGTCTAACGGTTATTCATTTTTTAGTATCAAATTTTTCGAACTTGTACATGCAAATTTTTGATAAAAATCATGTTCAATATTTTCTGTATTAATTAAGACATCCATTTAAGGTATTATTTAGCACTAGGTATGGAGTTTGCGACGTAGAGAGCGTAAATACTCTAAGGCATTTTACAAATCTGTTTTACAGAGTATTATGTAACAACCTTTTTTTCTTTTACGATGACCGTTAGCAAACAGGATATTTTATTGCTCTTTTCTAGCCGAACTAACCTGCCCCTAAATGTGAAAAAAAAACGGTATTCAGAGATTTTTAATATTTGTATTTGTTCTTGATATAGGTTGTTTTTAACAAACTGTGGATGTTATTCTTCTCAGCTTCTTTATACATAAAACTATTTTTCTTACCTTAATTATAATCTAAATGTCTAAACGTAATAGACATAGGGGCTTGTCTAAAAATCCGTGCCACCATAATATTTAACAATGTCTGTTTTACGTATTTTTTCGTCTGAACTAAATTTCATCTTTGTAGCAAACCCAACATGCATTCTTTTAACTAAAAGACTATCTATGTTATATGCCCAACAAGTAAGTCTTTTCTTACTGATGAATAACCTTTACCTTTAAAGATATCCGAGAAATTTGACTAGAGGCCTTTGACCCCACTATATAGTAGAACGTTCTCCATCTACCTTTTACCCGTTGCCTCTTTTGGCAGGGTTTTTGTCAAATTTCTCAGGAGTTTTTGAAGATAATATCAAATCTAGTATATTTATAACCAGCAACAAGATACCCATTTGACGAACATATACATAACAGGGTGTTTCATTTAAAAAAAAAATGTTGGGTTTGCTACACATTTTTGAGACATATATTTTAACAGATTTCTCTATCTCTTGAAAATTAAACTAATAATCGAATTCGAATAGCAACTTGTGCCATACCAGTTAAATCAAATGGTCATTTGAGAATCATAAAAATGCAGAAAATTTCAAATTCTAGAAACCGTTTCAGTCGTATTTAGATTTATTACAAAAAAAATAAATTCTGATATTTAGGCGTTTAACATAACATGACGCAAATAGATTATTATTTAATATAATAATAGCCCTCAACTTTCAATAAGTCTTTATGTACAATAGTCATGTTAAAACGTCTAGAGGCATTTCTTGATCATGCATAACTGAGACTTGTCTAATGCATCAAAAAAACACCCTGCTTTTCAGGAAGCGAAATAAATTTAACTGAAGTGTGACATAATTTAGTTCAGCACATAGACATTTAGTAACACACATATATATATATATATATATATATATATATATATATATATATATATATATATATATATATATCTTTCCAAATGTTTTTACTGGGCCCCATTTAGTTCTATCATATTGGACTCCTACCAATATTTTACCTATGCCACCCTTGATTTTTGAGCATAATTTAAAATAAATTCAATAAGTAGTTTTTTCATTGACAGAAATCGCCATTTTGTTACGTCATGTTGAATTCGTCCCAGTTTATTACATTGAAGTTCAAATCAAATTTAAAGTCAATTGTATAAGACTTTTTTACGTTGATTTAAAAAAAATATTTTGCCGCCATTTTCTTCCGCCATTTTAAATTCTTATCACAACTTTTCTACTTTATCTCTATATCACACTTAATGCATGCACAAAATTTAAAATTAATCTAATAAGTAGTTTCTTCAGATGGACTTTTTTAAATATCTTATTAGGCTGCTATTTCGTTTTCCTATTTTCATCATACCATCTATATTCATACCAAAATGTTACCAGTTCATTCCTATATAACTCTTGATTTTTCTGCGAAATTAGAGGAAATAAGATAACTAGTTATTTAGTAATAATTTTTTTAACGATCACTAGGCCGCCATCTTGTTCCGGGATATTATATTTTTACCAAAATATTACCAGGTCAGCCCCATATGACCCCTAATATTTCCTAAAATTTGAAGTTACCCTGATGAGTAGTTTTTAAGCTACGCCGCGAAATGTGTGACTATTTAAATATTTTATTAAGGCGCCATGCTGTTCGGCCATCTTAGATTTGTACCAAAATTTTACCAATTGATTCCTACATAATACTTGATTTTTGTGCCAAATTTGAGATAAATTGGATAAGTAGTTAAGAAATCATGGTTCTTGGGATTAGACCGTGTCAAATTGGAATTACTATCCGACATTTCGCCTTCGATTGCACGAGGCATCTTCAGGGATCTTTACTCCACGAGATCTAGTAGTAATTCCAATTTGACACGGACTAATCCCAAGGACCATGATTTCTTAATTGACCAAAGCCATGAAAGCTTCCGTTCTATCTTGGATAAGTAGTTTTTTAGTAGTAATTTGTTTAACATTTCACTAGGCGGGTATTTTGTTTAACATATTGGATTCTTTCCAAAATGTTATCAGGTCATCCTTATATGACGTTTAACTTTTGGCCAAAATTTGAAGCGAATCGGGTAAGTAGTTTTTTACTTATGCCGGAGACAGATAGACCGACGCAATTGAGAAAACATGTTTTTCGAAATCTAGGGATCCTGGAACGTAAAGATCTGAAAACATTTCGGAAGGTGATTTTTTCACGATTACAATACCTAATACGAGGGATGTAAAAATTGTTTAGCCGCTATTTCCTTCCGCTCTCTTAAATTCGTACCAGAACTTTACCAGTTTATCTTTATATCACACTTTATGCGTGCCCAAAATTTGAAATTAATTAGTATTTTTTTTCAGGCCGGTTTGTTAAATATTTTATAGGCCGCCATTTTGATTTCATATTATTTATTTATACCAAAATGTTACTAGTTCATTTTTATGTAACACTTGAATTTGAGTGAAATTGGATTAGTTTTTTAGTAATAATTTTGTTAACGTTTCACAAAATTTTACCAGCTCATTCTTATATTATGACGCTTAATTTTTGTCTAAAAAGTCAATGTGATAAGTAGGGACGCTAAAATCTGAAAGTATGTTTTTTTTATGACTACAAATATTTTATTTTTCCGCCATTTTTTTCGCCGTCTTGACTTAGTACCACAGTTTTACTAGTTCATCTATATACCAAAATTAGTTATGGCACACACAAATCAGTCCATTAAGTAGTTTTCTAGGCTGATTTTTTAAATATTTTATTAACATAATAAAATATACCTAATAAAACATTTAATATAATAATAAGGTGTTTCTTTTAAACACCGTGAATACTAAAATATTTGCAATTAAATATATAAGTATGTTCGTATCCAATTAAATTTTACCAGTGGTAGTGTTCCGACAGAACCTTGTGCTTGTTTAATAACTCGTCATGTTTGGATACAATAAACTTAATCTAGCATAATTGTACATTTCTCAGTTTAAAATGTAGCAATTTTTATTTAAGCAATTTTAACTTTAATATTTACACAAAATGTTATCACAAAAACAACTACTCCGTTGGCTATTACCACGGCCGGCATTGAATTATATGGTTGATTCCTGACTCGTTCGAAGCAATAATGTTAACATATTTTTATTTTACATTACACCAACGTCATAACACGGATACAATAACCCCAATTTGTGACATATCCTGCAATGCTGCAGGTAAAATGATCAAATTTATTTCACTAAAATGGATCATTGCGCCTACGGCATTCTAGGACATGTTCCAGACAGGGATCATGCCATCCTAGTTATGAGGACCGTGTAACGTGAAATAAAAATATATTAGCAACTTAAATATTTACATGCGGATAATTCTTGTTCTAGTTTTTACCTAAAGGTTCGAATCCAAAATGTCTACAATAACTGCAGTGTTATAACATTAAACAACCAAACTCGAATACAAAACAGTCTCTCAGGATGACCATCCCACATTGACGCTGTAGAGAAAATATTGCACTAATTCCTGTAGCCGTTTCAACAGGTGACAAAATACCAAACAATACTTATTTGAGTAACGAATTCACAGCTGATATAGAACGCAATATTAAAATAAATAAGTTTAATGTCCCTTTAATATCTTGCTATATTTGTTGACACATGGTTATTGAAGTAAATAACTATTTTAACAATGATATTTATCTTTCTTGCATTATCACTTAGCTGCCTTCTCTAAAATAACTCGCATGGAAGACATTTTATTTCGTCTTTTAATAGCACCGACCAGAGAGAGGTCGTCCAGTATGTGGATCATACGAACTCAATAATTAAAATATGAATGCCTTTTTAATAATAATATGAATTCTGCCCTGGAGCATTTGCAGTCTTTCAAAGAGAAATCTTAATTCAGCTCGAATGGATAGATAGATGGAATTCTGTAACACCTCTTTCATCAGATTTATAGGTAGTAGTTTTTTGCGTGCTTTTGTGACTTGTTGCTCCTATCAAATTCTTTGCTACGACACCGGTTGTCGACAAAATGATTAGATTATTCTTTACAGTTTTCATCTTCCAGAGGTCCTTTATAAGCTCTTTTAAATTATGCATGCGCCTACGAGATTTGAAATGATGTCAACACTGATGCCATTGCCCTTGAGGAGACTTACAATGTTCTTAGCGAATTCTTTTTATGTTGTAGAAATAACTTAAAAATAAAAAAAACATCAAGAGGGAGTACATCGGACCTAACAACGCTACCATGTTACGTGGAATACCAAATACACATATGTACCATAATACACATATGTACAACATATTATTGGTGATGCCAAGGGTCAGATTCAATCACGATAAGGAACAAACCACGGCAGCAACAAATAGCAGTCAAGGTGTGAGTATTACAACTATATAAAATGTATTACTAAAAATATAGCCTGGAACCAATTCTTGAAAGTAATGCATACACATGGTAATAAGAGCGAACTGTGCTCACCGAATCGACCTGTACTTACTGATAAATGAGCTGCTCTCAATAAACCCAACATTGTTGATAAACGTTCCAGAAAAATAACACTGGTCGACATCGCCATGCCAGTATCGACATTGCTAAAGCAGTTGATATATAAGTATCTTAATAACAATTTTTTTAACATTTCACTAGGCCGCCAGTGGCCAATGACCCCCAAAAATATTTTACCAAATAAATTATTCGTTTGACCTTCCTAATAGTTGTAATAAAACCCTAACCTTGGGAAAAGTTAAATACCCACACTACACTATTAGCCGCGCGCGGCAGTTCGATTGGTCTCGTTGCGTTCCTTAGGCATAATAAAATACGCTACACTAAGCTAGGCTGGGCAGTTCGAATTGTACTGATTACCTTAAAGCTTGACGAAAGTACCCGAATATTTCACAGCTACCGAGTAGCAGCCGGACGTAATTGCAAATGGAATATGAAATCGCAATTTGAATCATCAGCCGGTCTCTTCTCATAATTCGATCGATCGGCACCACGTCGGCATGCAGAAGTTCAATTGTTAAGAGGTCGCGCGGTCCATATTCTAACTTGATATTATTTAAGACGTTTTTAATCGATGAAAATTGATTTATATACTGTTTTTTGTAATATATATTTCTTTATTTTTATGATCAATGTGTGAGTTGGAAATATACAGGAAATAAAACGTTGGTAGTGACTAGTGTAAAAAAATAAACAACTAAGAAGTGCTTACGAACCTAATTTTGCAAAAACAACCAATTTCAAGGTGGTCTATGTTTGAATTGTGAATGTAGATGAAATAAAATGTCGGTAGTAGCAAAAATTAAACAACTAAAGAGTGCTAACGCAATTTTCAAGAACTTAGTATACGACAAACTAGTAAAGACAAAAATAAAGAGGTTCATCGACACTTTGGCAAAAGTATGTACGATTTAGCTAACTGGATAATATGTGGTTGTGAAGTCTCTAACTCATTTTACTGTTATGTTTGTTTGTTGTTTTCTAAGGACTAGTAGGACTCATTATGGTGCAAAACCGGTGTTAAAGACTTAAAACGCTTAAAAGAAAAAATAAAAATACATGCGTTTTGTGCAGACCACATGAAATGTTCGGTGAACTATGCTACGGTCGGAAGTGTGGATTTTCGCACTCAGCTATACACAGTTTATAGAAAATCGCATAGAGATTTTAGTGAAAATGTATCCAAAAATCGTTGCATTTTAAACAAAATTATAGAATGTGTAAAACTTTGTGGGACATTCGAGCTGGCACTACGTGGCCATGATGAAACGACTTCAAAGCTTCAATCCAAGGGTTTTTCGAGGGCTTATAAATTTTGTTGAGGAGTTGGGCCACAATAGACTATCCGCTTTAGCAATGTTAAGTATCGAGAAATCGTTTATAAAAGGAATGTGCGTGAAACGTGAAGATCTGAAAAAATCTCGAAGGAAGTTTTTTTTACGATTACAATACTTTCCTTTTACGAGGGAAGTAAAAATACTGCTCTTATAATAGTTAAAACTGCGTCCATTTATTAACAGTCAGAAATAATTTTGAAAATGTCTTTATCACCATGCAACTTAATAATTAGGGCTATAATTTTAACACCTTTTCTAAAATAAAAAAGGCGATATGATAAAGAGTTGACTGCCTTTGAAAAAATGTTATGAACAAATAAAACAGATTAGCTTTTACCAAAAAAATATCACAAAAACTGCCTGCATTTTTTTATTTTAGAATAACATAATAGAAAAGGTTACACATAAACATAAACAAAACATAGAACCTTATTCGTGCCCTACTTTGTTGGAGTAAATACAATTAACCAAATCCTCTCACGCCCTAAAATTTTTAAAATCATATAAATACATTCCCTACAACTTCTTGCCGCAAATATTATTATTTACAAGACCAATAAAATTCGCATGTTTTAAATCGATATAAGGTATAATTGCAATCCTCGACAAGAATTGAGCGCAATTAATATCGTATAAAAATATTTATAATAGAGCGCTGATGCTTGCTAACGACCAATAAAAATAACTTTGCAAGAACCAAAGCAAAACCGCAAGAAATAATTGTGTCCGCGGAAAAGTAAAAAATGACATTTAATCCGGTAAACATTCGAGTTGACATTTCGACAATTTCAAACGATCCAAAAGGTAAATGTGTACAAAGAAATCAACCAACTTTACGGGAGAAAATGGGAACGGCATAGCAGTGGCGTAGTTGTGGATACATTATATTTATTATATGTACATTTAAAATTTTTTCTGTTTATATATTTAGAATCCAAACTGATTTACTCCTCTCAGAGAATTGTGCGCCATAACTAATTGTTGTATTGTAAAATTGTGGTACTAATTCAAGATGGCTGAACAAAATGGCGGCCATATGAAACGATTGCAATCGTGAAAAAGATTACCATCTTAGGTTTAACATATCTTTTAGCGTTCCTAAATGCCAAAAAATTGACTGTCAAAAATTAACGGTCATATGTGGATGACTTGGTAATATTTTGGTAAAAATCCAATATGGCGAAACAAAATGGCGGCCTAGTGAATATATCTCAATTTATTTTGCACAAAGCACAAAGTTTTATGTTGGAATCAACTGGAAAAATTTTGGTACGAATCCAAGACGGCGGAACAAAATGGCGGCTTAATAAAATATTTGAAAATTGAGCCTGAAAAAAAATTAATTATTGGATTGATTTCAAATTGTGTGCCATAACTAATTGTGGTATAAATCATGATACTGATTTAAGATAACCGAACAAAATGGCGTCGAAATAAAATGTTTATAGTCGTGAAAAAATCACCCTTTCAGGTTTTACATATCTTTACATTTTAGCGTCTCTAGCTGCCAAAAAATATGTTTATCAATTGTTTCGGTTCGTCTGTCGGTCTACCTGTCTGTCAGTTCGCGGCATAGCTTAAAAACTACTTACCCGATTGACTTCAAATTTTGTACAAAAATGAAGGGCCATATGGGGATGATCTGATAATATTTTGATAAAAATTTAATATGACCACAACGCGGCCTAGTGAAATGTTAAAAAAATTATTATTAAAAATTTGCTGAACCAATTTATATCAAATTTTGCACAAACATCAACTATTATGCTGCAATCAACTGGTAAAATTTTGATACAATTCAAGATGACGGAACAAAATGGCGGCATAATAAAATATTTAAAAATTCAGCCTGAAAAACCTAATGGGTTGTTTCAAACTGTGTGCCATAACTAATTGTGATTTAGGGATTAACTAGTAAAATTGTGTTACTAATTCAAGATGACGGAACAAAATGGTTATCAAATAAAATGTTTGCATTCGTGAAAGAAATCAATCTCTCAGGTTTTGCCTATTTTCATATTTGATCGGCCCAGATGCCAAAAAATATGTTTTATCAGTTCAGTCGGTCTGTGTGTCTATCAGTTCGCGGCCTAGCTTAAAAACTACTTACTGAAATTTTCATCAAAAATTAGGGGTCATATGGGGATGACCTGGTAACATTTGGTAAAAATCGAATACGGCAAAGAAAATGGCGGCCTAGTGAATGAAAAATTAAGAATCGTATGGTAATATTTTCGTAAAAATCCAATAAGGCGGAACAAGTGAAACGTTATAAAAATATTACTAAAAAAAGTAATTATCCAATTTACCTCAAATTTTGCACAAAACTCAAGTGTTACATAGGAATAAGATGGTAACATTTTAATATAAATGCAAAATAGTAAAATAAAATAGCGGCTTAATAAAATATTTAAAAAATCAGCTACTTATTAAATTAGTTTCAATTTCTGTGCAAGGGTTAAGTGTGATATAGAAATAAGCTGGTAAAGTTGTGGTACGAATTTAAGATGGAGAAACAAAGGGGCGGCCAAACAAAGTTTCCAGAAATGAACGTTAAATAATCTTGTTCAACTGACAGAAAAATTAAATGTTAAAATGGGAAACTGGTGCGAATTCAACATGACGTAGCAAAATGGCGGTATGCGTCAATCTAAAAACGACTTATTGAATGTATTTTAAATTATACCCAAAAGTCAAGTGTGGCGTAGGTAGAAAAAAACTGGTAACATTGGTAGGAATCCAATATGATGGAACAAAATGACGCCCAAGTAAAATGTTTGAAAGAGCAGTATATATAACCCATATATCCTGTAACTTTGGACTGAACTAAATTGGGTCAGACTTCACTATCCCTAACAGATGGAAAGAAAATCTTAACGAGGGAAGTTCCGGATAAACAAAATTTACCGATTTTTTATTATTTATTTGATATTATTGCTTGCTTCAAAATTAAGATTGGCATAAAAAACAACGGAAATATTTTATACAGGGTTTGTAAAAAATCTGAAATGTTACATGGTTTTAAATAAAGCTGGCATCCGATTGGGCTAAAATTTGCCATATGTACGTTCAGTGTCAATCGAGTAAAAAAAGCATAAATATCTTGTACAGGGTACGTAAAAAATAATGCTAAAAACTAGAAAATTAAATAAACTTAAATTGTATTTTTATAAACAAGCTTCTAAAAATTTTAATATTTTTACTTCCTCGTAAGAGGCAAGTATTATAATCGTGAAAAAAATCACCTTCCTAGATTTTTGCAGATTTTTGTGTTTGTATATAACATGTTCTCACATTTTCATCAGTCTGTCGGTCTGTCTGGATTTATGCGGCATAACTCAAAAGCTATTTATCCGGTCGACTTCAAATTTTGGTCAAAAATCGGCTTAATGAAATGTTATAAAGTTCATTTTCTAATTTCAAACATCATGTTCATAAGTCCATATGTTCCTTATGGTTTTATTAAAAGCAACAGAGGTTCCGGAGAATTCTGGAAAGCTGACAATCTGAGCGTAAAGTTGCGAATAATATAAAACGCTTCTAGCTCAGTTTTATTTTACAACAACTTTGACTAGGAAACATTAGAGCCGTTATCCTAACAATAACTTAATGATACTTAAGTGAAGACGAATCCTTGTGATATTTAAATTATCAATCAGAACCAAAGTGATCTTTGGAATAAAACAAAAAAACTGTTGGCAAGGTAAGGAAATAATTTTTTTTGCCCCCCGGGTGAACTTTTGTGTGTACGATAGTTTTGTATTATGTGATGTGTCGAAATCAAAAGAGTACAATAATTATTCCATTGTACAAATTCAAGCGAAAGTTCTGTTAAAGACGAGTTTAAAGAGCAACACTAACTTTCTAGAGCACGTCTACTCCCACAAGCACTACAGACAAAAATTAACCCAACTGATTTAAAAGGTTGCACGTTTAAAGATATTAGCTTTTGAATACCTATGTGAATTAGATGAGCATGAAGTAAGTTGCAAGACAATTAAAGTGAACAACAACAATTTGGATTATATGATTTTTAGAATTTGGGAAGCATGGACAGATTTAATTACATTACGTCTTTTTATGTCTTTAGTTTAGGACTTAAACTTAAGTATTGTTTGTAATGATTATCACACGTAATAGGATTCCTTGACTTAACAACCTTTATTTTTTAGCGGATATCGCTAATTTGGATAAAGGAAGAATTACTATCAATTTCATTTTTAATTTTCATTTAGAATTTAAGCAGAAACCACACCAAATTTACTTTCTTTTTATGAAATCCTCTTTGTAAGTGGTCCTACAGATATTCGTCTTTAAATACTGTAGTATTTTATATTGACATCGATTACAACTAACAGATGCTTATCCCCCTCGTCGTTTTTCCAGTTGTAACGAGTTGCTGAATTATTGACAGCTATAGCCTACCTTGCAGAAAATGTATCAGCAGAGAAAACTGCAACATTTAAAGGAATATCAAGAAAACTGAAAAAGATATGAGGGACGTGTTTAAATTTGTAAAATTAGAAAAAAAATATATTTTTATTATTGTCATACACAATAGTTGTTTACGTAAAATAATGAATGTTGTTATTTCTTCCCTAAACTAGCAGTGAAATCTAAAATCCAATATACAATAATTCTTCTTTTTACCCGTACTAGGGAGTAGAGAAGAATTTCGGAAGTTAAAATTTGTAAATATTAAATTTTCGATGTTTGTTTTTTTACTTTATTGGGAAACAAACATAAATTAAGTGTTTTGTTTTTGTTCTAACTTATAAATGAGAGTGTTCATATAAAGTGAACAGCTTAGGTGGGACACAAGTACAAGGGACTGGACTGGATTGAAACTTAAAGATCAATGATATGTTGATGAACCAGCAATAAACCATCACTAAATTTTGAACACTTTTCTTTTGATTTTCTAGAGATCCAGTTAAAACAAAGTTGTTTTTTAGTTCGTTTTCAAAGCTTGTATGAACTAAATTTTTAATGGACAAGCATATCCTTGTTTAGTAGTGATTTTTAAAACTTATCTTGCATCTAATGGTACCTTCATTTTTTAAGTTTCAAGTTATGAAAGAGGTGAGTTACATATGAGGAATTCCAGTCGGTACGACACTGGTGAAAAATAACGCGTTCTTGCAAATTATATGCGAAATATTCACGAATCCGACAAGACAAATCCATCATCCTTGATGAGAAGGAAGGCTATTGTTTTCTCGAATGCTTCTTACCGCTATAGTTTTGCTGGCCAATTTCATCCTGTCAACGGTTTTTTAACGAATATTTACGTTTCAATCTTTCGCGGAATTTCTGGAGAGTCTAGAAAAATTCCATCAGAAGAAGCCGACATATAAAACTATCGTAATTCTTAGGTTTTGGATTTTTCACTTAATATTTAACACCTCGAAAATATTAAGTTTTTAACCTAGTAATAAATTTCAATAAGTTTTTATGAATATCATTTAACTTGCACTTAAGAAGTTGTTGTACTAAAAATTTAAAGTGATTTCCTCAAAGCAATTTAAGCACAAAATGTTATATATTTTTGTTTGTTTTTCTCCGTAATTGTTGAACAAAATACAAATTATAAAATTTAAAAAAAAACAATGTAATATTTTATTTGTTTGATATTTTAAAACTGTCTCACCTCGTTACAATAACTGAAACAAAATACTTTTTTATAAGCTTCAGTAAAATAAAATCTCATTTTAAATACAACCTTAGAATCACAGAATTTCCAAACGTATTTCTATAGGGTCATTTGGTCAATAACCACCCAAAAATATTTCAGAAAATAAATTAAATACGCTACACTATTAGCAGCATGCGGCGCGCGGTTCGAATGGTCTCGTTGCGTTCCTTAGGCCTAATAAAATACGCTATACTAAGCTGGGCTGGGCAGTCTGAATTGCCCTGCGGCATCACGTCGGCATGCAGAAGTTCAATTGATCAGAGTGTCACCCTTGATTTTCTCAAAACCAAGGTGCAAGATTGCTACGCTCTTATTTAATAATTATTATTACTGTTTAATTTTAAATTATTTCGATCACAAAATAGTATCAAGATTACAGCTCGTGGTCAACAGAGCGTGCAATGTAGATGCCCTAGCTCAATTAACCCGGAGAGTAGGGCGTGGGAAAACTTAAGAAATCTTAAACGAAAAAAGAAAGAAATGAGCGCCACCAATTTATAACGGCTTAAATTGGAAAGCCCCTTGATCTTCGCGGCACTTGCTTCCTCTTGATACTTTAAAACAAAAAGAGTGAGCTAAATAAAACACACACATGAAGTTAAGAAAAATAAAAATCTATTTATCTGTTACTGTATACAAGAAAAAAAATATATAAACAATAAGTATGTTATCAGTTACGGTATAAGGAAAAAAGTAAACAATAAGTGTCACCAAATCCAGCAGCACCTAGCACTCCTAACTTCAAACTAGGCCCGTGACATGGGATTAGTCCCGAGTCTTGAAGTTAAGTTTGTGGCTTGAAATTGTCTGTGACTTGCAGTTGCAATTAGCCCCTGACTGAAATTAGGACTGTGACTTACAGTTGGCCCCTGACTTGAAATTAGGACCGTGACTAACAGTTGACCCCTGACTTGAAATTAGGACCGTGACTAACAGTTGGCCCCTGACTTGAAATTAGGACCGTGACTAACAGTTGGCTCCTGACTTGAAATTAGGACCGTGACTAACAGTTGGCCCCTGACTTGAACCCTATGAAAACAAAAATTTTCTAGAATTTTTCATAGTGATTCAAAGTCTATAACGAAAACCCAAATAATTTTAATTAACTCAAAAAAAATCCCCAAAAGGTTTCTACTGATTCAAAATGAATTGAACAGTCAGATCAATATTTTAATTTTAAAAATTTAGTCCTACCGAGAAGTATAAAAAAATTTTTAATTAATTTCAAGACACTAATCAGAACTTTTCTGTAAATAAATTAAAACCGCAAGCAACAAAATAAAAAAAATACAATTAAATAATTTAAAATGAAGTCACTAAAGATACCATCAATAAGCACAAAATGCCCTGATGGGTATCGAAAATTCAGTCGAAACGTTGTCAATAAATCCAACAAATCCACAAATACAAACTAAGACCGGAAAGGAAAATTCTAAAAATTTACTTTATCAAATACAATCTCAATAACCAGCGTTAACACTAAAATAAATACAAGGTTTCGACTGAATCCGAAAGATTTAAATTAGAAATACATAATAAAGTAGAAATAATTCTAATACTTAAAAAAAAAATAGGCCCTGATGATGACCTAAAATTAATCGAAACGTTGGGTAAGAAAAATATAAGCACATTGTTATAACTGACTCCAATAACTAAATTCAATTTACAATAAATAAATTTGTAACAAAATCGATTACTATAACAATTTCCAGTATAAAATAAATAGAAAATTTAGACTGACCTCGGCCAATTTAAACAGAAATGAGAATAAAATGAAAAAAAAAATAGCAAAATCTTAACAAAAGAAGGTATGTATAGACCTGATGAATAGCAAATATTTAAGCGAAACGTTGTGAGAATACTTACAAAAAATATAGATATAATAAGGCAGCAATAAGAAAAATCAAAAGGCACAAATATATTTAAATTTTAATATAACCAGCTTAAAAAAAAAGGGTTTTATTTAACTAATTATTTTCCAGCGGCAAATCAAAATGCAAAAAAAAAAATACCATAAACTAAAAGAAAAGCAATTTACGTTATACTTAATTGTTACTGAATACCTCTGCAAGCCATTTATTAATCTGTTTATTATCTATTAAAAAGAACGAATGCATTAATCAAATCACACTATGCAAGCTGCTTAAATATTGTGGTTTTATTTTAAAATAAAATAGAGCCAATTTACGATCCACAAAATATGGTTAATATAATAGGAAAATGAATCAAATTACTGAGGTAAAAGATGTTCGACGAAATTCAAACTAAAAATGTATCTTCGTATGAATTCGTTACACTTGCATTTAATATTTAAGATTTCAAAAAAAATGTATAAAAACTAGCCCCTGTTGCTTCAAAAAAAAAAATAATCGTCTCACCCGAGCAAAAGTTAATTCCAAAAAAAAAAAATGAGAAAAAATACCAAATTACGAAAAGCAAAATTTAAGAAAAAAAAAGATACCCTTTTCAGGATAAGATATTAAAGCAAATTACCTATCCAATAGGGTCACTCAGTTCTAGTCAAAAGGTGGTTTCACGTGCCAAGTACAAGGGCATGGAAAATGGCGATCTGGTCCAATCTTCAGGTCAAATCCTCTCTTAGAGAGATTTTCTAGCACGAAAAATAACACTCACAGTGCAAACTATAATGTGCCCGAAAAACTAATGCGGTGTTGAGGAAAAATCCCGCTAACGGATTTCCAAGATTTTCCTGGATTGTTTCCTCAGACCCGCGCTGAAGACCTGTGGTTTATCTGCAGGTGACCAGAAAAGTGAAAAATGTGTTCCCCCAGCTTCCTTTCCATCTAGAACGTTGGTTAACTAAGGTGGCGGAATACCATTGGCTAGAATATGTCAGGTGCTAACAACCTTGCCAAAAGAGTACATAGACGGAATAAAACAAGGATATGATTAACATGTTAGACAAGAAAAACGACTCTCCATTGGTTGAGAAAGATACAGGAAATAATGCAGGAATACACTTGGCAACAGCGAAAAAGATGCCTGCGCTCTTGATAGGAGGAAGTACCAGATGGAGGGTTTCGAGACGACGCAATAATAACATTGACAGAAACAACTAACCTGAAATTTAAAAGCAACGCCAAGGCGAAATGGAAATGTAAATAAACAAATACTATTTAATTAATTACTCTAGTACTAATGGAAAAGGACCACTCAGAAAAGCCAAATATTAGTCCGGAGTAGAGTACCAAAGAGTCAAAAAAATGATGTGCTAATGCAGCAGTAGTTAAATGCCATAAAAATGAAACGTAAGTTGAGTTTAATTTAATAGAATTTTCTTAACTGTATAAACTCATTATTTAACCATAAAACAGGAATTTATTCACACAATTATTAACTATTTATTTTAGGAAATGCATCAGACGCAGACGTAACGAAATTTCAATTTATAATAGGCTCCAAGTAATTATGCAACTATGGACAAAACAAAAGTCGATCTGAATTTCGGAACATCAAACATTGATAGAAATTATAAGAAGGCTGTAGTTTATATAGTCTCAGAAAAAAAAAGGTAAGAATATTAATATTGAATCGAGAAATACCTTTGGTTTATTTATGTCTAACTTAAATGAAAATACCTTTATATGTTACATATTCACAGCAAAAGGAAACACGAATAATAAAATGTAGATTTAAGAGAAAGTATGAAGTGGTGTATATATATAGTATCTATAGTCTAAAAATAATCCTATGTATATCTGAAAAGAAATATTTATCAAGGCAACCAATACAAGTATTTACAGTTCAATATTAATACATAATATCGACTTTATATCAAAGAATTTATTGGGGTACTAATGATTTGGTTTTTTTTACAGCGACAGAAGAGTTATACAAAATACACGCTCGAATCTAAAGATGCAGCATATCTAGCCAAGGAAAACGAAAATCCCAAGACTTGTATAAAGGACTAAATTAAAATTAATAAAATTTAATTTATATCTACTCTGTAAAATATATGGGAAATAAATAGTTTGTCTAAAATGCTATTTGAAGTTTTTCTTATACAGTATATAATTATTAAATTCGGCAAAATTAAATAAATCCAACAATTATATTTGAACTGATTTTTTTTTGGCGACATCTATGAACGAACGCTAAACTTATACCATTTACTGAAAATTATTCCTTTATATCTTGAGTTCAGATATAGGTACAAAATTAACTACTTATCGAGAGGTGACACTGTGTGTACCGAAATTTGCTGCAAAAGGTGTTGAATTTATATTTCGCTTAAATATGAACAATGTAACCGCTTCTAATAAGAAAACTACTAAAATCTAAGTAAATCAAACCAATTAATCATACAATGAAATGCACTTATAACAAAATTAAACTGTTACAAGAGGTCGCGCGGTCGATATTCTAACTTCATATTGTTTCGGACGTTTTTAATCGATGAAAATTGGTTTATATACTGTTTTTTGTAATATACATTTTTTTATTTTTATGGTCCATGTGTGAGTAGGAAATATACAGGAAATAAAATTTTGGTAGTGACTAGCGCAAAAAAATAATCAACTTAAAAGTGCTTGAAATGTTCGGTGAACTATGCTGCGGTCGGAAGTGTTGATATTCGCACTCAGCTAGACACAGCTTATAGTAAATCCCTTAGAGATTTTAATGAAAATGTATCCAAAAATCGTTATAATTTAAACAAAATTAAAAAAAAGTTAAGTATCGAGAAACTGTTTATAAAAGGGATGTGCGTGCAATTTTAACGAACCTGTGATTCAGCATTTTTCCAATTCTAAATAACAAAGAGTAGACCTGAACCTCAAGAGAATTTAAAGCTCAATTTAAAGATAAGATATTTATTTTTATTTTAAGTATGCCTATTTTTAAATTTGTTATTGACCTCCCAATATAATTCACCACGAGCCACCACTGATCAACGCCATAAGAAAAACGCCCAAAGTTCTGTATGTTTATTAAAATAAGCAATTATTATTGCTTGCCGTATATTGCTTAAACTCTCAGGAAGACTGTAGTTGTACCGCATTTTAGTTTCACCTACCATCAAACTTGCTGGGCACTTCAACAAGCGATTAAACTGTTAATTAATGATTATTAATAAAGTTAATATCAAAGGTAAACGAGCTCAGTAAAATTTGCATATTTTTGAACATTAGATGGCGCTCGAATTCAAACGCGTCAGAACACAGTCAAAAACGGACCATTTTAACCGTCCTTATTGCTAGTAATTATTATACCTGCCTTTGGGACTCTTATGTAAATTATTTAAACTTTCATTTACGGCAATTTACTGCGCATTGGGAGATATCTTTCCCTTGGACTGTCGAACATGCATAGTAAGCTACAACTTAAATAATATACGAAAATTTGAGAGAATTTTCTAAAAACTAATAAACATTACAGTATCGTCCATCTCATCGGAAAACCCCATATCTTAAAAAAAAGAAAAGGAAGTTTATAAATCTTCTCTGAATTTTAGTTCCTTTAGGTTTAGTATGTTCTGAGATATTTGGCAGTTATGTTTCTTTTGAAACACTTGGTTCACCTAGTAAGCTACCCTACGGAAGTCTACTAAAGAAATTTTTATCAATCAAATAAACAGGTAATGTATAGGAGGTTTCTATTTCTTTTTTTATAATAAAAATTTGAGTATGATGGTAACAAAAAAAAATAAATAAAATAAAAAAATATGAGATATGTTCGTACTGAAATTTTAAATTTTAGAATTAACTCTTAAAAGGGTGAAGAAACAAAATCGATTCAAATAGAGTTAGCGGTAAGACTTATTTTACAATGCTGCATGAGGTACTATATTGTGGCAAAATGAAGCATTGATAAAGTTTTTTCTTAAACAAGTGAACATAAATTTTTCAGAAAAACCAAAATTATTGTTTTTTGTTTATATCTATTGTTAGAATACAATGTCTGTCAACAGTACCGTTTTATCTATTAGGCGGTAACATCTATTATATATAGAAACTTATACCAGGTGAAAACAAGCGCCTCTTAACTATACATAATTACACCAAAAATGAAATGTATCCGTTAAAAAATAACCATGATATAAGCCTGTATCCATTTTAAGTGAGATACTTTGTGTGATAATATAATTTTCTAAATACTCCCAGACTTTTTCAGATCTTCACGTTTCAAGGACACTAGATGGAAAAACTCAACTTGCAGGGTTTTACAGATCTTCACGTTTTAGCGTCCCTAGATGTAAAAAAAACATGATTTCTCAATTCTTTCTGTCTGTATGTCAGTTCGCATCATAACTAAAAAACTACTTATCCTATTATTCGCGGCATTGCTTAAAAACTACTTACCCGATTGACTTCAAATTTTGAACAAAAATGAGGGGCCATATGGGGATGGTCTGATAATATTTTGGTAAAAATTCAATATGACCACAACGCGGCCTAGTGAAATGTTAGGAAAAATATTATTACAAAACTACTTACTTACCAATTTATCTCAAATTTTCCAAAAAGATTAAGTATTATATTGGAATCAACTGGTAACATTTTGGTACGAATCCGAGATGGTGAAACAAAATGGCGGCTTAGTAAAACATATAAAAATTAAGCCTGAAGAAACTGCCTAATGGTTTGATTTCAAATTGTGTGCCCTAACTAATTGTGGTATAGGGATCAACTAGTAAACTCGTGGTACTAATTCAAGATGGCCGAACAAAATGGCGGCCAAATAAAATGTTTGTAAGCGTGAAAAAGGCGCTCTTTTGCTTTTACATGTCTTTACGTTTGGCAAAAAATATCCATTTATCAACTCCGTCGGTCCGTCTGTCGGTCTTTCTGTCTGTCTGTCAGTTTGCGGCATAGCTTAAAGAGTACCTACCCTATTATCTTCAAATTTTGGTCAAAAATTAAGGGTTATATGGAGAAGGCCTGGTAAGATTTTGGTAAAAATCCAATTTGGCGAAATAAAATGGCGGCCTAGTGAAATGTTAAAAAAGTTATTATTAAAAAACTACTCATTCAATTTTTCTGACATTTTGTAAAAAACATCAAGTATTATGATAGAATAAACTGGTAACACTTTGGTACGAATCCAGGATGGTGGAACAAATTGGCGGCTTAATAAAATATTTAAAAATTCAGCCTAATAACTACTTAATGAATTGATTTCAAATTGTGTGCCATAGCTAATTGGGGTATAGGAACAACTGGTAAAACTGTGGTACTAATTCAAGATGGCGGCCAAATGAAATGTTTGTATTCATGAAAAAAATCACCCTCTCAGGGTTGATATGTAAACGTTTTAGCGTCCCTAGATGCCAAAAAATATGTTTCATCAATTCTGTCGACCCGTCTGTATGTATGTCTGTCAGTTCGCAGCATAGGACTAACCCGATTGACTTCAAATTTTGACAAAAAATTAAGTGTGATATGGGGATGATCCAGTAATATTTTGGTAAAAATCAAGTACGGAAAAAACAAAATGGCGGCCTAGTGAAATGTAGAGAAAAAATATTATGAAAAATCGACTTGTCGAATTTATTCCAAATTTTGCATAAACATCAAGTATTATGTGAGAATCAGCTGACAAAATTTTGGTACGAATCCAAGATGGCGACACAAAAGAAAAAACAAGAAACTACTTAATTATTTCAAGTTGTGGGCCATAACTAATTGTGGTATAGGGTTCAACTAGTAAAACTAGTTACTAATTCAAGATGGCGGAACAAAATTGGGGCCAAATAAATATTTTGTAATCGTGAAAAATTCACCCCTCTAGATTTTACATATATTCACGTTTTAACGTCCGTAGATGCCAAAAAACACGTTTTATCAATTCCGTCAATCTGTCCGTCAGTCTGTCTGTCATACATACGCGACATAGGTTAAATGCTACTTACCTGATTGACTTTAAATTTTGACCAAAAATTAAAGGTCATATGAGGATGACCTGGTAATATTTTGGTAAAAATCCAACATAACTGAACAATGTTAAAACATTTTTGTTAGAGTGTTGTATTATTTGGGGTTAGGGTCCAGTAAAAAAAAACAAAGTGTATTATTAATTAGTCGACGTTTAGCAACTTTATTGTTGCATCCTCAGGACATATATATATATATATATATATATATATATATATATATATATATATATATATATATATATATATATATATATATATATATATATATATATATATATATATATATATATATATATATATATATATATATATATATATATATATATATATATATATATATATATATATATATATATATATATCCTGCTTGAATCACATATTATCAGTCTTTACCTACTCCGTTGGTCCGCAGATATTTCCCAGATATTATGTTTCTATGGTTTTCGTTAATGATCCTCATGTGGTTGTATTAGAGTGGTGTATTATTTGGGATTAGCGTCCAGTAAAGAAACAAAAGGCTTTCTTAAATTGTCGTCGTTTCGTATCTTTCTTCTTGCGTCCTCAGGACACATATCCCAAGTAGCACTTTTAGTCATGAATACGTCATTGCTATCAGAACTATTTTCATTGAACTCACCGTAACTTGGTGTCGCCATGGTCTGTTTAAGCTGAGACTACATAGTCATTAACAAAATAGGGAACAATTTCAGGGTAACTATTTCGTGAATAACATGTAATTGTGACTTTGATTGTTACGTAGATAGTACGGAATTGTGTAGTTTTATTTAAGTAGCCGAATAGTAATAATTCAACCTATTCGTCACTTTTATTTTATTTATAGTAACTACTAACACTCAAATTGGGAATATGGTGCAGAGCGTGTGGAATACGTTATTGGTATTTGAGGTAGAATTCATGCGTTTCACTTAATTTTCTGGCTATGCTAAGGACCTAAAATTAAAACGCAGGCAATTTCTCTGGTGAATATGCTGATGATAGTTGTAAAAAAATTACGCGCCTTTAAAATTCGTTAATTTTTAATACATTTTGGTCAAATATATTGGCCAATTTAAATCTCAAAAATGTAATTTTGGACTTTGGTTTAAATAGTAATTATCATTAAATATCTTATTATAAAGAGTGATTCTTTTTTTAACATAATGTTTAATTTATATGCATTTTTAATCTTTATTCTCACAAAAACAAACATCATAGCTCAATATTTATAGGAGAGATTACTTTTAGGTTGGCTGCATTTCTTTACTGAGAAAATTACTTAACATCAAGTGTCTACGACTGCTCCCATACGCCTTTATAGTTTTGGATTCTTGTGTCACTTATACCCAATTACTCTGTAGACCTGAACACTAAGGTGGTACGAGCAAAGTTATCTACAAAATTCCCATTAAACCTATACTGTATATTATTACCAAGCGATAACGATTTGCGATCATTCCGCCGGTTCTTTAAAATTTAATGCGTTGTGTCGTAGCATGCGGAGAGTTGCTGTACTTGAGTCACTACTATAATTCTGCAATCTATCATAACCATAACCCTTTGTTTCGTTTTTATTTTTTGTTTCCTTAAAATATCGCTTTGGGTTGTTTTGTTCAGGTATGACAACAAAATTGTGATATTTTTAATTTTCTATAAAATGTGGCTGAGTGACGAAAGCTACTTTTTTTCTTATGGTATGTGAAGCCATTGTAATAAATAAATACAGAACTAATTAATAGCTGCAGACCGAATTACAATGACTTTATAAGGACAGTGGCGGCAATAGAAGCCCACCCGATAAATTGATGCAAAATTTCTAAAGGTTTAAATGGGGGCACTCATATTATCGTTAGTTTTTCGCAAAATGTGACTAAATTAATCTACTTTTATATTGACAACCTCGGTCAACGTCAGTTGTAATTATTTTAATAATCTATTCGAAGTATCTAGCACAAACTTACTTTTTCATTTAGATTTTTACCAAATAACAATGTTTGTGCAAGCGATTAATGAGAGTTGTCTGCCAAGTGAATTTAGTAATGAAATATGTACTGAAAAAGGCCTACAAAATAAATTTCTTTTATGCTAATCTTAGAGAGCTTCTACCTCAAATTGAGGTGCTGAATGAAGTAAAACATACACTAAGACATGAAACAATATTGTCTTTTACAGCAAAATAAAACTGAAATATAATAATGTGTAATATTTAATAACTTTTCTTGGAGTAGACTTAAACTTAAGATATTTACGGTCATAGTCATTTACACATTCATCACAAACACTTTATAATTATAAGCAAAAAACTGGTGAACCAGGCTTAAATACATTTCTCCATATGGCCAATGGCTGAGAAATTCTTGTTTGAATCAATATTCATTTTAATAATCACAAAAATTAATAAAATGAGGCACTAAAACAACAAACCTCATAAGAAACCTATGTAAGCGAACAGTAAACAATACGATTTTAGCAGCAATATGGCCGAATCAATCAAAAATTTGTTACTCTATTGTTACCCCTATCCTTGTAAAATCATAGACCGAATCTCTTACCAGCGCCCTCTATCTCCGGAACCTCAGGTAGAAGAGGTAATAGTTTATTTATAGTTAATAATTATTGTACGTACATTTGAAGGTAATGTAGTAGTCTCTGCAAAGTTCAAGAAGTTACTGATACTTAAAAGTTGTAATTTAGTAAACAGATTAGAAACAATACCTTTGAATAATTACTATTATGTAACGGAAAAGCAATGACGACCTTGGAGTCAATTCCTTAAGTAGTTGATTGGCAGTAGTTATTATATAATTACTTTAGCTAGGTAGTCTTGTTTCTTGTGTTAGGGTGGTGTATAATTTGGGATTAAGATCTAGTAACAAAAACTAAAGTCTTTTTTTTTAAATTGTCGACGTTTCGCAACTTTTTGTTGCATTCTCAGGACACATAGATATTATATCCTGCATGAAACCCATATTATCAGTCTTTACCCACTTCGTTGGTTCGCAGATATTTCACACATATTAAGTTTCTAAATGGTTTTCGCTAACGATCTTCTTGTTGTTAGAGTGGTGAATTATTTGGGGTTAGGAAATAACTGCAGTCCAACGGAGTAGGTAAAGATTGATAATATGGGTTTCATGTAAGATATAAAATCTGTGTTCTGAGGATGCAGCAATAAAGCTGCGAAACTTCGCCATTTTAAAAAACGTCTTTTGTTTTTTTACTGGATATTAACCCCAAAGAATACACTACTTTAACATAACAACAAGAGGATCGTTAACGAAAACCAGTTAGAAACTTAATATCTGGGAAGTATCTGCGGACCAGCAGAGTAGGCAAACACTGATAATGTGGGTTTCAATTTAAGGTGGCAAAACAAAAAGGCGGCCAAATCGCAAAAATCAGTGTAAAAAAATCTGGTCAATTGATTTTGCAGAAAAATTAGATATGAGAATGGCATAAACTGGTACGAAATCAATATGACTTTGGAAAATGCCGGTATGTGTCAATGTAAAAACTACTTATTAAATTTATTTTATTATGCCCAAAAGTCAAGTTTGGCAAAGGTAGACATAAAATAGTAAAATATTGGTAAGGATTCAATATGATGGAACAAATAAAAATGAAAGGACAAGGTATATGTAACAGATACATACTGTGACTATCTGCTGAACTAAATTGGGTCACACTTCACTATTCCCAACTAATGGAAAAACATCATAACGAAAGAAGTTTTGGGTAAAGAAATTTACGGGTTTTTTATAATTGTGGTTTTAATATTCATCTGTCTGAAAATGAATTCTTTTAGCATGACAAGTTGATTAAGTTTAAATTCGATCCAACGAATGTAAAGTTGTAGATGGCACGCAGAGGTAAAGTTTACATTATTTCAATACGTCCAACGTGTTCTTTTATGTTTGTAACCTTACTTTCTTTGATGGCATGGTTGCCTCGGACACCATTTTGGCCAGGGGTTTTCAGTCGTATGTCCAAAATATATTGTTGTGTACATGTCTAGTTTAACTGGTACATGATTAAGAAATCACAGTTTTTGGGATTAGACCGTGTCAAAATGGAACGACTTTCAGACGTTTTGCCTTCGATTGCACAAGGCATCTTCAGGGATCTTCACGTCACGAGATTGGAACACTGAATAAGCTCGGAGAGACCCAGGCCGGCTATTTATAGTCGACCTGTGTTTACCGAAGAATGACTCGGTGTAACGATCTGTTTCCACGTATGATGGAGACTGAAATTCCGCGTCCCTATTAAAATTATTGGATACTTATAAATTTTAATAGATTCTCTAATTTTGGGTTTATAGAATCCCTAAACCGATGCAAGAACGTTGTTTTTTTTGCATTTATAACATGTCCAGTAGAATGTTGGTATTCAGATACAGCAGATTGTACAATTTGCTTCTTTCTGATACATCGTTCATGTTCCTTAAGCCTAGTCGATATAGATCGTCCAGTTTCACCAATATAGACATCACTACAGGAACACTCCTTGCGTTTGAAAAAGTATAATGTCCTTTGGCGATCGCAAATATTGGCCAACTTTATTCTGTGTGTTGAAGATTGTACGTACGTTGAACCGGCGAAGTAACCTTGCAATCTTGTCTGTGGTTTCGTGTATAAATAGGAGAACTACATTTCCTATCGGTAATTTCTTATTAGCATCATTTCGTTGAGTAGGATTATTATAGTTTCTAATTGATCGTCTAATATCTTCAGTGCAATATCCATTCCCTCTTAAAGCCTGAGGCAGTTTCTCTGTTTCCGATTGTAAAGAATTTTGGTCACAAATCGCGAGGGATCTGTAAACTAACGCATTAATAACTGATTGCTTTTGTGCTGGATGATGATGGGAATTTGCATTTGAACAGGTAGTTTGTATTCGTTGGTTTTTTTATATACAGAGTATCCTAAGGAACCATCCTCATTCCTTTATACAAGAACATCTAGAAATGGAATTGATTCCCTTCCCCTGATTCAATTTCCATTGTAACTTTTATATTATAGCATGTTGTTGATTCAGAAGATCAAGAAACCCATGGAGGTTTTCTGAACCATGAGGCCAATTACAAAATGGGATCTAATTGGATTGATTTAAGTTGGTTACCCGTCTTTCATTTTTGTTGGTCGGGTTTGCTTGGATCACTCTCTAGATGTTGTCGTCCAAATGTAGTTGTATTTTCTTCACGCAATCTGTTTTGTTCATAAGGATAGGAGACATAGAGACACGGGCTTCAGTCTACATTATACGTGGAAGCCGATCGTTACAGCGAGTCAAGCTTCGGTTAATACAAGTCGAATATAAATATCCGGCTTAAGTCTCTCCGAGCTTATTCAGTGTTCCAACCTCGTGAAGTGAAGATCCCTAAAGATGCCTCGTGTAATCTAAGGCGAAACATCGGAAAGTGATTCCATTTTGACACGACCTAATCCCAAGAACCACGATTTTTTAATTGACTACAGCCGTGAAAGCTTTCGTTCTATGTTAGCTAACCTCTATGGGGAGGAAATCAGAAGGATGCCAAAACTTTTGGCGATCTCGGAAACAACAAGAAGCTACTTTGCCAACTAGCCTCTCTCCTTAGATGCCGAGATAAAAACGTAGTACCAAAACCTCTACAGATGCAACACCACATGACATTAAAAAGTGTAAAGAACATCTACAAACCAGCCCGTATGGCACTGGTAAGAGAAAGGATAAAAGCTACTCGACGCCGACGTGACTAGATTCTTTTAGTATGACATCTACTTGATGAACGAACTGCTCGTAAGTTATTAAATATTCATTTAAAATTAGCTTTTAAACTTGAAAATCAAACAGAACTCTCGATGACATTACCAATGTGCAAGCAGGAAGGATACATCAAGCAGTTACCATTAAGCAACAGAAAAAGTTCGAAGGATTGCTGGACCGCCAAAAATAACTAAAACAGCCACAGGACCCCGTTATAAATGTATCTTCCAAAATCCTTACTGAAGCAGAACAATCCGTCGTCCCTAGAGGTCAAAACTTCGCCATTACACCAAAGGACATACTCGTAGAAGACAGAGTGTCATTCGACAGCGATAATTAGAAGATTTCCAGTAAGAAGCTGACGCAATAAGGTATAAAACAGCGAAAATCATCAAAAATTCTAAAGTCAAATCTATCAGCTGCGGAAAGAACGGCGATAAAAACATTAAACAACAATACAGACATTTTGGCCCTTCCAGCGGACAAAACAAGCGGACAATGCAAACAAAATTGAAAGACGGATAACCAACCTTATAAACGCATCCAACCTACCAGAAGAGGAGAAGAAGATGTTAAGGCCAAGCAGCTCAAGGATCGCACAATTCTACGGACTACCTAAAATACACAAGGTTAATGTACCACTTCGACCTATCGTCAGTGCAATAGGATCTCCTACTTACAAAATTGGTAGATGTCTTTCAAATATTCTTAATAATTTTATAGGAAAGACGCATTCATATATTAGAAACTCTACGCATTTTGTAGAAAAACTTAAATCAATTTAATTAGATCCCAAAGATATCTTAGTCACTTTCGATGTAGAATAGCTGTATACGAATGTGCCTATAAATGATTCAATTTCTATAATTTCACCATAATAGTATTGACAACTCACTTTTAGATCTAATAGAAGTATGTCTTACATCAACGTATTTTGTCTGTCAAGGAACTTTCTATGAGCAGACCTCAGGAGCAGCTATGGGATCTCCGCTGTCAACAATGGTAGCCAATATTTTCGTGGAAGCTTTTGAGGAGGAAGCGTTAGAGTCGTCTCCACTAAAATCTGAATCATGGTTCAGATATGTAGACGACACTTTTGTAATATGGCCTCATGGTCCAGAAAACCTCCCTAGGTTTCTTAAATCAGCAACATGCTAATATAAAATTTACAATGGAAATTCAATCAGAAGGCACGATTGCCTTTTTAGATGTTCTTGTACAAAGGAAAGGGGATGGTTACTTAGGACACTCTGTATTCAGAAAACCAACGCATACAAACAGGTACTTAAATGCAAATTCCCATCATCAGCCAGCACAAAAGCAATCAGTTATTAATTCATTGGTTTACAGAGCCCTCGAGATTTGTGACCAAAATTCTTTACAATCGGAAACAGAGAAACTGACTCAAGCTTTAAGAGGGAATGGATATTGCACTGATGATATTAGATGATCAATTAAATATAACAATCCTACTCCACGAAATGATACTAATAAGGAATTACCGATATTCCTTATTAGTATCTTTCATTTATATACATTTATACACGGAACCACAGACAAGATTGCAAGGCTACTTTGCCGGTCCAACTTACGTACAATCTTCAACACACACAAGAAAATTAGACAATGTTTGCGATCGCCAAAGGACATTATTCCTTTTCAAACGGAAAGAGAGTTCCTGTGGTGATATCTATATTAGTGAAAGTGCACGATCCATATCGACTAGGCTTAAGGAACATGATCGATGTATCAGAAAGAAAAAAATTGTACAATCTGCTGTATCTAAACACCAACATTCTACTGAACATGTCATAAGTGTAAAAGAAACCAAAGTTTTTGCATCGGTTTCGGGATTCTAAAAACGCAAAATTAAAGAATCTATTAAATGTATAAGCATCCTAACAATTGTAATCGAGACACGGGCTTCACTCTACATCAAGAAACCGATCGTTACCGACACAGGTCAACTATAAATAGGCGGCCTGAGTCGCACCGAGCTCATTCAGTGTTCCAATCTCGTGAAGTGAAGATCCCTGAAGATGCCTGGTGCAATCGAAGGCAAAACGTCGGAAAGTGGTTCTATTTTGACACGGTCTAATCCCAAAAACCATGATTTCTTAATTGACCACAGCCGTGAAAGCTTTCGTTCTATGATACATGATTATTTTAGATGCATAAATAATAAGTTCCTTGATTGCCTTAGGTTTCTAATTTTGTAGCTTATACTGTAGAACATGGATTTAAAAAAATGCCAGAAGGATAATATCTCTGGAAAAACAATCAACTATTTTTTATAAAATCAAATTAAAACCAAAATCAAGAATTAATATTTAATCGTTTATTCCATCTGAAAGTCGCGAACTGCAATCTGCCTTTAAAACCAAATTAAAATAATTTAAATCAAAATAGTTTGACGTTGCTACGTTTTAACAAATCTATTTTCTTTTGATTAAATATTGCCAGATGAAAATATTTGATCGAAATAGAATGTTAAAAGCAATTTAACAAAATAAAAAAGGACATGACATTCAATTTTCGATGTAATCTCCAAAACGAAATTCAATTTGTGATCCTGTTTAATCTGTGTATAAATTAAGTTGGGAATTACAAAAATGTGTTGAAATTTGTATATTTGAGAATTAATATTAAAATCGTTGCAAGGTTTGTACTTATGTTTTGTGAATAAAATGACCTCAGTAATTAAATAAACAAAAAGTGGATCGATATTTTAAATTCTGGATACTAATTAAAATTTTTGTTTATTACTCGAAATTATAATATATAAATCTATAGATTTAGGGAGTTAAAGAATTAACTTTATTATAAAAAAACAGCAATAAATAAACTATAATGGTTAAAACTAGTTAACACAAAATATACTTGAAACTGTTACAAAATTTAATTTGAGGCTTTTAATTTAATATGAAATTAACATAAGAAAGTAGCCTCCTCAAACATTTAATTATTTGATGAATTATGATAAGAAAATTCCAAATAACAAATAAAATAAAGTAATAATAACACCAAATGACTTTTATCACAAAAATGATAATAATATAACAAAATAAGCCAATATAGTTGAAGTTTGATTAATCATAGATCTTGCGTTACAACTATGAGATCAAAAGATTGAGATCTTTAACTCGTCTTTGATCAAACTTCATTTTAAAAACTTATTTGCAGTGACTAATTACCCAAGTACTAGCCTCGCGCGGCAAGATCGGATCAACGCAAGTCACCACCGCACTTATTGTGCAAATTGCAGTTTGAAAAAGAAAAGAAGCCTTGTTTTTACATTAACTAAATACCAATGAATTAATAGATTATTTGTCGTTCTATAGGAAGTACTGCAACTTACGGCCAAAAAAGCGACCCCGCGTCAATTTTCTCTTAAATATTTAAAATGAAGTTACCATAATAAAGTTTTTGGGATGAAATTCTGTTGCAGAAATTCCCCCTCCCCCCATATCTAAAATTACCGAAACTCCGAACCTTAGACTATGAAACCAAGAGAGACCCAACTATTTACATTTAACACGGGATCATAGATTGAATATTTTCCCTCTCCACTAAGTCGATAGGTGTATGTTATTGTCACGTTTTAAAAATTGTCAAATATTCTAAGCCAAGTTTTATTGAATTACTCCAATATGTTTATATATTTTCATAACCCAATAAAATGTATATAAAAAAACTACACACAACAATTATTCTTAGACTACAAAACTTATATTAAACTTTATTGTCTAATTAATTAACTAAGGTCTTAAAAAAATTACAAAAATGTAATTATAAAAATATTACCAAATAGTACTGGTAACGACGCTACGCCAAATTGATGTCCCTTACGAATAATTTTACAACTATTGATTCATAGCAATCATCACAGCACTCTTGCTTTATAGTCTAATCACAAAACAAACGCTGCGTTATTGCCCTTTTTGGAACCGCGTTCGGTTTATATATACTTTTTAGTTTTTAATGATTTTGCAAGTTCTGTGTGTTGTAGTACTTAAATAAACGACAAATTATGGTGAAGAAGTGTGTTGTTTGTGGAAATACAGACTAGTTAAGTCCGGAAGTATCAAATCACAAGTAAATCTTGACGTAATTAAGGTTAGATATCAGTGCTCTCCGAACCGTAAGGCCTTAGCATTTACACATATTAATTTGATATTTAAGCCATACGAGTATATTAATTGCCATGGAAAACAAGAAAAAAATATTAATTGAGCAGAAACAAATATTTTGCCAATTTTGGGTTGGGATTTACATAACGTAAATATTAAAGTACATACTAACTTTCCAAATGCTTAAATGCGGTATTTACAATACAAATATACTATTTTGGTTGTGAATAAGTTCTATATTATCTGATATATAATTAAAATATAGTACAATCTCGACCTAACCTTTTTAGTATATAAAAGCTCATAAAAGATTTATTTTATGAGTCCTTAAATTTTGTTAGACATCAATAATATTAATGTTCAAAAGTTTAAGGTATTTCTGATATATTTTTTGTTTTTTAATTACTCATATATAGACAATCCAAATTATGTATATATATAAGGAAATCAGGTGTTTGGCAATAACCGAGGTGAGAACACAAACAAATATATTAAATTTTTATTGAGCTTTCTAGTAGATCTACAATAAACGTCTAATATATGTTCAAATTAAAGTTAGTAAAATAGTTATAGAGACACGTTGGGAAGCTGAGAAGTTTCATAGGTTGTTCTTTAAAACTAATAGTATTTTTAATAAAAACATCAAAGAATTAGTTATCTTACTAATACTATGAAATACTTGCCATCTTCAGTGTATGATCTCTTTCGGGATTACATCTATGACGCCGAAGTTCTAAGCGAACATCCCATTCAGTTAATAAAATTAATTTTAAAAAAGTATTTCAAGATTAGAATATATCATGAAGCATTTAGACTTAACCAAGATACATAAATCTAGGAATATCAATACAAAAACCGCAACCGAGCAATATTTATATATATATATATATATATATATATATATATATATATATATATATATATATATATATATATATATATATATATATATATCCATACTGTTGGTAGTTTTAATTGATAGTTTTAATGATTCGTCCCTTTTATTCAAACCACCTTGTTTTTCAATTTCTATGGCTTCTCGGATTGTTCTGGTTTTATAATGTTCTATATTGGCAATCTCCCTACACTCATCGAAATTTATTTTATGGCCGGTTTCCTGATGATGCAGGAATAAAGCTGAGGTTGTTTGTTTTTTTCTGTTGCTGTGTTTATGCTCTTCCACTCTTGCTGATATTCGCCTGTTAGTTTGCCCCACGTACAACTTTTCACAGTCCTGGCACGGAATACTGTATACTCCGTGGTTTTCCAGTTTGATTTTATCTTTTAGGTTTCTAAGTAGTTTACCTATAGTTGTTTGTGGCTTGTGTATAGTTTGTATGTTGTGTTTCCTAAGAATTCTTCCGATTCTGTCTGTTGTGCCTTTTACATATGGTAAGACTACTTGTTGCTTTCCCGGTTAATAATTTTTGTTGTTCGTTGTTCGGGAAACCTGTGCATTAATAGCTTTCTCTATGGTGCGATTTGTGTAACCATTTTTCTTTAAAGCACTAGATATTACCTTAAGTTCGTTTTGTCTCGTCTGTGTTTCAGTTAATAGCACGGATCTGGATATTAGGGTATTTGCCACAGCTTGAATTTGTGCTGGGTGATATATATATATATATATATATATATATATATATATATATATATATATATATATATATGTCTATATGGAGGGTTTCCTCCTACTTTGGTTGTTCGATGGCTTGCTGGTAATTGTCTAGGGTTCCATGGGTTCAACTAAAAAAAAACATCTGGGAAAGTTTATCGAATAATATAATAAGTAAAATAAATGTAATATAAAGAGTTACAGCAATCAGCCGCAAAATTCTCATCGACAAATATCTGTATATGCACGACAGACCGACTAAACTATAGGCGACTTTAATAAACCACGTCTTTATTTAGCAACTACTGGCAAAATAAAAATATAATATATATTAATTACTAGATCGGATTATAAACACACGGTTCTTGATTAAATCGCGATCCCGTCTTTCGTCGTACTTCTTAAATCTTTCACTCTTTCAAAATATCCTAGAGTTTCTCGGCTCTAGGATATTTTGCTCACATTCCCACGGCTTGCTGGAGACCACCTAGATTTTGCTGATTCAGTCATCAATGCATATCGGTTTGCTGATATGATTTCCCAGTAGGTTGCGTACGTGGTAATTTATACCGGGGGAAAGTTACTTTTAAACAATAATTATAATAACACTATACTATTAATTAATACTATATATACAAATTTCCCACACTCGGCCATCAGGATGGGAATACGACTCGGATTCACTGGCGTTTTCTATCCAAGGTTTCATATATTTAGTGCAGGATGATATTTTTAATAATCCCTCATGGTAACAAACCTTAACCACGTCATGTCTTTCATTCGGCTTTTCGAAAACGACTTCCTACGGACCTAAGTATTTTTTAGAAAGTTTAAGGCCGCCCCCAAACTGGGTCCTTTTAACAGCGACTAAATCGCCATTTCGATATTTCCTCGGTTGCTTGCGTCTCAAGTTATATTGCTTGCGATTTTCTTCTTGAACTTTGAGGATCTGCTTCTTACTGTCCTTTCTTAATTCTTCCCTGCTTTCTTTGAATCTCTGTATAACTTCTTGCTCTAATAGTTGTTTTATAAAGATTTCGTTATTTTTCATTTTGCCACCTATTAAAACTTCAAAAGGAGACGAATCAATACTCCTTTGAACTGTCGAGTTTATCGCTGTTTGAACTGCGTCTATGTGCCTGTAACATTTTATTGGATCGTCCATGCTAAGTTTGGTAAGGACAGGTAATATTATTCTATTAACCCGTTCCACTTTGCCGTTTCCCCGTGGCACACCCGTGGTGATAGTGACGTGTTGAATGCCGTCTTCTTTACAATAATCACTAAATTCCTGAGCTGTAAAATCTGTACCTCTATCCGTTAAAACCTTTAAGGGATTCCCAAAAGTTTTCTGTTGAATTTTCATTTTCTCTACGACTTCCCGTGCAGTAGTCGACTTTGTGGCATACAACCATAAAAATTCAGAAAAGTCGTCAACAACCGCCAAGATGTGATTGTAATTTTTATTTGTTGAAGGAAGGGGTCCAAGATGATCCAAGTGGTAGTTATGAAGCGGTCCATCGCCCTCCGATATTGGATGTAGCAATCTTTCCCTTTTGTCTTCCTTTCGGCTTCCTAATATACAAACCACACAGTTGACAATATAATTTTGAATTTTGTCCTTAAGTTGGGGATATAAAATTCTCGTCTGATGATCTCTTCGGTTTTTCTAACAGCAAAGTGTCCTACTTCATGAGCCTTTCTGATTATATCGTGTTGCATTGACTTCGGCACTACCAACAGTTCTAGTCCGTTTTCATATTTGTATAGAATATTATTCTTTAAAAAAAAACCTTCATATGCTTCCGTTGCAACAATCTTTTCAACCGCTTGTATATGGTCATCCATTTCCTGAGCTAATTTTATTAGATAAATAATACCCTCTGTCACAGATATTTAATCTATGATCATCATTACCGGATTTCTGCTCAGTGCATCTACATGGGTCATTTTACTTCCGCTCCTGTGCTCAATTGCGTAAGAGTATTCTTCTAACAGTAAAGCTTATCATGCAACTCTGGTGGTTAGATCCTTTTTGTTCATTGTTTTTTGGAACGCTGAACAATCTGTTATTATCTTAAAATCAATGCCTAGGAGAGATATCCTTAACTTTTTAACTGCTTAAATTATAGCTAAGACTTCCAATTTATAACTGGAGTAGCGTTCTTTTGCTGAAGTCGTCTTTCGACTCATGTAGTAACCAGGGCGAAAGAGATTATCATCTTTCGACCTCTGTATAAGGCACGCTCCGTTCCCGTGACTACTGCATCAGTATGCAACTGTGTTTCCCTCTTCTGCTGATACAAATGATATCGTCCATATAATAAACAAACAAACAAACAAACAAAAGTATGCTTTATTGCCGCAGAAAAATTTTACAATTTTATGGACAAAGCAAAATATACCTAAAAATAAGACATATCAAAACATTAATCGAAAATAATTTCGACAGGTCAGTGCTTTTTTTTTAAAATGTAAATTATCAATTTACCAAATCGTAAAACACACGTTAGAATATAACATAACATTGCAAACAGTAAATGAATCATGATAACCTTATAAAAGTAAACAAACACACATGTACGAGGTGAATAATTTCGATGACATTGAAATCAAAATTGCAACTATGCGACCTTAAACTCTATGTTATTATAGTTATACAAATAATTGTGATGTTAAACAGAAGGTATATTGAACTAGTGTAGAATGTAGTATAAAAAAAGAATTAAATTGTTTTTAATACAATACCTAACAAAAATAATTAAGTTTTAAGTGAATGTTCGACAGTTCTTTTCCCTATATAATGATTTACAAAATTCTATGCTACGAGTTAGGACATGACTCACAAAAGATTTAAGTAAACAAGCGAGTTTAGTGACAATTTAAAGAGACTTACTCACTGAAAAAAAAAATAATTAACGCTGTAAAATGGTCTCTCAATGAGGTATGCCTTGGTGTTTTTTCGAAATTGTGCAAGCATAGGGATAGATTTTAAATGTACTGGCAGATTGTTGTAAAGTTTTATGGCGTTGTAAATAATTGATTTTTTTATTAATTCTGTGGAAGGAATGGGAAGATAAATATCATGCCTAGAGTTTCTGGTAGGGTATACATGTTGTGGCCTTTCTGGGAGGGTGTTTATATGTTTTCTCAGCAAACATACCGTTTCCAAAATAAATAATGCAGGAACTGTTAATATTTCATGTTTTTTGAAATAGTATTGGCAGTGAGCTCTATTATTTAGACCAAACAAATAACGAATGGCTCTCTTTTGAAGCATAAAAATACCACGAAATTGCTCGGTGGTACAGCAGCCCCAAAAGGGAAGGCCATAGCGGAGGTGGGATTCAAATAAAGAGAAATAAGTAAGTCTGGCAGAAGGAACGTCTAGTTCTTTTGAAACTGATCGAATGGCGAAGCAGGCGGTAGAAAGTTTTTTAGTTAAGGTGTCAATATGATTAGACCATTTTAGGTTGTTATTTATATTTAAACCCAGGAATTTAACCGACTCTACGTATTCAATATTGCTGTTATGTACCTGAAGTGGTTGTAAAGGTCCCTTATAAGATAACGCCACCGTTTTATCGACGTTAAAACAAAGCATATTGGAATCGGACCAAGCCTTAATTATAACCAAGTCTTTCAATCACTCCATGTTATGCTTGTGTCATCAGCAAAAAGGGAGATTCTTCCATTAATTTTAAGGTTCGTGATATCATTAATGTATAACAAAAAAAGAATAGGTCCCAAGACTGAACCTTGAGGGACTCCACTTGTAATCAACTTACAATCAGAATCGGAACCATTTGCCCTTACAAGTTGTTGCCTTTTCCCAAGATAAGATTTGAACCAATTTAAAGAAGTACCACGAATTCCATAAAAATTTAGTTTGTTTATCAGAATTTCATGACTAACACAATCAAAGGCTTTCGCATAGTCACAAAAAACTGAGGCAGTTGGGTGGTTGTTATTGAGAGATAAGTAGACGCCTCTAAGTAACGTGAACATGGCGTCACTGGTGCACTTGTTGGGTAGAAATCCGAACTGCTCCGGGGATATTATCTGATGTTTCAGGAGAAATGGCATAAGACGGTTCTTCAGTAGCCTTTCGATGATTTTTGATAGCACTGGTAGTAGTGCAATTGGGCGATAATTGCAAGAGTTAGTTTTTTCGCCGCCTTTATGAAGTGGAATAATTATAGCTGTTTTAAGGCAATCAGGGAATACACCTTTTATAAAGGACTCATTTATTAATGTTGTAAAGGCCTCTATGACTGGGAGTGGCAAGTTCAGGAATATTCTAATTGATAGGCCATCAGTGCTACACGAAGATTTACTTTTGATATTATTTATTACCTTCAATAGTTCAGTGTTGCTAACGGGACTTAAGAAAAAGCTATCAGCTAAATTTTTTGAAGGAGGGAGAAACGAAAGAGGGTCCAAACTTGGCGAGATACTAGAGGTTACATTTTTGCTTACATTAATAAAATAATCATTTAGATCATTAGCCCCTGGCAAGATCTGAGTCACAGGGTTTGATTTGTTTCTGAGGTTATTGATGATGGACCAGGTTTCTTTTGAAACGTTATTAGAGTTTGTTAGACGTTTTCGGTAGTGTAATTTTTTTGCTGACTTAATAAGAGTAGTGTAGATCCTCCTATAATTAGAGATATAGCCGAGAATAAGAAAGGAGTCGGTGAATTTTTTTATATATGAGAGCGAGCGCATATTTTTAGCAGAAATTCGTATTCCTTTCGTGGTCCACGGTTTATGCCGCTTAGGTTTGATATTCTTAAGCGGGAAGGCCTTGTTAAAAGCACTTAAAGTTTTATTTAAAAAAGTTCTGAAGTTTGTGTTGACATTATCAGATTCAAAATTCCAATTGGTGTTAAAGCAAATATTATGAAATACTGAGAAATTTGCGGCCGAGAAAATTCTGCCCCGATGGCAAGATCTTGGTAAGGGCCTAAAAGGTAAACTAAACCTGGAAATTACCTAAATATTGCAATATTTTGATTTGCCAAGTCTCGAAAAATATGATTCCGTTATCTAGCCATTCATTCACTTCCATATCCACCACTTTTCTTTCTTCATTTGATAACCCTGGCCGACAAGATTTTTCCAACACAAGCCAGCTCATTATTTTTACAATGGAAGTACCCTCCCAATAATAAAAAAAATATTCGGAAAGCCCTTATAGGTACCATTTTTTAATAGCCTGGTTATAACCTTTTATATTGGCAGGTAAACAATTTTATTGTGGGGCGGCTAAAATGGGACCATTTTACAACGGAAAAATAACCTAGACTGGGCTGTTTACAACATTAGACATAACATAAACGTTAAACATCACTCTTCTGTTGAGTTTCGAATTGAGTGGTTCTCTGTGTATCGATAAGCAAGTGTATGTGAAGACGAGAATGTCGAGTCAAACGCGCCGAAGTAGCAAAATTTCTCCTGACAAATTTTGCTATATTTGTGGAGAATTTCTGGTGAAATCAGAGGCTAGGCCATTTTCCGAAAATGTAAAAAAAGCCTACTTTAAATATTTTGGTGTGTTAATTGGGGATCAAGATAAGCGGTGGGTTCCCCATGTGTGCTGTGTTAGTAGTGTATCATTGGTGCAGTGGATGAAGGGAAAGAGAAAAAGTATGCCTTTTGCAGTTCCAACGGTATGGCGAGAACCCACCAATCATTCTGACGGTTGTTATTTTTGCCTGACAAAGACTGAAGGTTATTCCAAAAATGGAAAGCACAATATAGAATATCCAAATTTGCAATGTGCCATACGACCTGTTCCTCACAATGCAAATTTGTCAGTGCCGATTGCGCCTTGAAATTGGTAAGCTATTGATTTGGGAGATAATGAAGATAACGCATCATCAGGCAGCTCAGAAGAACAGTGCACCGATCCCACTTCTTTCACAGGTCCCAGTTCCGGTGAGCCACACTTGATTGTTCAAAGTGAATTAAATAATTTAGTACGTGATTTGGGGTTATCCAAGCAACAGTCAGAACGTCTGGGTTCCCGTCTTAAGGAATGGAAGAAAAGAAACAAAAATTACGAATTTCAGAAAAAGAAATGCTATGTTTTCTGAATTCTACAGTATGGAAAATTCGTTGTGCGCGTGTACTGATATAAACAGTTTAATGCAGGAACTTGATATTGAACATTCTCCCCGTGAGTGGTGCTTATTCACAGACTCATCTAAATATAGCTTAGAAACTATGTTATTACATAATAGAAATTTAAAACCCTCTATACCAGTTGCCCATTCAGTTGCAATGAAAGAAAATTATGAAAATATGCGCACGATTTTGGATAAAATAAACTACAATAGGTATGAATGGCAGATATGTGGGGACTTAAAAGTTATAGCGATTTTAGTGGGACTTCAGGGGGGATTTACAAAATATTGTTGTTTTCTTTGTTTATGGGACATTCGTGCAATAAATCAGCATTATGCAACAAAAATTTGGCCCAGAAAGAAGTGAATTTCAACCGGGATCTCAAAATGTTAAATTTATACCTCTTGTTGATCCCAAAAATGCCCTTTTGCCACCTCTTCACATTAAACTTGGGCTGATGAAAAACTTTGTGAAGGCTTTGAATAAAGATAGTGATGGATTTAAATACCTAGACAAGTTTTTCCCCAGTTAAGTGATGCCAAGTTAAAAGAAGGCATTTTTATTGGGCCACAAAACAGAAAATTGCTGGACGATATCAATTTTACGGAAAAGCTTACCAGGCAGGAACTCAAAGCATGGAATTCATTTGTTAATATAGTAAGAGGATTTTTAGGCAACAATATGGATGAAATTTATGAGTAATTAATTAATGAACTCTTAGATTCCTATAAAGCGCTTGGTGCCAGAATGTCATTAAAAATTCACTTCCTCCATTCCCATCTGTCATTTTTTCCTACAAATTTGGGAGCTGCGAGCAGGGTGAAAGGTTTCACCAAAATATCATAACAATGGAAATTCGGTACCAAGGACGATGGGATCTAGCCATGAGGGGTGACTACTGTTGGTTTTTGAAGACAGAAGATAGGACACCTCATAAACGGAAAAAATAAAGTTTAATTAGTGTTTTAAGTTAATATTTTTCTCGTTTGCTTTTCTCTTAGATGTATGGTATGTTTAAAAGGCGAAAACTGTAAACATAGTCAATAAACAGGGTTAAGAATTATCTGAAATCATTTTTTATTTAGATATTAAGTATCGTAACATTCGATATGGTTCTACAACTCTAACAAGAAAACCTTACATGCTACAATTTTCTATTTGTCATTTTCGTATTTGGATAGGTCAATTCTATTAGATTATGCTATTCTGATTTGTGTTACAACAAAATAAATTTTTTTGTCGGCCAGTGTAATCATCTTGGGCGTTGATACACCGGTTCTTCATCTTTCATGACTATCCTCATCTGAATGTCACATTATTTTGTCTTGTTTGGACAATATGTCTTTACAAGGTGTTTTATTTCCTTTTGAATTTGAAAATTATCTATGTGATTTACGTCGATTTCTTCTTCAGTTGATTCGTCAGTAATTCGCATTGCCATAAGAAAAATTTCTTTACACTTTCTATACCCTGATTCTGTCATCAATGCATATCGGTTTGCTGGTATGATTTCCCAGTAGGTTGCGTACGTGATGATTTATACCGGGGGCAAGTAACTTTCAAACAATAAATATAATAACACTATGCTATTAATTAACACTATATACACAAATTTCAAATATGTATATATATATATATATATATATATATATATATATATATATATATATATATATATATATATATATATATATATATATATATATATATATATATATATATATATATATATATATATATATACTAATGTTTGTCTGTTAGGCAAATAAACAAATAAATAAATAATTTTTTTTTTCGATTTAATTATCCCATATATTTCCAACTGTTTTTAAAATTTTTATTTCATATTCATATAATTCATTACATCCTTCAGTCGACAGTGTCAATGACCTGTCTTGTAGTATACGTATTTGTTTGTTCATTTCCTAATAAAACTATTATTAGTATTCTGTCATCTAAATCAACAACTGCTTGCAATATTTGATACTAAACTAATTCAAAATTTATGGAAGAATAACTTTTTAACATTTTGCGGCATTATTTAAAAGATCGGTAAATTACTTTTTACCCGGAACTTTCCCCGTAAGGGATTTCACCACACACATATGACATAGTTTATATACCTATATAGTATTTTTGTAATAAATTAACACATTATATAAATGAGAATATCTGTCAATTTGTTTATTACGAGGGAGATCCTGTTAAAAGAACTTATTCTTGAACCAAGTATATATATATACCTATATATATTATATATATATATATATATATATATATATATATATATATATATATATATATATATATATATATATATATATATATATATATATATATATATATATATATATATATATATATATATATATATATATATATATATATATATATATATATATATATATATATATATATATATATATATATATATATATATATATATATATATATATATATATATATATATATATATATATATATATATATATATATATATATATATATATATATATATATATATATATATATATATATATATATATATATATATATATATATATTATTTTTTTATTTTCTTAGGGTCCTTGTAAAAGTAAGATGTGTTTATGTTCTTATTCACATATTTATTTACGTTTCGGTCTATTTTGACCTTCTTCAGAATACATTGAAGTTAGAAACAAAGAAAAATTTAACTGTTAAATCATGTTCTGTATTGTACAATTTTTCTACTTTCACTTACCTTGGAACAATCAATCTAGCAAAATGCATTGCTTCAGTCATATACTATAATTTCCTGGATAATTTATCATAAAAAAAAAATAGTTTTAGTCATTACACGTAAGTACATTTAACACGACGTTTAGTATGACAATCCACAATAGTATAATAAAAACAGTAAACATATATGGGACAGAGAAATTTTCAGACTGAATGTCGATGTGAGATAATTATTGTTATTGCTATGGGTGGCTTCTTCTGTAAATTTTTTCTAAGATTTAATTAGATTATAAAGTATCTGCTACACATAACTGGAATTCCTTTTAATTATTATTTTAGAATGTTGTAATATATTTTACTACTTTTTATTTCGGTTTTTGAGTTTATCGGGTTATTTTTGATCTCAATCATTTCCAAAAACTCGCTTTTTTGTATGATTTTCTGTTCTTAATATCTTAGTGTTTTCATAGTTAAAAGTATGATTTTTTTCTTGACAGTGATCAGTAAGGACGGTCTTATTTTTTTGTCGTATTTGTGGCTGTTAATTCTATTTTTCAAATATTGACTGGTTTGACCGATGTACACGCCATTGCAATTTTGACATTTTTTGATTTTAGTTGACTGAAATTATTTTTTAGTAGTTGATATCCTTTATGTGCGATTGTAATGTTATGAGGCTTGAATATATTTTTTTACTTTTCTGATAAACCCTTAACACATGGCACAGAAAGATACTTATTTTTTTCCTTGGTGTTCCGAAGGATTTGTTTTTTGTAGTTGATTGTAAAAAGTATGAATACGTTTTTTGAAAATGGTGTTAATTAGACGATCTGGATAGTTGTTTAATTTGAGTGCATCTTTTGCTTTTTTTATAGCATTTTGTCTAAATTCTGTGTCAGATAATTTAATTGCGCGATCAGCAAGTCCTATGATAACTGACATTTTTTGTGAAAGTGGATGTTAGGAGTTAAAATTTAGGTATCCAGAGGACCATGTTTGTTTAATATACTATTCCGTTTGTAAAAATTGGTTTTTCGGTGCAACGTTAAGTCTAAAAAATTTATTTTGTTCTCTTTTTCTATTTCGATTGTGAATTTAAATTTTTTATGGTAACTGATTCTTCGAGGTCTTCTATAACTAGCTGAGCAACTGCGCTAGATATTTATGCACCCATTGCACATCCTTCTACTTGTTTATAAAAAGTCTCATTATACAGAACATGTTGAATTTAAAGTCAATTCTACAGGTTCTAACAAATCATTCAAAGGTATATCAGTATATGTTTTAAGTTTATTCCACTTTTTTGCAATAATTTCCTTTGCCAGTTGTACAGGTATGTTTGTGTATAAGTATATTACATCTAGAGATATTAGTATATAATTATCTGGCAAAACAACATTTTTTATTTTGTTTTTAAAATCTATAGAATCTTTGATATAGTAATTATTTTGATTTATAATTTTTTGAATTATGTTTTTAAGAAATTTTGAAAGGTTTTCTAAAGGTGATTGTATACATGACATGATGGGCCTAAGAGGAATATCTTGTTTATGGAGTTTTGGTAAACCATAAATTCTTGGGGGTTGTGCGTTTTGAATTTTAAGTTGTTTTGCTGTTTGTGAAGAAATATACATTTTGTTTTCCCAGCGTGGTATTAATTCGTTGGTCGTTTTTTGATAGATGTTTGTAGGGTCGTTTTTAAGTTGTTTATAAGTGTTGTTGTCTTGCAGTAAAAGTTTGATTTTTTGTCGTATTCATCTTCTAGCATTATTACGGTTTTGTTTGTCTTATCTGATTTTAAGACTTTTAATTGTTTGTTTTTCTTTAGGAATGTTTTTGTTTTTTCCATTTTATTTAAGAATGTTTTGTGTTGTTTATTAGAATTGTATTTTAATTTATTGAAATTATTTTTATGGTTTGTTATGATATTATAACATTGGGATCGCAAGTCATTTTTAGTTTCGATGTTAAGGTTTATTATAGCTACTTCAACATTAGTAATTATTTCAGAAATGGGTAATTCATTTGATGTTTTTAATGGAGGTGCGAAATTTAGCCCTAGGCTAAGAACCTTGTTTACATAATCTGGAATATCGTTATTTGTAAGGTTTTCAATCCAGCTTGTGTAAGTATTTGTCATTTCTAAGTTTATTAATTTTATTGTTAGTTATATATATAGTTACCATAGAAAACTTAAATTCACAATCGAAATAGAAAAAGATAACAAAATAAATTTTTTAGACTTAACGTTGCACCGAAAGACCAATTTTATACAAACAGAATCGTATACTAAAAAAACATGGTCCTCTAGATACCTAAATTTTAACTCCCAACATGCACTTTCACAAAAAAAGCCAGTTATCATAGAACTTGCTGATCGCGCAATTAAATTATCTGACACAGAATCTAGACAAAATGCTATGCTGCTAAAAAAGCAAAGGATGCACTCAAATTAAACAACTATCCTGATCGTCTAATTAATACCATTTTCAAAAAACGTATTCATATTTTTTACAATCAACTACAAAAAACAAATCCTTCGGAACACCAAAAACAAGAAAATAAGTATCGTTCTTTGCCATATGTTAAGGGTCTATCAGAAAAGTTAAAACATATATTCAAGCCTCATAACATTACAATCGCACATAAAGGATATCAACTATTAAAAAATAATTTCAGTCAACTAAAATCAAAAATTTCCAAAAATAAAAAATCTCACGTAGTTTACGAAATCCCATGTCAAATTTGCAATGGCGTGTACATCGGTCAAACCAGTCAGTATTTGAAAAATAGAATTAACAGCCACAAATACGACAAAGCCTAACTTTTCTTATTTCGTAATATTTATGTTTTCTACAAGGCGCAAGTAATATCTAAATGTATACACTTAAATTTGATTTTTTGCAAAATGTATATCTCCATAAGTCTTCGTGTTTGGAGTTTGTAAATTTCGTCTCCGTAAACTTCTTAACAAAAGTTAGAGAGGCTTCAAAATAATGCACCCATACAAACAAGTTAAGCAGATTATTCATATCTCTGTTGGCATTGATAAAACTTCCACATGTACAAATGCTTATATTTTAGTAGTAAACTGTAAACAACTCCTTTTAAACGTAGGTTACTTGTATTTAGAACACATTTTATTACTATAATAGTCGCATCCGCATATACCCGGGTAAATTGGTACTGACACCAAATAAATAAAATTTTTAATTAATAAATTTGGAAGAGCATTCATCACGTTTTATGGTCCGAACTGGTTATTGCAAAAATCAAAACGGGGATTCCACTAAAGCAGAATGTAAACATGAAGGAAAATTTAAATCTCGGCGTTCATAAAAGTAATAAAAAGTGATGGTTGCTATAAAAATCGCGTAGCCATTTTAATTATTTTTTACGTTTTTGTATTTTTGGTTTGGTTTATTGTTGAATATAATGCTAACTAGTGAGATTAAAAATTCTAGCGTATTTCCTGCAGGATTTAAAAAATTTAGTTAAGCAGTTTATAGTAAAAGGAACTGATACATTTTTAAAATATAACTTGGCTGTTATAAATTGCCTATACGGCTCGTTCTTTGGGATGGTAGTTGAAAGTGGGAAAAAATTAATAGCCCTTTTATGTCATACTTTCAAAATATGTTTGCCGGTCTTTACCTGAAATTAGTATCAACAGATTTTTTAGTATTTCATCTAATAATTTATATATTTGGATCATTACTAGTAATAGTTATGGTAGGTGCCTAAGGTTACCTCCGTAGAGACGTCAGATATTATATTTATAGACACTAAACATTTGTGGCTTTTCTGGCTGAATGTACAAATGTTTGGCTGGCTCTTGTCAATGAATCAACGTTTGTATTTTATGTTTTTTTTCCAAATTCCTTATATCCTTCAACTTGGTTATACCGTTAAGTGAAAATGGTCTAATAAGATTGAAACACTAGTCTAGTCTTTACAATATTTCCTGTTTTTTTTGCAGACATGCCCACGATTATTATTCTTTTCTTTTTAAAAATATATACGCCCAACACTCTTTCTTTGTTTTTTTTTTTACTCATAACGCGGAGCACTTCTTTTTTGAAAAATAGATCAGGTTAGGTTAGGTTAGGTTAGGTAGGTTGGTGTTATTATTATCAAACTCTTTCAGGTGTAAAAAACAACACATATTTTCGTTATTGACAACTTAAAAAAACATAACATTCGATACATTGGATAAATAATACTATACGTAGTCACTGTCTGCAGTTAGCAACGTGATCTTTAAAATAAGCACGACTAATGTAAAGTTAATACAAGGTCCGGCAAAAGGATTGAATGGTTTTGCAAAGGTTGTCATGAAAATACTGTGTATTTAACAAATATGAAAGGCTGATAAAACTTAAGTTTGTTGTTGAAAATTATGTGTTACAATGGCAAAATCGCCAAATATGTAACGAATCTCTGCTGTAAATTTGTTTATCCTGACCCAGTCCATTATGCAAACGCAGAGAAATTTTCGACGTGAATTTAATTGCGAAGGAAATGAACTGTAATCTCCAAATTTGGTGATCGTACCCGTACATCAGGATTCGAAATTCCATGCCTACAAGATGCAGATAGTCGAGAGGCTGATTGCTATTAATAAAGTAAACCGTCCCAATTTCTGCCGAGATTTTTGGAAAATATTGAACAACAAAGAATGTCTTCTTGATAAACTGACCATGTCTGACGAAGCTCACTTTCACCTCAAGGGGTACGTTCACAAACAAAATTTTCCCTACTGGGCAGGACACATTTCAAGAGAGGTGCATGAAAATCTTCATGATCAAAAGGTAAAGTGTGGTGTGGAGTTTCCGGATTTGGTCTGATCGGACCATACTTCTGTTGATGTCAATTCAGCTCGGTATGTAAAGATGCTGGAAACAAATCCCAAAGAAGGGGTCAAGGTAAAGTTTCATTCCAACAAGATGGCGCAACAGCGCATACATCAAGAAGGGCCATCGCTGTCTTACAGCGCATGTTTGGGAATCGCCTAATTTCAAGGTTTGGCGACATTGTATGGTCCGCAAAATTGCCTGATATAGCAGTCCCCGATTTCTTTCTGTGAGGATATCTAAATCGTAAATTATTCTCTACTCCTTCCAAAACACTTCCTCAACTCAAAAAAAGGATTCGGTAAGAGATAGATTCGATAAACATGAACGTGGAATGAATTAGACGCGTTATGCTCCATTTCTTCTCCAATTTACAGGAATACATATAAGAAGACAGGGGTCAACTTAAGAAAGCGATCTTTAATTTTGTAAACTAGAAGTGTTTCAACGAATTTCCAGACCTACATTTATAGTGTAAGTAACAATAATTCCAAATATATTCTTTATATCTTCACGGTGGGGTATTAAATATGGTTCAATCCTATTGCCGGACCTTGTATATTGTATACATGTATCAATTTTATGGAAAAGAAATAAATACTTCTACTATAGTAGATTGATCTGAAAGAATTCCACCCAGTCGATATTTATTTCAGCTATAAGAAATTCCGATATTCGGGTTTTTATCCTATGAACCCACTATTTTTTTTAAAAATGAGAGAAATAATTTGCTTAAGTCTTATAACCGAATTAAAGAATTTTACAATCTAATGATCAATCTCTTAATTTGTAGCAATATTTATTAATTAAAAAATGTACAGGTCTGGATTAATAAAGCTTAATTATATCAACAAAAAAATTGCGATCTTTGCTTACTGTTCAAAAGTTTGCTTATTTTAGTTAATACTTCATTGCAGGCTATTTTACTAAGTAAATAATTATTTATTTACAAAACTGAAAAATGTTTGTTTGCTGGACGTTTCGGGGGAAGTCTACTCCCGTCTTCAGCAAACCTACAAATAAAAAACTAAAAGCAGAATATTTCTTATGTTTAGTATCAGAAATATAACCAGAATGGCTAATCTCTGACAAAATGTTGATTTAAAGGTGTTATTTTTAATTGTTAGAATAAGGTGGGAAATATGTGTACCTAGAGTATGTTCATTTTAGTTTATTGCATTTTGAGGTGTCCTTTTTTTACTTCAGTATTTAGCAAATTTAATCATGTGTTATTAAAACTGACGGAACAAGATGCTACACAATTATCTTTATTTAATAATATTAAGGCACTTTCTTGTATTTTACGTTTTTTGGAACATGGTTCTTTTGCTAAAATACTAGAAGCATTCTGATTAATTTTATAATTTTTTATGTCATATTAACACCAAAGAACCAACAATTAAATTTACTATCGAAAAGGAAACAGACCAACAACTTCTATTTTTAGACATACTTATCAAAAAAGACATACACAGTTTCGAAACAAAAGTATACAGAAAACCTACACACACAAACAGAGACTTAAATTTTTACTCAAATCATCCAATCATGGTTAAAAAGGGAGTTGTAAAAAATCTATATGATAAAGCAAAAATAATTTGCAAAGATCAAAATTTTATTAAAGAAAAAAATTTTATAAAAGATGTTTTAAATCAAACAATTGTCCTGATTTCGTTGAAAAATGTTTTTATGAATTTGAGAATCCAAAAGACAAAAAAATCCAAAACACACCAATTACAAACCTCTTTATACCATACATACCTAATTTATCAGATAAAATAAAACGAATAGGTAAACGTTTTAACATCAGAACGATCTTTAAAACACAAAATACACTTAGAATCAAACTTACAAAAACAAAACGTAACCATGAACAAGAAAATACAAAAAACGTTTTTTATAAAATTCCGTGTCAATGCAATAAATTTTACATAGATGAAACCTCTAGGCCATTAGCCAAAAGAATTAAAGAACACCAAACATACATAAAAAATAAGAAATTTCAAAAATCAAACGTTTGCCAACATGCACTAGATAACAATCATAAAATTAATTGGAATGCTTCTAGTATTTTAGCAAAATAACCATGTTCCAAAAAACGTAAAATAAAAGAAAGTGCCTTAATATTAATAAATAAAGATAGTTGTGTAGCATCTTATTCCGTTAGTTTTAATAACACATGGTTAAATTTGCTAAATACTGAAGTAAAAAAAGGACACCTCAAAATACAATAAACTAAAATGAACATACTCTAGGTACACATATTTCCTACCTTATTCTAACAATTAAAAATAACACCTTTAAATTGACGTTAATTGACATTTTGTCAGAGCTTAGCCATTCTGGTTATATTTCTGATACTTAACATAAGAAATATTTTGCTTTTAGTTTTTTATTTGTAGGTTTGCTGAAGACGGGGGTAGACTTTCCTCCGAAACGTCCAGAAAACGAAAATTTTTCAGTGTCGTTTCTCGGATACCTTCATAGTGGACCCAGAACTTAAGACTGTCTATTGATTTTATAAGGTAAATACTTTTTTTATTTTCAGAATTTATTAAGGCGAAAAACCCAAAAAATAGTTTTAAACCATGAATCCGCCACTACAATTTCGTAATTATTTGCTGTAATCATGTTCCTTAATTTGTCAAAATCCAACAGTAACTTACAATTTCTAAGTAGAATATCCGGTATATTAAATACTTTCCCGATTTTTCTTCAAATTAAAAACATATTTTATAGAGAGTGTCCAACCCAGTTTTAATATATTTTCAAAAAATTCACAATTTCAGATTTTGTGTGGCCGTGAACCTTAAATCGTTTGAGTCATGCTAAAACCAACAATATGTTTCCATCCCTATTTTTTATGATCTTCGATATGCTACGAACTTCCTATTTAGTTTATTTTTAAAAACGTCAATAACTCAAAGAAAAGACTATCAAATTTACAAGAAAACGCCAGCAGTTTTACTTTTTAAATGGGAATATACGCCCCTCAAATGGTTTTCTTCTTGCTGATTATAAATATATCTGGTTTTATAAGCTTTTCTTCAGACACCCAAGAATTTGAAAGAAAACCATGTCATAATGTGTTCTCATTAACTCCACTATATATATATATATATATATATATATATATATATATATATATATATATATATATATATATATATATATATATATATATATATATATATATATATATATATATATATATATATATATATATATATATATATATATATATATATATATATATATATATATATATATATATATATTTATATATGTATATATAGTGGAGTTAATGAGAACACATTATGACATGGTTTTCTTTCAAATTCTTGGGTGTCTGAAGAAAAGCTTATAAAACCAGATATATTTATAATCAGCAAGAAGAAAACCATTTGAGGGGCGTATATTATTTATATATATATATATATATATATATATATATATATATATATATATATATATATATATATATATATATATATATATATATATATATATATATATAATATATATATATATATATATATATATATATATATATATATATATATATATATATATATATATATATATATATATATATATATATATATATATATATATATATATATATATATATATATATATATATATATATATATATATATATATATATATATATATATATATATATATATATATATATATATATATATATATATATATATGTATATATATACCGGGTGTCAACGAATCTATTAGACAGGCCATAACTTTTAAAATATTTGATGTATCAAAACGAATTTTGATATAGGTAAATGCTACTTAAATGCCGACTTCTATCTCGGAATTCTGACTTCTATCTCGGAATTCCGACTTCTATCTCGGAAATCCGTCTTCTAACTCTGAATTCCGGCTTCTATCTTGGAATTCTGACTTGTAACTCGGAATTCAGACTTCTATCTCGGAATTCCAATTTCTATCTCGGAATTCCGACTTCTATCTCGAGATTCCGACTTCTATCTCGGAATTCCGACCTCTAAGTCGGAATTCTGACTTCTATCTCGGAATTCCGACTTCTATCTGGGAATTCCGACCTTTCTCTCGGAATTTCGACTTCTATTACGGAATTCCGACTTCTATCTCGGAATGCGTTGTATTTAATACACGCCCGCTTATAAGCCCAATCACATTTTTATATTCTTTTAACGTCAAATGAAGTGTTCAATCTAAATGAAATCAATATTTAATTATAGGGATCAGGATGAAGCGAAGTAAAACTACAGGAAACTTATTAACTGTGCATAAAGTCCAAATCAAAAAATAACGTCTGGGTCGGTTCTGATGGCTTGAATATGGTGGACCTGAAAAATAAAATCTTGTACTTTGCTTTATCTTTTTCGTAGATAGTTGAAATAATAAAACACCATTTAGTAAAAACATCTGATTCATACTATGTTAAAAAATGCAAAAATGCAATAGTGTGAAGGGTGGTGTACGCATTTTTAGATATATATATATATATATATATATATATATATATATATATATATATATATATATAATTTAAGATTTTAATTTTAATATAAAGTGCACTGTAGTGTGGGGCATATGACTCCTCGCTATCCATCAAGTCTTATCGTCATTTACTCCCAAGTATTGTACTTTTCTTTTCACAACTTACCAACTATTTACTTTTATACATAAAATGCAAATATAATAATTATTGTTTTTCTATTACGAGAAAAGAAATATATTTGTTTAAAAAAATATCTTTTTTTGAGTAAATAGGTAATAACTTGCACCTATGAAAGGTTTATGGATCCTCCATTAAAGTAACTTAAGCTTCGTTAAACAATTATTCATTAATCTTTAATTTTGAATTCGGTTATTACTCATTCATATTAAATTTCATCAAAATATAAGAGATTTTAGCTTGACTTTTTTAAGTAAGGACAGGAACATAACTAATCAGTTACATTCTATGTATGAAGTCAGAAAAACCAAGTTTCCCTGATACCTGTTAAAACGCCTTTATTAGTTTCACATTGATTTTCACCCACTTTAAAACGTCAAATTACAATCGATGGCCATGCAATAATTTGATAAGTTTGGGGAGGAGGGGGGGACCTGGGAAATGGAAAAAAGATAGAAAACTTAAATAAATCAAATGACATCCCCGGACTGCCGTACAAGGCAAATTATTTGTAGGAAGTTTTTGCCAAAATATCTAGAAATAATACCCAGTTTTAATAATAGTGGCAGTGGTGGCAGGGTTACAAAATTTAATATTTGTAAAATTTAATATTTAATAACCTTGGTAAATACTCTCAAATGTCAGTGCTAGTCAAAATATTTTAATATTAGTTGCAACTTGTTACCAATATATTTAATGATTAGATCTAATATGAATAAAAAAGTGCAGTCCTTAGGGGGTAGATAAAATTCAATAAACGTCATACTTCAGCAACCCCTGGGTGGCAGTTTGATGCCAAGTATTTATTGTAACTTACTAATATTGTACCTGTTATAAAATTTTATTACTAATAGAATAGGACCCTAAAAAGGTAAGAAAACTTAACAAACCTGAAAACATAAAAAATTAAAATGACTGGAAATTTTGTTCATCGATAATGCAAGAATAATGTGTATATTAAAGTTTTCGTGTTTTTGAAAAAATGGCTACCAGCTTTTAGTCGCTAACTTCACATTATTGTCTTAGGTACATTTTTACGGAAGTACAATTAAAATTAATCAGAATATTTGTTTTAAAAATTGTGAGCTTAAATATATTATATTAATGCATTTAACTTCGTGTTTTTTTGTTAAATGAAGAAACCAAATAAATATTCTAGAAAATTTTTTGATTATATTTAACACTGCTTATTATAAATTAAAAATCTGAAATTTAACTGAAAAAAAAAAGAATTATCTGATGTTCATGTTTATTTTCTGTTATAAATGCTAAAGTATTAACCTTATAATTAAAGTCCTTAAATTTATATATAATTCAACAGCTGAATTGTAGTCTTTTCCTTGTGTAAATCCGTTTTCACCAATTAACATTTTACACTAGTCATAAATGTCTTTATCACAAAGATAATTATTAAATGTGCAGTCACTGAACAACGCATCCAAAGCAAAAATTGGAAGATTTATGTGAAAACACTATTAGAAGTCGAAATTCCGAGTTACAAGTCGAAATTTCGAGATAGAAGTCGGAATTCCGAGTTACAAGTCGGAATTCCGAGTTAGAGGTCGAAATTCCGAGTTAGAGGTCGGAGTTCTGAGATAAAAGTCGGAATTCCGAGTTATAAGTCGAAATTCCTAGATAGAAGTCGGAATTCCGAGATAGAATTCGGAATTCCGAGTTAGAAGTCGGAATTCCGAGATAGAAGTCGGAATTCCGAGATAGAAGTCGGAATTCCGAGATAGAAGTCGGAATTCCGAGATACAAGTCGGAATTTGTTACAAAAATAAAAATAAAAAAATTGTGGCCCTTCTACGCTTTCGTATTTAAATATTAAAAAAATTGTTTTTGCGCTAAACAGTTTGATATGATCAAGGCAATTACAACGAACGATGCCATTTAGACGCTTTAATGTTAGACGAAAATATTGACGAGCATTCTTAATTAAACATTGTAGGATGGATTATTCGAAACAAGAAAAACTCGGCATCATAGAATTATTTTATTTACATGTTTAAAATGTAATGGCAGCTTATAACGAATATTATAGAGAGTTTCTAGATAGAGCAACATCGAACCCTGTGACAATATTAAACATCGTAAAACTATTGATTGAAAGAAAATCACTTAAGAGAGAACTGCACGCAAAAAGTGAAAAACTAGCGACAAGGTCTAGTTAAGTTCAAAGTAAGATGAAAAGGTACATACGTATTAGAAAAAACTTCCTGCACGTCCGACCTCAAAAAAATGTGTTATGTATAGGCAATTTAAATTACATTTCGTTTAAAAATGGGTTCAAAAGGGTTCACGCGCTGCAGAAATACAAAGACATGAGTACGATTTACCATTTCAAATTTTGCAGTTACGTAGATAAAGGATCAATGCAAGGCGGTAAAGAGCCATTTTGTGGAAAAAAAAATTATATGCGAAGGCATTTGCGTCAAAAAGTGGTGGAAAAATGGTCGAAAATGGACAAATCTACTTCTATTTTATAATTCTAGATTAGATTTTTTCATAAAAAATCGCATTTAGCGCCCAACTATACATATTTCCATATTGAAATCACATTGAAGCTAATACATATCTCTTATAGTTTTAACATAATATTGCAGCGGCGGAAGGCTTGCAAATGATCCATAATACTGCCCCCTAAACAAAAATTTAGAGCAGTAGAAATTTAAAGGATTTAGTTTTGGTTTTCTATATAGCCTCTTTGGTTTAAAATAGATACTTGAATATTTCTCACTATTTTTTATGAAAGGTTTCGTAGGTATAATGAGATAATTGATTTTTTAAATGGTCGATTGCTTGGCGTATTTCTTCCTCTAAAACTTGAATGGTTTTTGGCTTGTTATAGTAAACTTTGTTTTCCAGAAAACCCCATATAATATATACAGCGGTGAAAGTTCGGGACTATTTTCTGGTCCATGCCTTCCATATTTAATGGTCCATACCTTCCAATCCAGAATCCAATGTCATTACATTGGCTGGACAATATGGGGAGAGGCATCATCTTGTTGCCATATCAAATTTAGATATGGGTGTACTCGGTAGTTATTCTAAATGCCTCTCGATTTTGTTTTGTAATGATTTCTGATATTTTTGTCGGGTTCGATTTTTATTTAAAAAAAATCGGTAAATTTGCCTTTACCCACAACTTCCCTGCTATAGAATTTCACTGTGTACATATAACACAGTCTATTAATACATATGTGATAACTTTATACAAATCCTATAAACTATAATTTATTTAATTTTTTAGTTCTTAATTTATTTATTATTGTTATTATTATTATTAATATTTATTTTTCATAACTTTGTTTATTTATTAAGTCTAAAAAATAAACGGTGTCCTTTGTTATTTTCCTCCATAAAAAGAAGGTTTTATTCCTGGACTTTTAACGACGTAAACGATTTAAACAATTTATTAGACTGCCATTTTGTTTGCCTCAAGAGATAAATGTAACCTCGTCAATTGAAAGTATGTATATTTATATATATACTTATATATATATATATATATATATATATATATATATATATATATATATATAGTGTGGAAAATATAAGAGAAAAGATAGTCCGATTTAATCTAATTCTAGCGGATTAGATTTTATAGCTTTTCAAACTCTGAAATTTTCGATTTTTATAATACGGAAATATTTCGAAAGCAATTAATACAAGTTCGGTTAGTTTTGATCTTGCTAGATATGGAAAATGATGACATTTACAAAATAAAATAATATAGAGGCTATTCCATTTACAATTCTTATATTACTATTGACTTTCCAGAGATCTAGCAAAATCTGTGCAAATACGTCTAATATATAAATGAGTATGGAGTACCCTGTACGTTTATATAATCCTAATATTTGGATTAAAATATTATTGATAATTTGTTGAATAGATAATTTTCCCATTTATTAAAAAATCCTGTCCTCCGAATAATATAACGGTTGATATATTTATATATATATATATATATATATATATATATATATATATATATAAAATTTAGATCTCAATATATTTGTAAATAGTGTTCAACTTGATCAATAAATTACCTGAATTGCTTTTCTGTGAAGCTTCAAGTGATAGCAAATTCGAAATTTTAAATTAAACAGCAGAGAGCACAGAGTATTTTTAAAATTTTTTATTGAATTGGGAATTTTCTATAAGTTAATATACTAAATACCAACTGTTTCCACATAAGCGTCAATTAAAAATATGCCAGAAATAAACAAAGGCTAGTTTTATCCTTTACTCCAGGGGGTAGGTCAAAAAATCATGTGAAAAATGAAAAGAAAAATACCTCGTTAGCAATGGGAGTCACATTCTATCATCACCACTGAACGCGCAACCCTTTAAATATGCAAATTAGGCAGAAGTTGGTTTGTGTGCCATAAGTCGTCTTCTCTTTGTCATACGAGCAACATAGCAACATAGCAACATAGTTGTATAAATATAAGATAAAATTCTCAACAAAAAGCCTCTATACACTTTTTGCGTAACACCAGTTTTATAGCCATGGCACCCATATCAAGCTGACTGAAGCAATTATTGAATGCATATAAGTGTGCCCGCATTGCCAACTTGTACAGAAAAATATAGTTTTGAAAAGAGGAACGTTACAACTTAAATAATTTGCCTATCTAAAATTCGTCTTTGTGATTACAACATAGAAAAAGTATTTCCTACAGCCGCTTACGAAACTGACAAAAAATACACTGCTGACTGGGCTAGAAAAGTGTGTTGAAAAATGCTTTTTCTACGAGCGTGAGCAAAATTGAACTTTCCGTACACATATGGCAAATATATAAGTATTTGAGTAACAATAGGCTGTTTTATGCGAATTAAGAATCCGTAACAGTCTTAGTTTATTAGACTTCATCTTAATTTAGGCGTAATTCCTTATAATTCAGCTTTCGGCAAAAAAGTTTCCTGTAGGATAGTAGATTCTTAAAACGCCAAGCAACAATAGATGCATTGTTAAATTTGACACGTAATGTCAAACTTTTTTTTTCCGTTTTCGTGTCAACAAGAAACAACAAACACTGTAAAACGTCGGCGTCGCAAACCGCTTTTTCATTAGATTGTACAAATTTTTAAATATAATTTTAAAATAAGCAGCTCTGATGATGAGTTACCAGTTTACTATCCTGGAAACTGGAAATATTACAAGTTTAAATGTATTGCCAGCCAAATCTCAATAAAAATATGAGAAACAATATAAAAATTTTGAAAACTGTTGCCAGAACAAGTGGCAAGAAGTGTGTTAAGGAGGAGGTGTTTCGGGCTATATTTTGCGGACTTGTAAAAAACATTCCAGCCAAATACTTTATGGAGTAAGTACTAGTTAAAAAACGTTTATAAAAAAAAATAAACTTGGCTTTAAGGCTATATTTCAAGCTTACATCATTTATGAAAAAGCAAAATGTAGGATACAAATCAAAAAAAGCCAAACTTTTCGATAAAATTTCTCAATATTCATTAAATGAAATTTATCTTTTATCAAAAGTAGCTACTATTTTTGGGTTGGCCGATGCTTGTAGGAGGAAGAGCTTTCAAAGATAACAATTGATGACATAGAGGATAAAGGAAATTTAATAATCATCAAAATTTATGACAGTAAAAATAACACTTCAAGAATTTTTGTAGTATCCGATGAAATAAATAAGGGATGTTTTTACAACTGTTTCGAAAGTATGCAAGTTCGCCAGAAACATGTACTCCGCACAGGCGGTTTTTTGTCAAGTATAGAAAAGGAGTGTGCAGTAAACAATGTGTTGGAATAAATTCATTTGAAAAAATGCCTTCAGGAAGATCTGCATATCTACGACTCAAAAATCCAGAGTAGTACAAGGTACATAGTTTTCGTCGATCCTCGGCTACCAAGTTGGCTGATTCTGAGAAAGAAATTATTAATGTCAAGCGACTTGAGGGCTGGAAATCGACGGCTGTCGCAGAGAGCTACATAAGATGGTTCCGCAAATCAAAAATGGACATGTTATAAAAATATTAGCCTTGTATAACTGCCCTCCTAAGTTAACTTAACCTTCATCGAGCCGAACCATAAACGCTTCCAATCAATGAAATTACCGGACCTACAACCAATTTGCAAAACGTCAGTAATTCTTATTGTTATTGTTGTTACATGTTTCAAAAATAATGTATATACTAATTGCTTTTATCTTCAATGCTAGTATTGAAATATACCAAATATAATAATTCCACCGAAAATTTTGAGTGGTTGTAAGAAGAATAATGTACATTACTCGTGAGCAGGTTATCGTTTTCGAACTCGAAGGATTTCTTCTTTTAAAAACGAATAATTGTTGTATTTTCGTCAAAAAAACGTACAATATTATATTAAATTAAACCGGTATTACGTATGTATAAAAACTGTCTATGTATGTGTAAGCATTTTTTGTTGTTTGTTTCCTTTAAATATTAAAATATCAAATTAATATAGTGCACGTAATATTATGTAAAATAAATATGCTTTCCAGTTATCCGTGACCCATCCGGTCCCATTAGAGTTAGATAATCGGGATTTTACTGAACTTATAAGAAGCGAGAAACTTGTTCACTCTCATCCTTGTAAAGAACCTTTAGTCTATATCGAAACAAAATTTCTTACAAAAAAACGCATTTTAGTGGCTCATTTTGTTCAAAAGTTATAACTAAAAATTACCAAAAAATTAGCGGCTGCGTTTCAGTTGAACAATAGTTTAAATTCAAAAATACTTACTTCTTTTTCAAATAATCCACGTTTAAATGCAAGTCAACTGTTTGATTTTAGGTTTAGTTTTTATGATTTATTTAGTCTAGTTTAAAGGCAATCAGCTACATATTTTCGGTTTAACAACCATCTCTCTGCACATAATATCACCTGAATTGAAAATTATGCAGTAATAATTTACGGCTCATTGGTTGAACCCTAGGGGCTGCATCAATTCGTTGGCGACTATTTAACGACAATAAATTTCAATGAGGACAATTGAAACACGTATCTTTTAATCGGCGATTTGTCTGGTAATTCGATTGCCTCTTTAATTCAAAACTTTCATAGCAAATTGTCTGCACAACTAAGGATAAGCGTTTTATAGATAGACAAATTAAAAAATATCGGTAGATCGATGTGTCGATAGATAGATGACAAACGTAATATTACGTATTTTTCCTTTGAAGGCTCTAAAAATAAGCAGGTAATTGAAAAAAAACATTTCTAGAGGTAAAATTACAGTTAAAGTTTCCATTATATTTACAGTTAAAATTCGTATACTGAAACAGTATTTTTAGAGTAGTATTCTAGTATTTTTTTCGAATATGAACTAAAGAACCACAAAACTAAACGACATTTTTTTCCTGTTTGTAATTTTACATATTACTTAGGGCCGAACTTTTTTGACATTTTTAAATTTCGCACATAAAAACAAAACCTTATTACAGGGAAAATTGCATAAAGTGCCACGTAAATTTTCTATTTCTATGTATAAAATTAAATTATTTATTAATGAAAACATTTGTTTCCTAAATTTACTACAAAAACTAATTAAAAATACCTAAATATATTACAGAAAATTTTAAAAGAATTTATGTAAAAATATCAAGATCATAAAAAAGAATATTACTTTATGTAAATTATCATGAGATTTGCGTAACTAAAAATAACTTAATACGTTAAAGTTATGTTAACTTAAGGTGTTTTAAAAAATCTCATAAACACTACGTCTCCGTTCATTTTTTTAATGACATTAATAGAGATCGGTAACGATATAATAAGAATTTTAATCGTATAGCCGAAGTTATTGCTAAAAAATGCTATTTTATATTTGGTTTCAGTTCTAATTCTACATTTGTAACAAATTTAAATAGAAATATACTAAATATACAGGTCGAAAATAAGGACGGTTTCTAAACAAACATCAAATAGCATGTTATTAACATCAAACGTAGGTAGATGTGGCTTGAAAAAACACAATTTGCTATAATTTTTATACATGAACTTAGACATTACTATGACCAAACGTTTATTTTTCTTTTAAGGAATCCAATTTTACATATATCTTGCTTTTTTACATTAAAACGAGTACTGATACCGTTTAAACCTAAAAATAACTAACCACTGCTAAACGATTAGAAACGCTTATTAGAAAAGGATAACAAAAGTGTAAAAAATGTGAGGTTAGATGTTAAAATTTCCTGTTCTTTTATTTTTCTCTGGCTTTTGATCAGCGTTACCTACCGGGTATAATTACTACAATTCATGAAGTAATACACCAACCTTTTAATACAATTTGGAAGCATAATGAATGAATAAATGAATGTTTGATAAATTCGAGAAGTACTTGATATACTTACATTATTAAAATGTTTTCTTTTCCATGTAGTAGTTGAAAAACACATTTTACTAGTAAAGCAATGATAACAACTAGAATTTTAATTAAAGTTAAAATAGCAGAACTCATTTATTACTTGTCCAGTTAAAATTATGTAATTTAACCCAATTTTCAACAATGCAGATGATACCGACAGGTAACTGATGATATCGACAGGTAGTCGAGAACAATGATAGTTACGTATAAACGAATTACATATTTACAAGCAAATTATACGTCATATGTAAAGTGGGAACCTTTTTTTTTTCTCTTCAATAATTTTGTCCCAAATATATCGATAGGTAGCAAAGAACTATCGATAGGTAGGTAATTCGGAGTATTTTTGTCTTTAGGATGGCAAACAAATTTCTTCTTTGCATGTTCGCAACTGAATAAAAATATCTAACATTAAGTTGACTGAAACAAATACCTATTCAAGAAAATTACATGTCTCAACCTGTGGACTAGTCTGTGTACGTCGATGCATATGCAAATAATACTATTCAAGCGAAAAGAAGAAACTGTGTCATTTACCTTAACGTTTTATAGATACATCACAGTTTTACAAGTGCTTTTATTCTGTGGGGACTCATCAGTTTGTTTTCAGACTGTTTCAGAAAATCTAAAGTTAGATATTTTTATTCAGTTGAGAAAAAGCCAAATAAGAAATTGGTTTGTCATTTAAATGCAAAAAATAAACTGGACATATAAAAAAACATTATAGATGGCTGCAAACTATCACTTTTTTGGTTCTGGGTTACATATCAAACAAATTATTTTGAAATCAATTTTTTTCTCTTATAGAAATGCTTTTCTTACGATCGGCGGACTGATGACTGATGAGTCCCCATAGGATAAAAGTACTTGTAACTACTATCTGTCTCGAGAAACTTAAGATAAATGACAAAATTTTTATTTTTCCTTAAATAATGACTAGCTCACATGTTAGGCTATGAAATTTTCTTTAATATTTTTGTTTAAGTCAATTTAAAGTTAGATATTTTTATTCAGTTGCGATAAAGCCAAAAAGGAAAAATCATTCTAAATGCAACAAACAATCTGAACATATTAAAAAAAGATTAAAGATTTTTAAAATTTTGAAATTAACTCTCTTACGATCGGTCCCCACTAGATGTAAGCACTTGTTTAACATTTTACACGCAACAAATAATCTGAACATAAGAAAAACCTTTAAAGGTGGCTAGAAACAATTATTTTTTTTTTCTAGATTACATGTCACACAAACTAGCACATTTTAATATTTTGAAATCAGTTCTTTTCTATTAGACCAGCTTCTCTCTAACGATCGGCGCATTGATGAGTCCCTACATTATTCTTTATATTAAACATCGAACAACATTCCGTAGGCAAGTTTCCACATGTTGAAATACGTAAGTTTCTTAAAAATTATATATAGTCATTTCAAAGTTGGATATTTTTATTCAATTGCGAAAAAAGCAAACAGGAAATTTGTTTATTTTTCTAAACGGAGCCAATGATATGTATCGAAATGGACAGTTGCAGAAAAAGCCAATAAAATAATTAGGTAATGCTCTAAGTAGCATAATACAGCTTGACGTCAATGGGAGAGTTCGACCGCAATTAAGCAATCCAACATGTTCACTGCAAATCACTGAACTCACCTATTTTCAAGTTTTTAGTAGTCTGAATAAAAAAATATACACGGTGGTCTCTGGTGTATTTAACATAAAACCTAATGTGTTGCAAGTAGGGCTATTTTTTCCAATAATATTGCTGCAGTGACTTAGAACTAACATCATATACCGATGAGAACTTTAAATTTTCAACTTTGCTAACATCAATCGACACAAACTGTGTTAATTATTATATTCTGTGATAGGGGAGCAGACATTTTAGATTAGTGTAGGATTGAGCAATGAAGACAATGAAAAGAGCAAAACAAACGCACGATATGCCACAATGAAAGGTTAACAAATACGCTTTTTATCAGGAGAAACAAGGGGTTTCCTATATTTCCAACAACGATACCCCATCTGGTGTATGTACTAATAACGGGCATGTGAAAAATGTTACTATTTGAATTAGTTCTTTAATAAATAATACTAATTTACTTGACTAAAAACATACCATCTGTGAAAGCTGGAACACATACTATGTGTTACATTTCAGTATGATTTTATTTATTAAGCTCATCGGAATCTAGGTAGTTAAAGCACATAACAAATATTAGTACATATAAAATAAAAAGCCTAAAATATAATTTAAATATATTATAAAAACAGGTTTAATTAGTTTTGAATAATAGACCTTAAGTAAGAGCAAATGGTGGCTATAGCTGAAACTTAGAAAAATGAAAATGGTAAATGTTCTATATGCACTTACAAGTAAAATTCTATTAGGTTTAACGTTCTTATATTTAATTAAAAATGACTGCCAACTTGTCATTTATGTCTTCATTTTAATTTAGGAGCTACACATTGCTGTACTACATTTTTTGCAGGAGAAGGTACGTGTTTTTACGTATTTTTTTAACAAAAAACAAACAAGCAGTAGCCTCTGTTGATTTTAATTGAGGTGGTGTTCACAAGATTTCGAAATATGTTTACTGTTGTAGGGGAAAAATAATTACCAATTTGTTAGTACACGGTACTTAAAGAAATGTGTAAGATCATTTAAAATGTAGTTATAGGAACACATTATTTTTATAGGTCTTTATATTTACAAGATCTTTGTAATAATTAAAATAGATAATAATAATATTTAGTGTAGTTCTAAGAGAGTTTGAAACCATAATACCAAAAAGTCGGCCATAATTAAAACTAGGCAGAAAAAAAACAGCTTTTTTCCATATTTTTAATTACTTTGTGGTAAATTTTTTATTCCCAGGCAACTCATAAGTTTATTACAGGTAATCTTATTAACTTTTTAACAAAACTAATTATTGAATTAATTTAATTGAGAAAACCAAATAAAATTACGACAATCGATTTATATTTACATGAATAATAAAGAAAACGAAGAAAGTTAAATTAAACAGAAAATGTAATTGTGTATTTACAGATTGAAATAACTTCGCCTCTTTCCACTGAGATCTTAGAAGCGGTAAGAGATACGAGGATGACTAAATGCGAACTAAGTTGCGCAATTCAGGGGCAACAAAATGCCGAGGAGAAACTTAAAAAAAAAGTTCCGAGGTTTTCTTGAAAAAAAAAATGCGGACCGATGACAAAATTTCCAACAATTCCACCCCAGACGTTAAGAGACCACCTATTTTGACTAGTTGTGAGAATATAGTGAGGATTCTCAGTAGCGTATTAATGAAAATTATGTCTCTTAATATTTCCATTTTTCTGAAATGTTTAGTTAGTAAATAACACAAAGTTAGTAAATTATGGTTCTCTCTGAATTTGTACCCAATGACAAAAATCTATTCGCCTGTGATAATCATTCTCATTTTTGAAGGAGTTGAATGTAGTATGGGTGAAACTTGTTTTTTATTTTGGTATTCGTAGAACAGAGGCTTTATTAGCTACATCTGTTCCCCTTGCAGTTTACCGCTAACTCATTCTCCTCATTTAAAACAGATTTGGCTCGATCAGTTTTCGTGAATTCTACATTTCCCGTCTCATCAAACCGTTGCATAAACCTTTCAAAGGCGCTTCTCTGTGGTTGTCTTCTATCAGGATACTTTTCGTGATATATTATTGTCGCTAACAAACATTTCTTTTCGATTGCTCCTCACACATAAATCATATCCATCATTTGTTGTCCATTAATATTCATCTTTGCTTCTTACAGTATCAACTGTACTAAGTTTTTAATACAAAACTCAAGCACCAGCATTACTTGACAATTCAAATTTGTATTTTTGACAGTTTTAATTTCGTTTGTAAAAATAAGGCCCACTAGTTTTTCTTTACTGGGCACAACAACAAATTCAAAGAGAGCCTAGATTTGCTGACTTTTTTTGTGTTATTTCTTGATGAATCAACATTTCACAAAAATATAAATGTCAATAGACATGATTTTCATGGTAAAAAATCTCATTTTGTTCGGATAACTAGTCAAATTAAGTGGACTTTTTACGTCAAATGTGTCTCTAATATTTTCGAAAAGTGGCCATAAATCTTGAATGACTCTGTACAGACCCCACAACCCTATATTGGATGAATGGCCAAAAAGGAAAGAATCTGAAAATATAATAATATACAGGACGTTTCATTTAAATTATTAGAGAAAATTTGCATCCAGAATTTGTATTTACCCTGTATACCGTTATTAAAGAATCCTAAGGAAAAATACTGCAGTTGAAAGAAGACCATATTGGGAAGTTTTTACCATGCTATATATGTAGCATATATATATTATTAAAATTGCGAGATTATACCAATAAAAAACAGTAAATAGGGCGTTCCATTAAAAAAACACATGTCGATATTATTTGATAGATTTGCGATGTTTATTTATTTATTCATATAAAACATCCTTGCGATTCAGGGGAAAAAACCTACAACTGTTAAATTTAAAATTTTTCCTATCTCTAAAAGTAAAACCTGGAGATGGGGGGAGGGGCGCAAAATATAAACGGGCAACCAATGGTTTTAACCTCGTACTGGTATTAACACAATTATTCTATAAAAATTATAACCGATATTTTGCATATAATCAAAACCTACCTAGGTTTCCAATTGGGCAAGTTTATTGTTGAGTTTAGACCTGACTTATTCACTGTTATTATTATATATATTTTAAAAAATGGTTTTTACAATTCCATGTTAACCAATTAAAAGTTTTATTGCAATATTAAATAATAAAATTTGTAACATTTATTTGCACACCTGCCTTTTCATAAAAATACCAAATAAAAACCAATATAGCATCAAGCATATTGGTTTCCAAATCACTGCAGTTCTAAACCTAATGTCTCGGAAAATTCCAAATTTTATATTAAAGTAAATGTGTATTTGGAAACAGGCGTTCAAACAAAGAAAGGAAAAAAGAGAAATAATGACGCTAATATCCCTAATTTCTAAATTTCTGGCAACTGTTATCCTTTACCGAACGAAATTGGAAATGATACGGATCATTGGTAAAGGGGCTCCTGTTTATACCGCACATTCCATTCTGATTTAATCGCATTAGTTTGCAAAAATCGTTCGATTGGCATGAGATTACGACGTGCTATAAACCGCAGATTTTCCTTGTGGGAAAAGCAATAGAAAATTAGATTAGAGAGGTTAAAAGAAGATAGGTACTTGGCTAAGAGACATGCCAGTATACATAAGAGCATGCTAATATTTAAGAAACTTTTGTAGAACTGACCCTATTTCTCAACACTTTAACTAAGCAGCTTTAGATATATTGCTTTATACAAATGTGTTTTTGAATTGTTACTCTAATAACAACTTCGAAATAGGCAATATAAATAGTGGAGCTTCGAGAGAGGTTGGTTTCTAGGAATTTTCAATCAATTTTCAATTTTAAGAAAAATGATGCCACGGGGGGGTGGATCAGAATCGATTTGGATATGGTTGGGTTACGAGGAATTTAAAACTGTCACATAGTTGGGTTAAACAAGATTTATTTAGGATACATAGCACACGTGGTGTACGGTCTGGACTTATGTTCCTTTCGTACAGACACATTTTGACTATCCTTTCAAATATTAGCCTGCCAAAGACAATCAGTTATTACTAAATGAGATAATTAAAGCGTTACGGTATTATTCAGGACGCTGGTAGGATATTTTAAATAAAAAATTGTATACAAACACACAAAAAACAAACTAAATGATAAATTTACACTCATTCAGTCACACTCTATGTAATATTTGAAACATGAAATATTGAAAACTTACTCTGAAGAACAAGAACGTAGGTAAATAATAGTTATAACAAAATTTACGATACCGTTTATAAATCCTTCGTTAACATTATTTCATAAATAAAAGCACTGTATACTTTTAATTCTGCCGAAGGACAATTTAAAAGTAATTACTTTACATGTCTTAACACTATAAAAATTTTCCAGAATATATCGAGTTATATGGATAGAAAGAGGCCAAATTTAAACAATTTGTATTGCCGTGAAATCACAAGCACTCCTCACAGTTCTAGAGCAAGTCACCGGTTAGTCACACTTTAATGGAGTGCAGTTCCATAATAATCAACATCCAACAACAACAGGCTGTTAATTTACCACCCAGCACAAAACTATGAAGTTAATAAAGATTAGGATGCGATTGTTGATAATTAGCCTTTGTGGGTGAATTTCTTCTTGGAGTAGACATCATATCAAAATGTCATAATAGGATATGATCGATGATGTGAGCGATGCTACTCGCTTCTCTTAAACAGCAATACTGCGATCTAATTTTTTCGGCAGTGTATACGTGCCTTTCTTATGGAATGGTTCTTCAAATCTCTGTTATCGATTTTTATGCTTAGCTATGCGTCGCACAACTTTAAGTTTGAAAGAGTATAAATGACTGGTTGCGTGGTTCGCAACACGTGGGTTCGTCTCCCCGGGGATAGAGGCTTTAGGTCAAAGGTATTTCCTCTATTCGCGAAAGTACTTCGCTAAAAGATATGTCACATATATAAGGATATGCATATATTTAGAACATTGTTGCTGGACAGAATGTATTTATAAATACTTAAAAAAAAATTAACCTTAGACAAACTGTATTGTTAAAATATGATTTTAAATTACTACTCTATCAACTACTTCAATAGGCAAGCATTAACAGCTGTATGGCTAAATACGTAAATTTGGACCTTTATAACTTGACAGTTAAAAAATATGACGGTGAGTGAGTGGGAATATTAAATGCTGGTAGCATTAAAGACCAATTGTACTTCGCATATACGGTACAATTGGTTACATAAATTCACCATTTTAATCGCCAGTGTAGCCGTTTCGTCGTAATATTTGTTCACATGCAGCAAGATTTGATGGGGCGTTAGCAGTTAATGCGGTTTTAGGATCTACTTGCTTAAAAATATATTGATTCTAAAGCTATTGGAAAGTAAAACGCATGGCAAAATTATGTTTTTAAGAGGCGAGAGGATTACTAATAATTATAAATCGGAAGTCGCCGAAGACCGGCAATTCTGGTCGTAATCGGCTGGTATCGGCTCAGACGGAAATTAATTTTTCCGAAAACAAGAAAACACACAGTTCTAAATTGTATAACCCCCACTTATCAAGACGGTATCCATCGACATTCGCAAAGTCGTACCGGAATCCTCTCTCTCGAAAATTTCAGGCCACATCGCGTTCATCATCGGATGCGTACTCAGAATTTAATCTTGATTTGATTGTTTAGATAACAACACGGACATAGATAACGATACATTTATAATAATAATAACAATAATAAACCATTTGTTGCAACAAACTAGCAAAAGTATGGAGTACAGAACACTAATATTAATTTAGATGGTGTAAATTTAACTCTACCCTACTTTGATTATAAAATAAAATTATGTTAGGATATATTTTAAAATATCAAATAGCTTTACCATATAAAACAAAAAAAAATTACATAAAAATCTATTTAAAAAATAATTAGTCAGTCACAAATGTCACAGTACTGTTTTTACATTATTATCACCTTTACATAACCGCATTAAAATTTGTTATAATCAAGGATGATTTCGCCATTCAGAATCCGGGACTTTAACATCTTTTTTTAGAGAAAGCATATCTGTTTGAACAAAAGAGTCAGGCAGACAATAGTATATGTATGCGGATAGATAAGAAAAGGATTCCTCGTAAACACTAGTATCACATACGTGTCGTGGTATAGAAATATTGTTGTTATTTCTTGGGTCCCTGTTATGGTTCTCGCTTCTAAAGGAGATCTTATCACCAAGAAATTTTGGTCATGCAAGGTCAATTACCATCTTAACTATGTTAGTGTAATGGAGAAACCGTCGCTCATGCATTTTTAACATTTGCAAAGAACGAATGTAAGGTGTAATATGCTCTCTTACAGGGACCCCACATGCAAACCGCACACATTGATTTTGGATGACCTGAATCTCCTTTTGTCTTCCACAGACAGACATGGACCATACACATAGTCACCATAATTTAACATTGGCAACACTAGAGCCTCCGTCAGTATTTTTTTAGCCTTAGTAGGTAAAATCTTGCGAAATTGATATAGGTGTCTAAGTCTTAAATAGGCAGCCTGACATAAATTTGAAACATGGTTAGTAAATTTTAAGTTTGAGTCAAATAGAAGGCCTAGATTTCTTACCTGGTTAGCAGCATTTAGTTCTACGTGGCTCAGTTGAAAGATAGGATTAGGTTGCCTTACTTGTTCAGTTCGATATTGGGAACCAATTATCCTTAGTTTACTCTTAATTGGATTAAGGGTTAAATTTGTTTAATTATTAATTATTAATTATATTAGCTGTATGTATGTTAAATAAAATAGTAGCACCCAGTATGGACCTCCTGCAGTGAGTTCCACAGCATCTGACATTGTTCTATTGTCGAGTTTAGTGATTTGTTTTCTTCCATGCAAATAATTGGAAAACCACTTTTATCATTTGGTTACTGACACTATATTTTTTAGTTTTTCAATTAGTATTGAAAAGTTCACACTGTCAAACGGTTTAGACATGTCTAGCAAAGCCAAATCAGTCACATTACCAACATCCTGGGAGGATTTTATTTGATCCAAAACTGCTAGTAGTGCACTGGTGGTACTATATTTTTTTCTGAAACCAGGCTGCTTTATTAGAGTTGTACAAGCTGGTCAGACAGTGCACCCTCGGCAAATTTTAAGGGAACAAATATCAAACTAATGTTTTTAAAATCGTTGAAATTATTAGGATTTATTTGTTTTGGTATGGGCCGACTAATCGAGGTTTTCCATATCTCGGGCAGTTTACCCTCTTCAAATGACCATTTATTAAATGTACTAAATGTTCTAGACAAAAAGCAGTTGATAATCGAAGCATGCGGCCAGATATTCCGTCAACCCCTGTGGTATATGGTTTCAACTTACCTATATTTTTCTCAATCACCCGAGCTAAAATTGGAGAATAGTGAAAGGTGTGCTCCACTGCCTGCAGTGCTAATAGATTAGGTTCTATTGAATTTGCATTAATGGATAATGGGACATCAGCAAAATGTTAATTAAAAGCATTAGCATCATAAAGGTTTTCCGGTATGTCACTTTCGACGGTCTGACCAACAACACCCCGTTCTTTAAAAATTGCCCAGATTTTTTCTGGTTCTGCCAATTATTATTGATTAGAGTAGCAAAGTATGATTTTTCTTCTTGTTCTAAGGCTGTGGTATAGTAGTTTCTTAGTTGACAAAAGTATTATTGGTAGATGTGGCAATTTGTTTGCTTAAAACGATTCCAGACAGATTTTTTCCTCCTGCTTACAATGTTCAGGACATACGTGAACCATGGTTCATGACGTTTATTATGGAGGAAAAGCTTACTATATAAGTTTCTTAAGAGATTTCCTTGCAAAGCACTGGACTGTCTACTTAACAACATGCTCAGTCAAAGATCATTTCACGTAATTATGGGCGACAAGATAAGCATGCTAAGAAAGCTGAAGAACGAGCTGCTACAAGTTTCTGTTCTTTTACTAGCTCTTTTTAACTTGTATACTCCTGATATATCTGCTACAAATTTAAGAAAATGTGTCTATTTAGTTATCCCATTCTATGTCTATTTAGTTAACAGCTGGTCGACATAAATCACTTGTGGTCGCAAAGCAGATACTACCAGTGACTTTACAATACTTGAGGCATAATACCGAAAATGGAGACTAAAACCAAGTCAAATAAAATTAAATGCTGCACCTTCCACCTCAACAACAGAAGTGGAGGTATGCTCTGGTTGTACTTGAGTCAAACATAACCCTACACCAAATTACCTTGGAATAAATCTCGATCGAGTCTTGACATACAAACAACACTTAAACACTACAGCAGCCAAGGCATGCACAAGCTCAATGTGGGATGCTTCTGCTCAAACACTTCGAAGCTGCAAGCTTGTTGCCGAGCTAAGGACTATGCTCCTAATAACAGGCTGCATCAAGTCCACCCCGACCGATTGGCTTCCGACACTCAGTTATGACAGGATTTTGTTATTTTAGTTATTCTTGGGTTTTATCTTATATTATTGTGTTTATATACACAGTATTGTAATGTTTACTAGGTCCGCTATGTGTTCTATATGATACTTAAATAAAGTTGTGTTGTATGAGTTGTGGTTTCATAAGCTAGTGTTGATATAGAAAGAGAGTTTGTTTACAAGAACACCGATAAAAATATGTGTAAATGTGTTTCGTGGCTTAGAAGGTGTCAAATAACTAAATTTGGTCTCGACTTTACAGGGCTTGTTTGAAACCAAAGTTTTAATACATTGTCAATTGTATTCTTATCAGAAAAAGCCCACATGGTGTATCTGGGCTGTTAGTAAAATTAATTTGATTTTTGCCATATTGTGTTTTTCATCGATTTTGACAAAAAAAAAATTAAATGTTAATTGGCTTATGTCCTGGTTTTAAAACTTAACCTGGTTATTGGCTTAATAATGTGTAGTTTAAGTTGTCCCGCGGTGGTCGTTAAAATAAATAAAGGCTTTTGGACTCTTTTGGCGATCATGTTTTATTTTCATCTTTTATTAGAATTTGCCTTTATTATTTTTATTATATTTGAACTTATATAGCAGCTGGTCCAATATGTGTCACATTTTTCATGCGGGATTTAACGAACTTCGTTTTTTGCTTAACCTGAAATATTTGAGTGTTAATAATAATTAATCATTAAGTAGCAGTTTAAGATGTGACAACATAATATAGTCTTGACAAAAATATTTCTCAGAATTTTCAGGAAAAATTATTCAAAATATACGACATGCAGTATCTTTTGCAGTTATGCATATGTATAAACCTAATTAACATCTAATTAATACTTAATTATTTTTATTTATTTTATGAACCATTTATTACATTCTAGCCCAGATTATTTTCATTAGTAAATCTAAATTATTACTAAAGCAAATTTGCTTTAGTAATTTGCACACTACTTAAACTGAGCAACAGAAAAACAACTTTAAAACTACGTGAACAACGTTCAAATACATCTGGTGCAGTGAGAACAATAGTCACATTCTGACATGAACCACATTTAGGAGAATGTAAGTTATTGGATATAATGACACGGTATCACATGTTTAGAATTCGAAATGAAACTCTAAAAAGAGAGCATTTGATAAATCTAGCTTGCGTTCGGGGGAAATATGACAAGTTACATTTAAATTGCCCTATGTCGAAAATTAAAACGTGCATGTAAGCTAATATTAAATAAAATAATTTAATGACACTGTGTTTAAGAAACATATACTTTTGCTTCGATGATAAAAATTGTTGGTCTTTGTTAGCAAAGCACCGCGCATATTCTATGAATGCACATAAATCAAAAGATACGTACATGTAGATATAAATTCCTTAAAAAAATTGGTAATGTTTCTTATACTAAAAAATTCGCAACCTAACCATGTTGTTTACAGTTACAGTCAAAAGTCTCATTCAGGGTCTAACTTTTATCAAAACTACACAGGGTGGCAGGTGTTTCGCATATATATATATATATATATATATATATATATATATATATATATATATATATATATATATATATATATATATATATATATATATATATATATATATATATATATATATATATATATGTCAGACATTATTAGACCTAAAATATGGTGTACTTGTATCGACAGTAAAAGCAATAAAATTGAATTATCTTACGAACAAAAGCAAACTCACGCAGACAAAAACTTAAATAACACACTACAAAACTTAAATAACACACTACAACTACGTATGGCAGGAATTAGGTTAAGTTCAAAATGTTTAATTTATTTGCTGATCTTAAAAGTTTGGGGCAAATTGTCAAGCAAATAAATTCTGTCCTGAGTGAAACCTATGAACTACTTCTCGGTTAAAGTGTTGAAAATGGAATAAAAACTGGCCTGGCTATGGGATCATTTCTCCATATATATATATATATATATATATATATATATATATATATATATATATATATATATATATATATATATATATATATATATATATATATATATATATATATATATATATATATATATATATATATATATAATATTCTCGAGAACACTACTTATAAATTACGTCAGAAGTTTCGGATTAATCGCATATTACTATTCAAACTCTATTTATTTTAGTTCTCAATATTTTGTCAACGTTTATTGACTTCCTCATCAGGAGACAACTACAAAACATAGAATTTGTCTCAATTAACATGTCTAGAAGGACAGTGAAAATATACAGTTATAGTGCACATTAAAATGTACACGGTGGGTCAAATAAAAATGTTTACATTTTAAATCTTTGAATAACTTTTTTATTCGTTAAAATTTTTTAATAAAATTTGAGGTACATGTTCTTAGTATAGGTTATAGAAAAACGTCTAGAAAATTAACGAGTTTCGTTTGTCTTTTTTTACAGAGTGAATGGAAAATGTGCATACTACTTTTCAGGTTATATATCGAATATTTCCCTTCCCATAAGGCTTTTATTGAAATTTCCATTTGTGCCCAGAAGCTATAATATTTCAAACTTTGCCTAACTTAAAGTTGCTAATAAGTTATAATTGTTTCCAAATCCAGCTTAAAATAAAAAACATATCATTGTCGCAAATTAATAGCATTTAAGATACACGACTGATGTCATTAAATGTGCAATAAAATAGAAAATAATTAAAATATTGTAAAAAAGCAGAATAGCAGTTTTGTTGCTGAGATATACGACTACTTATGTTTATCCTCAAAATATGAAAAATATTTTTTGCGAGCGTTTTAACCAAAATTTATCTTTTACATCGCCATGTATAATAAAAAATTTTAATCTCATTTGCCTTGAATATGCCGTTCTATAAATATATACCTGTGAATATATCTAAAAAGTTTTAATAAATAATAACAATAAATAAAAAAGTTATTAAACATTTTTTGTGTCCCACTCTGTAGTTACAATGTAAGAATTAGTCATACATACTGAAAATTTACCAGTTTAAACAATTACCCCCGTACTCACAAAAAATATTTAAAAGTTAGACCAGGTTTAGTTGGCATGGTACTTAAAACTCTTAGTTCGCCAGTTATGTTTTGGTTATGTCATTTTGCAATTGTGACATTTAGAAAAATTATTTCTTCAATTGTTAAAAATGTTCTCATAAATCTATAACTGTCAAGTTCAACCTGATCTGAATTTAAACCTCTTTAGTGAATACGGGTGTAAAAACCACGTTTTGCACATTCATGACAAAACTATCTTAGCAATTAACATACATTCAAAACAACAATGAAGGAAAAAATTACAAAAAGCACATATATTGATAGTCTGCCATATTTATAAATTCTTGCAGATAAAACAGTGAAATCTAAATTTAAGAATATTATATACAGGATGTTAATATTTACATGTTATATTTGGTTTAAAATATTTTTATAAATATTGCTTAGTTTATTAGTGTCTAATTTTGAATTAATTACATTTTTGTTTTTATTAGTATGGCACATTGCAAGAAACAATGTATTATTATAATTATCAGGCTGTTCTGTACTTTTTTAACGATTAAAATACTTCCTTTTTACGAGGGAAGTAATTTACTGCAAATAACTGTGACAGGAATGAACTTAAGTTTAAAAGTCTTATTTTGTTTGTTGACATTCGTGGAAATTAGGGATCATCAGCAAAGTAAAGCAATTCTTACCTTGAGTCTAAGATAGGTTGGAAATTAAACATAATATCATTAACACGTACAAGTATACAGCTCTTTTTAGCTCTGGCAATCACTATCTTTTTAAATAAATCCAAAGTTCTACCTCTCGAACATCGATTTTAGTTTAGAAAGAGAAATGGTAAATTACCTTTTCTAGGCGAATTTCTAATAATGAATTTTTAAATAAATTCGCAACTTTAAACTCATTTTTTCTAGGTTATGTAAACCTCCACTAATACCAAATAGTTCCTACACAGCGCTAAATATATTATAACACTTTGGCATAAATAACCACAATATATATATAGAATTTTTTTTTTTCGATAAAACTGAATTTTATAAAAAATGTTTAAACTTTAGATTAGAATTAGAATTAGATATTTTGTGTAATTTTAGCTTAAACGTATTATGTGCATATTTATATTCATCAAACACTCAGTAGTGTAGTTATGATTCTGTTTTACTACTTTCGTGACAAAACAAACAATCTTCCATCGTTTCAATAATAAAGTAACATAAACATTTAGAGCCATGCCATTTATACAGGAGCATAAATTGCCATTGTTCGAAACAAGCTGCAAGTTGTTAACTGCAAAATACTTATAAATGAATTAATACAGGTCCCAAAGTTCAGGCTGGAAACTGTTAATTTTCAATTTGTGTTTTGAGTTTGTTTAGGTCGAATATTAAACGCAAGAAATATTGCCTTAGAGGAGACTTCAAATTTTGTTAACGCACATAAATGCAACAATATTTGCTAATTATTGAATGAGTTTGTATGGTTTTTGTGGTAAGCTCACTAAAACTTTTGGGAGCCCAAAACGCGAAATTTTGACACTTTTATCTGTTTTTAGAAGAAACAGAAAAAGTCACCCTTACCAAAATTAAAGAGCATTAAATTCTGCGAATGACCGCCATCAACACTAAATTTGCTTTAGGGGTTTGGTCGTAATCAGCAGCTAAACATGAACAAATCTGATGAAAAAAGCGTTACGCTCACTTTCCAACACAAACAAAAAATGAGACTTAAGAAAGTTCTACAAATTCTGCTTCCGAGAGCATACAATTTTAAAAATTTGTTCATTCCTACGTATAGATACACTGATCTTGGTTTCAAAAGTGATGAAACTTGAGAAGAGCTACTTAGCGGAAATTGAGCGCCACAGCTACTTTTGGTTTTCTACATAAGAATGAGCAGAATTTTAAAATTAGATGCTCTCTGAACACAGAATTTGACGCTCTAGAATCACCGTAAATTTTTTTTATTTGGAAGAGTCTTTTCGAGTCACATAACGCACTTTTAAGCCAAAATGGAAAAATTGGCTCATTTTTGACTGCTGATTTTTTTCACACCCTTTAATGTTTAATTAGGATTTTCGACGCATAATTTATTGGTTTTTAAATTTGGCAAGAATGAAATTTTCTTTACCATGCAGGCTTTACAATCCTAAGTTAAAAACTAAAGATGTGTTCGCGGTTTTTGGGCTCCGAAAATTTTAGCTCACCTCAGAAACCATTGCAAACTCATATTATTCTTATATATATATATATATATATATATATATATATATATATATATATATATATATATGTGACTCGAAAAGGCTCTTCCTAATACAAAAAAATGTAGGAAGATTCTAGAGTGTCAAATTCTGTGTTCAGAGAATTTTAAAATTCTGCTCCACATTATGTAGAAAATCAAAAGTAGTTCTAGGGCTCAATTTCCGCTAAGTAGCTGTTGATTACGACGAAACCCCTAAAGCAAATTTACTGTTGATGGCGGTCATTCGCAGAATTTAATGCTCTTTAATTTTGGTAAGTTACCACTAAAACCATTCACTCATTCAATAATTAGCAAATATTGTTATTTGTATGTGCATTAACAAAATATTAAGTCTCCTCTAAGGCAATATTTCTTGCGTTTAATATTCGACCAGTGGTAATCCTAAACAAACTCAAATCACAAATTGAAAATTAATAGTTTGCAGCCTGAACTCTGAGACCTGTATCAATTCATTTATAAGTATTTTGCAGTTAACAACTTGCAGCTTGCTTCGAACAATGGCTATTTATCCTCCTGTATAAATGGCATGGCTCTAAAGATAATTAATGGTATCACTCTCTTCTATTTGGTAAACAGTAGTTAACCATCCCTTTATTATTGAAACGTGGAAGCCTAGATTGTTAATTTTGTCAAGAAAGTAATAAAACAGAATTATAACTACACCACTGAGTGTTTGACGAATATACATTACATACGCACATAATATGTGTAAGTTAAAATTACACAAAATATCTAATTCTGAAGTACAAAAAAATGTTATAAAATTCAATTTTATCAAAAGAAGTAAGTAAAGTAGGGCGAAGTAGAGGAGGGCGACACTAGTTTCGTTCATATATCAGACATTATCAGACCTAAAATATTGTGTCATTGTATATATGTTTTAAAAATAATAATATAGCTTATTTACCATACAAACAAAACAAACTCACACGCATATAAACTTGAAAATAAACTACAAATACTTACGATAGAAATAAAATTAAGTTCAACTGTCTTATTTTGTTTGCTGATCTTTGTGGAAATTAGAGAAAATGAGCGATTCAAGGGAATTCTGGTCTTAGTCAAATATAATATACTAGCTGTTAAATTGCTGAAAATTAAGTTGGAAATTGGACACATCATGTTGCACAAGTAAGGAAAATGTACTCGAGCTTTAGAAAATGATTTTCTACGAGTAACACACTAATGCTTTTTCTACGAAATAAAACAACACAGTACGTTTTAGCATGATATCTCAACAATCCTATTTTCGTTATATGATATTTTTCTTAAAACGCCAATTAAAGTCAAGGATACTCTAGTTCTGAATATTATTCTCATATTTTGTTGTGAATAATAAAAGTCAATATTATGATGATAACGCTAGGGGATTTTTCATAGCTAGAGCCGGAATTCATGCCTTCATCAAAGAATGCTCAGGCTGAAAATAATATATTCTCATGTATTCGTAGATAATAGTATATTACATAACAAATATTTAAAGCGGAAGTCTTGAAATGAGGAGGTATTTAGCTCGAGGCGTTAGTCGAGTGCAGAAATCCTTCGAGTTTCAAAACGATCACTTTCACAGGAGTAATGTAAAATGTTTTGGTATATACCATTTTTATTTTGACTTTTTTTATTTACATTTCAACATTACTGTTAAAAAAAATTAAATCACAGTGATGAAAAACTGAGCAGTCGGTATGATTGTAAATAAAATAATTTAAAAGGGCTTTATTTTTTCAGCTTTCTCTTGACTCGTCGTCTTTCAAATAACGCGTGTTCAAAAGTACTTCTGGCCCCGATTTAGCTTTTTCGCCACAATGGGCAAAGTCCCTTATTGCCACCCCTATCATAGGCGCAGGATTTTAAAATTCCTTGGTTGTTGACTCGAGGGAAATATTAGGAATTAATATCATCAAATTAGATCACATTTATGTGACTCTACATTAGACGTGACTCTAAATTAGATGCCTTAAAGCAACTGGAGGGTACATTTTCAATAATTCGCACGCGCTCAAAGTAAATTTTATTTTATTTTGCTTAGTTTAATTTAGAATTTGTCTATATTTCTGTTTTGTATGTAATGTAGATATGATGTAACAATATACCATATTATATATCTTTCCTCTGTACATCTTCTTTCACGAATATACTAATATAAATAATTATATCTTGCTATTTCATATTTCATTTTTATTAGACAGACACACAACATACTTTGTATGTAAAGTATCTATGTTCAAGTCAAAAACAAATGAGCGAAGGAACCAGAGTTTCTGCAATAACTGATTCTGGATCAATTCCGGGATCCCGGGATTGAATACTTCAATCTTGAGATCCCGAATCATCGAGATGATGATGACCTTTTCTTTTTTCTTTTGTTTTAATACGTGATGGAAATGCAAATCAATCAAGTTGTGAAACAAATTAAAAAGGAAATTAATTTGAAACTAATTATTAATAATTAAATTAGAATACTTAGTTTAAAATATAAATACTTGAATTAAATTAAAAAATAGTAGACACAATTACAAATTAGTAACAAACAAATGTTTACTCTACTGTACCTAATAAATACTCAACCATAGAAGAATACAAAAACAAAATATAAAATAAATTCAAAATTATATCAAACGACTATTAAATGCATAGGTTTAAACTAGACCTAGTTTAGATCTTAGTACTAAATTTAAATTAAGCACAAATGCGAGATATTACAGAAATCTAAAAAATAACATTTAATAAACAGCCCAAAAATATTAAAAAATAAAATATAAGATAAATTAACAAAAATAAAGATTATTTATAGCAAAGTAAACGAAAACGCTTGTTTAAAATTTGCACTTAATTTATTTAAAAAAGTAATTAATAAAATACATGACAATTATTTCGTCTGCCCTGTGGCTTTATCAGATGTTAGATCTACAATAAAAGAGTTATAGCACGTATAGCATTTCAAAAATCTCTGACTTTATTTACATTACTTATTGTACGCTTAAGGGTTAAATTTAATGTGTGTGCGACACAAGGGACATAAAAACACAATGGACAAAAAAAGCCATTGGTTTATTTAGTATAATGTACAGGATGTCTGGTTATAATTTAAACGGTATCCTAGAGACTTTATTGTATGAGATATCAAAAAACTTTAAATAGAAATGTTTTTTTATTTTATCGAAATCGTTAGTATTTATAAGAAAAACAAACAAAAGACGATTGGAAAGTTAACAAATGAGCATCAGCTTCGTTATTTTAAGTAGAACACCCGGTATATTTTGCTTTATCCTTTTTTTCTGATTTCAAAAATATATACTTCGCCTATATGTTGATAAGTAGTTTTTACAATATTTAATTATAAATTGCTAAATGCACTATACTCTGGAATTCATTCAATATGCCAATATTGGGCTTTGACTTCAATTGTTTTTTTTATTATGGCCGCTATTGTTAAATTTCGTGCAAGAAGAAGTTGATATAATGCTGTTTTCCGATGTGGAAAAAGTATTTGTAATGAATATAGGGTTATAATTATTATAATTAATTTAACTATTCAAGTTACGTAATATTTAGCAGAATTGCCAAATAATAGAGCTCCTTGTAAAATATTTTTTAATATATATAATATATAGATATAAATTTTGAAGAAGCAAAAAAAACTTTCAAGCTAATATTCATATACATGCAACTTGCAAATAGTAGAATTTGATTTCAATTGGATTTTAATTATGAATGAGGGCTCATCGTGTCGTGCAAGAAGAAATTGTACGCAATAAAAATAGCAATTAAAACAAAATAATGTATTTATAATAATAAGTTAATTTATCCATCCTCCGCCATTCGCAACATACTTTTGAAGATTTTCTTGAAATTTGCGCGTAACGGAGTAGTAGATATAGTCGGGATGTATTTCGTTTAAACTTATGATCTCTTCTAAAATTTTGGGACGCAATTCATTTATATTTTGGTCTATTATAATATATTTTATTTTTTAAAAAGCCCCATAAAAAGAAATTTAAAGGGGAAGGGTCAGTACTCTTTGTAGGCCAAAGAATATGTCCTTGCCCCCAAATTATATTTACCATTAAGGTAATCTGTTATTTGAGCAGTGTTGTGGGCTGGAGATCCATCTTGCTGCCAAATTAACTGGTTGTATGTCCCAACAGGAAGGTTTTCTAAATAGTCCTTTATTTAATTCGTCAAATCCAAATATTTTTGGATGTTTAATGTACCATCAATTACAATGGGGCCCAAAACTTTATTATTTAAAACTTGGCACCACACATTTAAAGACTGGCGGCCCTGAATTTTAACTACTTGTTTTTTCTTTGGATTTTCAGTAGCTCAAAAATGTTGATTGAACATACCTGCCGTCGTAATTGCAGACTCATCGGTAAATATAATTTTTGTAAAAAAAAATTCGGGTCATTTTGCCGACGAGCTAATATGTCGCGACAAAACTCGAGTCTTTCTGTCTTATTTTCTTCTGGCAAGTTTTGGACAGGGGTGAACTTAAATGGCTTAAAATTACATCTTTTTAATATACTGTTTATTTTCCTTTTAGACATTCGTTTTATGCTAATGAAAGAATAGTTGCGTATAGCGCAACATGGCAACATCGTTTTGCCAGAAGTCTGTCGACCACCTTATTGAAACAAAAACATAATATAAGATGTATGATATCACCCCAATAAGTACGTGCGTTTATCTACAGTGCTGGACAATTGAAACCGGACAAGCGGTAGCATTTAAAGTGGAATATTTCTAAAACAAGAACAGATAATAAAATACCGTTTTTAGACGTCTCTTGCAAAATTTTTTGTGTACAAACTAAGGGTTTTAAACATAAAGCTTAACTAAGCTGAATAGGTATTTATATAGGGTCATAAACAAAAATAAAAAGACAAAATGGCAAACAAAAAAAATTTGATAACCACCCTGTATAAATACCTTTATAGTTTAGGTAAGATTTACGTTTAAAACCATTAATCCGCAATAAGTTTTGCAAGAGCTTTCAGCCGCTTACGTAATATTTTCTCGTTTTAGAATAATTCGACTTTGAATTTTACCTAAAAGTTCGCTTGCCCAGTTTCTTTTGTCCAGCACTGTATATTGTCTGTAATATTACCTTGGAAAGTAATAGTACTTGAAACGTCGGAAAGTGATTCCATTTTGACACGGTCTAATCCCAAGAACCACGATTTCTTAATTGACCACAGCCGTGAAAGCTTTTCTTCTATGTTAGTACTTGAAAATCATCTTCTTTATTTTTTACTACACTTCTTTTTTTAATCTGAATAGTTAAATTATGATATCTACAATATATTTTTATAATAAATGCTTTTCCACATCGGAAAACACCATTATATCAACTTTTTTTTGCACGAAATTTGACATTAGCGGCCTTAATAAAAAAAAACAATTACAATCAAAGCCCACTATTTGCATATTGCATAAATTCCAGAGTATACTGCATTTACCAATTTATAATTAAATATTGTAAAAACTACTTATCAAAATATAGGCAAAGTATATATTTTTGAAATCAGAAATAAAGGATCTTTAAAGATAACGCAAAATATACCGGGTGTCCCATTTAAAATAACGAAGTTAATGCTCATTTGTTAACTTTCTGATCGTCTTTTGTTTGTTTTTCTTATACATTCTAAAGATTCTGATAAAACCAAACAACTTTTGTATTTAAAGATTTTTAATATCTCAGATAATAAAGTCTCTAGGGTACCGGTTAAATTATCTCCAGACTCCCTGTACATTCTTGTAGTATTCTAGTCTTTAGCCCAGAAATAACGCCACTCATATTTACTACTCCGTTGCCGGACATTCCTTATGTCGATTGCATATATGGTCGGTACATCTTTAATTAATAAATATAATGCATTGGAAGTAGTGGACTATGCTTTATAAGACCGAAGAAATAACTCTTGCTCCTTAACAGATATATCTGATGTCTTGTCAGCAATACCTGAGAAAATGTTTGAAACCTGAACTTGCCTAATTAAATCTCTTTGAACTTGTCTTGACATTATCTCTAATATTTTATTAATAATAGCATGAGAAGTCTATTTAAATGTGTTTGCTCCCGCCACGATTTCAGTTTGGATATCAGGAACAAAACATGTTAGTCCATAAATCGCGGGCGAAGCCCTAAAAACACAAATAGAGACGAACGCTTCTTTTATACATCGATCTGCGGCCCGGTAACATAAATTATGATTTTGTTATATTCTATAATAATGATGTCCGTCCTGAGTAACTGCCCGCGGATCGGGCCCTGCATAAATGATTACACCAATGAGTAGGTATTATAGAAGACAGTCGAAAAAGAAGACTAAAATTAGGCAAGTTTAACTATTATAAATCAATTTAAAACTTAATAGACAAAGGTTATATGATTTTAATAATTATATTTATTTACATACATTGGCTTATGTATCGCCCCGGTGGTTAGCTTTCAAGATTGTAAGAGATTTAGTCGCAAAGATAATGGGAAACAAAAACCTGGTTTGTCAATTCAAATTCAAATTTTTGGCTTATACCATTCCTTTCCTCTGTGCGAAATTTTAGCACCAGAACATTCGATATTGTGATAACAAGACCATGTATGTACTGTGATGTCGGATTTTCATTTATTACATTACATTTTTTGCAAATTAAATAGGTAGATATTGTTTAGTAAGATTTCGGTCCTTTTGTAGCTTTGGCATTAATAAACAATAGCTTATTTTAAACCTTTAACATTTATTAAAAAGTAATGTTTCGACTTCTTTTTAAATCGTCGATGGCTAGTGAAAAACTTAAGGTAAATGACACAATTTTCTAATATCTGTTTGTTTTCACTTAAATTATATTCTTTGTATTATGTATCAATATATTCTGTGGACAGACTAGTCACATATGTAATTTACTTAAATATTTGTTTCAATCAGTTTAAACTTAAATATTTTATGGAGTTGCAAAAAGTGATTCTAAACGCAACAAATATTCTGAACACATTTATAAAACACTTTTTGTCATTTTCTCCAGCCTTTGATATTTTACTCAAAATTTTGAAAATGTAATTTTTATGTAAAAATTCCTCGGAAACTACTGGGAGAGTGCATTTGTTGATAATATCCGCTTCTTCAAAATATCTAATACAAAACTACTAAACTAGGGGGCACCGTCCAACTACATATTTGAAGGACTGGTGAAGCCTTATGAAGTCTTCAAATCTTTTTATACGATTATTCTACGCAAGTTTCATAATGTTACACAAGTAAATGTCATTTTACTACGCCACTTAAACAAAAACCTCAACTGCTCTTTAGTCCCCAGGCTTTATGTCCTTTTCCTAACTGAAACCACCATCAGCTATAAAAATGTAACCAGTTACCTATGATATCACGGTTCTGAAATTTTTCCATCACACTATCCCAACGGTGGCGCTAATAATTTATTTGCTGCATCTAGCTCTACAAATCTCTGAATCTCTTGAATCATTTTGCTTAAAGACTTTAATATTGTAATATATAACTATTATTTAGGGTCTTTTAAAACCATCTTCTAATATAGAGCAACAGATTATTTTGTAGTCAGCCTATCTATAAATATCAAAAAACCACCTACTTCTCAAACATCGTCAAAAAACCAAAATAATTTTGAACTTTACCTGATCACCCACTCAGAGCCTTCTGTTCGTATTCGTATCCGCTCTTCTGAATCCCATGATCATGGTCTAACTACTTATCTTATTTTGTTCAGCAGAAAGGTACATAATAAGTTTCCTCATACTATTTAGCACTATAATCCTGCTGATTGGGAAGAATTGTGCTTCTATTCCTGCTTTTCTTAAAGTGCTGCTTATTTCTCGTCAACTTTATGCTACATAAGACTTGGCGATATAAAATGCACGAAATTGCCATCAGAATTACACAAGTTCTGCGGCTTTTTGAGGTATTTTGTAACAGCATCCAGAAAAATGTCCATGTGCAGCTTGTTCCTAAAAAAAACTATACCGTCCAAATATAAACAGATATCTTTACTTGGGGAAAAGGCTGTGCAGAAGAGTAGCAAACTGATTCTTTATACAACCATGAAAAGTATGATGCGTTAATTCATCGTTAATATTACTGGTTTCACCATCACAGGTACACCTCAGACCCTTTTCCTTCAACATAACAACAAGTCGAACAATTTCATTGAATATCATGGAGAAGTCCAGATTATTGCCTTGACATTGACAACGATCAATTAAAACTAGCACAACCCACTTCCTAACAAACTCCCCGCCGTGAAATGTGTACTCCAATTACTAGTTTTATTTGTAACAGATATATATTTTTATGATTGTAATTTTTTGTATTCATCTAGTTTTTACAAAAATTAAAACTAATTACTAATTCTATCCATAATCCTGCGGACTTCAGCACACTCCACTCCAAGGTTTACCACTGTGCAATAAAAATTAGGACAAATGTTTGGCTGTGTAAACCCGCTTACAGTTTTACATGCTCTTAAAAAAAATAGTACAAATTCCGTGTAGAAAATAGGATCTAATGTATCTATCTATCCAAAGTATATAGTAAAAAATTGATATTTTATTTGAATAAAAAGTGCAAAATTTTGAGAACAATGAAATCCATATTAGAACTTAAATCAACCAAAATCAAATTTATTATTTTGTCATTGCTACATTTCTTCGGATAACTAAACATAAAGAGACTGAAAACTTTTCTGGTCTTGTTCTGCAATTTCTCCCCAAACCGTATGAATAGCCTTCCATAAATCAGTAGTATTGTGTGGTCGAAGTTGTGTATTATATAATTTATTTACAATTATTTTCCATGATATTCATGTATGGGCCATCGCAGGCCATGGCAAAACTTCAACATTATTATTTTGAAACCACTGCCCAACTATACCCGCAGTATGAGTTGGACAGTTGTCCTTCTGGAATATAAATCGCTCGTCAAGAAAAACTGCCCTATTAGAAGATAGCATTACATTTTCCAAGATTTTAGTACAGGACTACGCATTAAACTTTGCATCTATTCTCCAACTCATACCCAGTCCATATGATGGTATACAGGCCCACACATTCACTGAAAATGTTCCGGATCAGCCAGCTTTACTTATATAATTTTCATCATATCGGATATTTCCTAGCCTCTAAATTTTTACATGACCATGTGTAGATTGGAGCACCTTTTTAACAGAAAATATTAGAGAACACTTGTCTTTTGTTTATATAATTTAATCTTAAAATTAAACTTCCCTGTTTGTGCAAATCGACCAACTTACTTTTCTTGAATTCTTCAACTGACTGTAGAACGGGAACCAAGGAAATGTGTTTCCGCCACAGCAACCCTAGCACAAGCCCTTATATCAATAAAATTATTTGAAGTTTTTCTTGATGCGTTGCTATTTTTGACAATGTCAGTTTAATTCAGAGGTTTGATCATAATTGCTAAATATAATTTGATTGAAGACAGATTTACAATCATCAATTTTTTTGTCTTGCTTTTTATTGCACGGAAGTGTACAATTTCCCGAACCAGTATAATATGGGCCATAGACAAGTAATGGCTTTATTTATTCCACCATGACTTTCAAAGAATTCCGGAATAGGAAGCAAAGAATTTAAACAGTAAGTACCAGATTTTTATATTTGTATAAAGACCTATAAACGATGACAAAATGGTGAGCTAACTTCACCTGCGTTGCTGGTAGAAGTCTTGTGGAAGTGGTACCCACCAACTCTGACCTTCCTTTTTTCATGATTAAAACATAGTTATCTAAAGCTATTTTAAGCAGCTATTCACGTATTCCATTCCATTTTGTTGGTAAAATAGTATTAATTTGATATTTAGTCTTAATATAGAATACAACATATAAATATTTTTTCATAATTTAAAGTATCCCTAATTCAAGTTTGCTGATAATTATTATCTTGGATTATGTATAATAGCCACATACTACTGAGCCTACAATGTTTAACATGAAATTAGGTTTGATATAAAATTTATTATTTTATTTTTTTCCATATGAATATTGTAAGTAACGTTTAACATAGGAACTCAGGAAAGTCTAAATAAAAACGATTGAAAAATTGATAAACTTAAGCAAAATGAGAGTTTGTAAATAGGTAGTAGTATTACAGTTAGGACAAATTTGTCCCAATAGTTTTCACGAACCAAAAAATTGAGTATTGTATTATTCTTTAAAAAGTCCTATTTAAAACTTTAAAAACATTGTGTTATTAGCTCCTGAATGAAGTCGGCACACTATTTGAATGTATGCAAGATGTAATTTCGGCCTGGCAATTTCCTTTTTCCCCATAGTGCCACTTTTATGTAACTTGTTACGTTACCCTCAAACACAAACTGGGTTTATCAAATGTCCTCTTTCTAGAGTTTCATTTGGCATTCTAAAGATACGACACCGCGTCAGCACATGCAATAACTTAGATTGTCTAAAACGTGGCTGATGTTAGAATGTGACTATTGTTCTCAAGGCACCAGCTGTTCGTGTTTAAACGTTGTTCATGCAGTTTTAACAAGTTGTATTTTCCGTTGTTTAAGTTTAGTTAGGCGCGTATTATAAGAGAAAATTTGGTACAGTGATTTTGTGGTACTTATTAGTAATCTAAAAGTGTAACAGACGTTTAATTAACGAAAAGTTTTGTTTGATATAATGTTTTTTAACATGGTTAGAAACTAAAAAGATGTATCTGTCTGCCCTAAAATTTGCCAGTTGAGTTTGAAGAGAATCCACATTAAATTGCCTATTAGATTTTGGTCTATCTAAAATAGTGGTTCAACTCCATTTTTCCATAGCAGTATAATCCCAAGTTTAGTAAAAATATTAACTTTTCCTAATTATTGATTTTTCCGGATTTTATTATTTAATTAGATCAAACATTGTTGTAAAAAGGAGAAATAAAAATATCAAAATAATTGGTCCATAATTACAAATATTGTTAATCAAAGTTATTGTTATGTTGCACACCACGATAAAACTAACAAATCATATAATCATTTTTAAGACGTTATTGATTCCGATAACAAAGTTAACCTGATATAATGACTCATCCAAAATATTGTGTTCGTTAGAGGAAATATTAAAGTTGTAAAATACATATCAGGATATGAAGACAAACGGAGCTTAATAGAAATCAATAATGAAGTAGGCAACGCGCTCACTACTCAACAAGCTTAAGGGATGGCAGTGGCGGCTCGCCAGGGGACGCGGGTGAAGCGCCGCTTTACCTACATTTTCCAATCAATTTACTTAGAAATAAAAATATTTTTAAAATATTAAGCATATTATAATCTACATTTCTATTATAAAAATGTAGCATGTTTTATATAAATTCGCATTATTTACTTAATTATACCATTATTTTCTATCAAAACTAGTGCGTTATATACTCAAAAAATAATAATTACTTAAAAACGTCGCGCTGAACACGTTTTCATAAGAGCGACCCATTGAGGTATCACAATCAGCAGTAGACAAATTCCGCTTTAGACTCCCCCCGCACGCCGGCTTTCACGTATAGAGATTTGTTTACGGCAGTTGTTATAGCAATGGTGAATATCCGTAAGACAAATAGAGATGAGGGCGGCATAAAACTGCTGCTGCAGGCTGCAAGAGCTTGTTGGCATCTTATATAATTAATGTAAATTAGTGCGTTCAGATCATCGGAGGCAGAAGCAGTTTAGCATCGATAGAAATTAGCTTTAAGATATAGGTACATAACTGTTTTTAAGAACAAAAAATATATTTAAAATCTTATAAATTTATATTATTTCCACTAAGTTTTAAAAAAAGCTCCAAAGCTATGAATAATTAACATCATAAAAAAGTTAACAAAACAACTATTTTGGGTGCGGCATACAGAAAAATTTTTACCTACGGCGCTATTTTTGCCTGCGGCGCTGTGCACCTAGCTACGCTGCGATGGGGTCCTGACACATCTGACCTACGAATACAAAACAAGTATCGTTTTTGGTAATAAGTTATTTTACCATGCATTAGAAAAATAATAAATGTAATATTTATTTATGGAAGAACCACGGCCTAAAAGCCTGTAAACTCTTTCAATTGCCAGCTATTATACCCACAAAGACAATCAACAGTTGTCGAGTAATTTTAGAAAAACAGATGAGTATAATGACTATTTATATTAGTTTGTCTTTTAGTATCGTTTTTGAATGGGTGTTATAATAGTTCCTCATAATCTAAATACAATTATTTATTTATTAGAAAATATAATATATATATATATATATATATATATATATATATATATATATATATATACTATACTATTCTAATACTCTAATGTCTATATTCCAGTTTATTGAAATTGGTAAACTGGCCATTTTATTTTTATAAAAACGTGACACTTGAGATTAACATAAGCATTTTAAAATAATTTTCACTTATATTAATTTTAAGTTTAATTGTTTCTACGATAGTTTAACGTAAATGCAGCTTAAATCGCATACATTGAGAAAAAGTAGTAGGCTAAGAAAAACAAAATAGCGTAATACGGCTATCATTATCTGGTTATTAGCAGTTGTAGTATGCGATTTAAGCTGCATTTACGTTGAACGATCGTAAGTAACCATCTAGAAACAATTAAACTTAAAATGAATATAAGAGAAAATTATTCTAAAATGCTTATATTAATCAAGTGTCCCGTTTTTATAAAAATAAAATGGCCAGTTTACCTATTTCCGTAAACTAGAATATTGAGTTTAGAGTATTAGAACCGCTAACACTGCTTATACAGGTATGGGTATAAAATGGCCAACCCAGGCCTCGTCATTTAAGTTTAAATATTATAAACCAATCTGACACATGTTGAGAATAAATCGAATACTTAGTTATTCTCTACTAAAAATGATGGGTAAATAAATCTAACATAGTTTAACTAATAAAAATGGTAAATTTTGATTTAGTAGTTTCCCCTATAAAAAAGTATGTAGCTCGGAGGAAAAATCGAAATATTGTTGTAATTTAACGACGAAAGGATAACTTGTGGCACATTGGAAAAAGAATTTTGCACAGAATACGACTATGAAAAAAAATATACAGGGTTCCCTTTAATATATTGAAGTTTAGGTCACTTCCGGTTAAACCGGAAGTGATGTATAATCCAATTATCTGTCAAAATTTTAATAAGTTACTAAACGTACCTAAGTTTCAAAGCAATATCCAACAAGGTAAAAAAATTAGATCGTGTACCCTATGTCCTGTGTCACCCGGTACATATATATATATATATACTATATATTTACCAATATTGGTAAATATATAGTTCACAATAACATTTTAATAAAAATTTTAAGTTGGTCTTGAAATATATTTTTTGCTTATCATTAACATATTATTTCTTGTAATCTTTAAAGAGGTTATAGAAAGGTTTTATTGGAACATGTTCAAATGCCTTTTCAAAACTACATTTAAATTATTCGTAAAAATCCTAGTTACTTTTTTATTTAACATTCTTTATGTCTCAAAAAAACGGAGATATAATACATTTCAATTACCTTTGAATCACCTTGTACGTTATAAAGTTTTTAATTAAAATGTAAAATTAGTACTCCTGTCTCAACCTTCTATTAATATTTAACAGCTTATTAATATTTTTATAAAAGTTATTCTTCTAAACAAAAATTATGAAACAAAAAATCCGAAACAACTACTAATATTATAGAGAAAAGCGGCTCATTTGGATATCAAATAGTGTGGCTACTATTAGGATCAATAATTCAAACTCTGAAATTAACTGCCAGGAATATTTCAAATTAATTAACTTGATGATAAGGAGCATCCCAAATTTTCAGCAGCCCAATATTCTTCTATTTTAGCGGAAAGAACTGCTTTAATACCTCTATCGTTGGTAATTCCAAGCTTACGTTAAGAATTATACTGTAAACATATTGCCTGGTTAGTGAAACTGATATCTCAGTAAAAACTCTTAATATTTTATGCCCAAATCAGATATTTGCGTGACCTTTTTTGGGTGAGATTATGTCAAGTAGGGGAAATTAGGTGCGGTTGTGAGTGATGACTAATCATGATTAAATGCATATAGAGTAGGCAAGAAAAAGAAAATCGCAACCTACAAAATTTTTTACGGTTTTTCGTAAGTTCGAAACCGTGTTGGTACTTAATATAAAACAATAGGATCTCGGGGGGAGGACAGTCTTTTCAAATGTTTGCTTATTTTTATTAAAGATAATTCTAATTAATAAATTCTATAGTTTCCGGTCTTTTTTGTTCAAGATATCAAAGGGTTCCTAAAAAATCAGAGCAAAACAATGTGATATACTTTTCTTTTATTAAATTTTTTTTATTCAGCAACGTTTCGGCGGTCGTTTACTACCATCATCAGGTATATAAATTTTAAATTGTAAATACAAAGGACAGAAATATGGAATGACACTACAAGTAAATGTTTTGTTTTTTTTTTGTGACAGGTTGAAAAAGAATAAAATATTACATACATACATTTAAATTCAAAAACAACAAACATACATAATTATAGCTAATACACGTTATATGTATATTTTTATTAATAGTAGGTAACCAAGAGAAAAGATAAATCTTTTGTTTTTTTATTTATCTAATTAATAATTCTCCTAACAAATATTTTAGTTGGTTGGTAATAATCTCAATCTTAAAGGATTTTCGGTACAGATCTTCCCATATAGAAAAATTATATTTTAAAGAAAAGACAGTCTTGGAAGAATTATAGTATTATTTAGTAGTTTCCCGCAATTTGCTTGTGAAAATTAAAATAACAAATAGAGTAGACTCTAGGGTAAATAGCAAAGGACGTGTTATATTTTCAGTTTGGGAGTTTGAGAAATTTCCACGAACCAGCCGTAGCTTCCAACATATCCAAAAATTTAGAAAAATCCAGCTGTTTGTTTAGAAATATGCAGAATTTATAGATTTTTTGATCAAGAAAAATATATATATATATATATATATATATATATATATATATATATATATATATATATATATATTTTTCTCTTGGTTACCTACTAATAATAACAATATACATATAACGTGTATTAGCTATAATTACGTTTGTTTACACAATAACACAAAAAAAAACAAAACATTTACTAGTAGTGCCATTCCATATTTCTGTCCTCTGTATTTACAATTTAAAATTTATAAATAAAATGTATTTTAGCCCGATGATGGTTGTAAACGACCGCAGAAACGTTGCTGAATAAAAAAAATCGTAATAAAAGAAAAGTATATCACATTGTTTTGGTCTGATTTATTGGGAACCCTATGATATCTTGAACAAAAAAGACTGGAAACTATACAATTTATTAATTAGAAATATCTTTAATAAAAGTAAGCAAACATTTTAAAAGACTGTCCTCCCCCGGGATCCTATCGTTTTATATTAAGTACTAACACGGTTTCGAGCTTACGAAAAACCCTAAAAAATTTTGTAGGTGGCGATTTTCTTTTTCTTGCCTACTCCATGTGCATTTAATCATGATTATTCATCATTCATAACCGCACTTAATTTCCCCTACTTGACATAATCTCACCCAAAAAAGGTCACGCAAATATCCGATTTGAGCATAAAATATTAAGGGTTTTTACTGAGATATCAGTTTCACTAACCAGGCAATTTTTTTACAGTATAATTCTTAACGTAAGGTTGGAATACGAACGATAGAGGTATTAAAGCAGTTCTTTCCGCTAAAATAGAAGAATGTTGGGCTGCTAAAAAGTTGGGATGCTCCTTATCACCAAGTTAATTAATTTGAAATATTCCTAGCAGTTTATTTCAGAGTTTGAATTATTGATATCCTAATAGTAGCCACACTATTTAATATCCAAATGAACCGCTTTTCTCTATAATATTAGTAGTTGTTTCGGATTTTCTATTTCATAACTTTTGTTTAGAAAAATAACTTTTATAAAAATATTAATAGGCTGTTAAATATTAATAAGATGTTGAGACAGGAGTACTAATTTTAATTTTTAATTAAAAACTTTATAACGTACAAGGTGATTCAAAGGTAAGTGAAAATTTATTATATCTCCGTTTTTATGAGACATAAAGAATGTTAAATAAAAAAGTAACTAGGATTTTTACGAATAATTTAAATGTAGTTTTGAAAAGGCATTTGAACATCAGGTAAAAAGATTTATGATAAAAATATTAAAATGTTTCTTACTTTAAATAAAATGATCTATATTTTACTAAATATTTAGGATCTACGAAAAATTATATATAGCATGTTCTATACTATTTAACGGCAAATATCCAATTTTTTTAACTTCAAAACTGAGATATTAAAATCCATGATGTATGAATGTGAAACAAATAAAGTCCATGTTGCAATAAAACTTTTCTATAACCTCTTTAAAGATTACAAGAAATAATATGTTAATGACAAGCAAAAAATATATTTCAAGACCAACTTAAAATTTTTATCAAAATGTTAATATGAACTATATATTTTATTTATATATTTATAATCATATTTTGGTTTTTACTTTAGGAAAGATATTAAACAGGTAAGATCGGAACCATGAGCTTCATTTCATATAGAAGATTTTACATACAATTTGCCTAGTTTTTTTTTTGAAGATTCTTAAAATATTAGGTCATTACATTTAATATAAGAAAAAAAATTTGTATATTTCGTTTACCCGGAACTTCCCTCGTTATGAATCTTTCCTTTTATTGGGAATAGTGAAGTACGACCAAATTTAGGTCAGTACATAGTCTGTAGTAACGCATATATTCTATCCTTTCAAACGTTTTTGTTCTGGGCCATTTTGTTCCATCGGATTGAATTCCTACCAATATTTTAGCAGCACACCGCCATTTTGTTTTATCATGTTAAATTTGTACCAGTTTATCCCTCTCTAACATTTAATTTTTTTGCAAAATTCAAACCCAATTTCATGTTTGTGCAAAATTAGAAAACATTGGATAATCAGATTTTTTAGTAACAATTTTTTTACAATTTCGCTATACTGGATACCAAAATGTTATCTGGTCATCCCCATATAACCTTAATTATTGAACCAAACTTTTAAGTCAATCGGGTAAGTAGTTTTTTAGCTATACCGCGAACAGACACATCGACAGAGAGTTCGACGGACAGACAGATGCACCGACGGAATTAAGAAAACATATTTTTCGGTATCTAAGGACCACGGTTACAAAACTTCCATACTACGAGGGAATTAAAAATTCATAGTTTAATTATATAACATTTTTCTATTTTCTTAAAAAAAGTAATATTGAATAATTTCAAATAAAAAGGTAAGAATAGCAAAAAGTACTTTTTACTGTGCTTGAAAAAATGATTAGGTTAGGTTAACATAGGTGTATAAATTTATAAAGATATTCTAGTTCTCGTTCTTAAAAAAATAGCGTTCGCCAAAACTGTGTCTTGTAAAACTTCTACTATTGTCTCTTATTATAAATTTATTGAATGTATATGCATCCGTTGCATCCTGTTAAAAATATCGTTACCTTACATGTAATAAATTATTAGCCAAGGGTATTAAGACAAAAGTATTAATCATCCGAATAATCTAGCTTTTTAAATTCGAGAAAAATTGAATCCACTATAATCAGCATGTTAGTCATTAGATCGACCCCGCAGTGAGTGTGAAGTCACTCTAGTGTCAGTAGTTATTAAAATGTGGGAAGATTTAGAAAAAAAAATCGAGTAAAAACTCAATACGCTCTTTACTTCCCTCACAAAAGGGTATATTTGTAGTAGTATTGTAATAACCCTCCGAGATTTTTTCAGATCATGACGTTTCAGGGTCTCTAGATGACGAAAAACATGTTTTCTCGATCCCATCGGTCTGTCTAATTTCTAAGAAAGTGCTTATCCAATTTATCTCTTTTGCACGAAAATCAAGTATTTTGTAGGAATCAACTGGTAAAATTTTGGTACGAATCCAAGATGGCAGAACAAAATGGCGGATTAATAAAATAATTAAAAATTCTTCTGAAGAAACTATTTAATGAAGTGTTTCAAATTTTATGCTATAACTAATTATAGTATAGAAAACTAGTAAAAGTGTGGTACTAATTCAAGATGGCGGCAAAATAAAATTTTTGTATTCTGAAAAATCACGTTTTATATACTTCCGCGTTTTGGCGTTCTTAGATGCCAAAAATTATGTTTTATCAAGTCCGTCGATCCGTCTGTCGGTTTGCCTTTCTGTCTGTCAGTTCGGGCCGTAGCTTAAAAACTACGTATCAGATTGACTTTAAATTTTAGTCCAAAATTAAAGCTCTTATGGGGATGACCTGGTAATATTTTGGTAAAAATCCAATATGCCCGAACAAGATGGCGGCCTAGTGTAACGCTAAAAAAACTGTTACTAAAAAAAACTAATTATCCAATTTATCTCAAATTTTGCACAAAAATCAAGTATTATGTAGGAATCAACTGGAATCATTTTGGTACAAATCTAAGATGGCGGTTTAATAAAATATTTAAATATTCAGCCTGAAAAAAACTACTTAATAAACTGATTTCAATTTGTGTGCCACATCTAATTGTAGTATTAAGGGGTGGACTAGTAAAACCGGGGTACTAATTCAAGATGGCGGCCAAATAAAATTTTTGTAATCTGAAAAATCACCCTAGCAGGTTTTACATATATTCGCGTTTTAGAGTCCCTAGATGCCAAAAAATATGTTTTATCAATTTCGTCGGTCCACCTGTTGCTTTATCTGTCTATCTGTCAATTCGCTCCATAGCTCAGTAATTTTACTCATCAGATTGACTTCAAATTTTAGTCAAAAATTAAGCCTCATATGGAGATAACCTGGTCATATTTTGGTAAAAATTCAATATGCGATGGCGGCCTAGTGAAACGTTAAAAAATTATTACTAAAAAGACTCTTTATTCAATTTACCTCAAATTTTGCAAAAAAATATAAAGTGTTACATAGGAACGAATTTCTAACATTTTGGTATGAATATAACATAGCAAAACAAAATGACGGTCTACATAAGAATGAACTTATTATGGCCTAATAAAGTATTTAAAAAACCAGTCTGAAAGAAACTACTTATTATATTAATTTTAAATTTTGTGCAAGCATTAAGTGCGATATAGAGATAAGCTGGAAAAGTTGTGTTACGAATTCGAGGTATAAAATTAACGTAAAAAAGTCTTTTTTTTTAATTGACTGTAAATTTTGGAGAAAATTTAAATATGATATAAGGATAAACTGGTGCGAATTCAACATGGCGTAACAAAATTGCGATGTGTTGCATTTTAAAAACTACTTCATGAATTAATTTTAAATTATCCATAAAATCAATTGCGGCATAGGTAGGAACTGGTAAAATATTGGTAGGGATCCTGTATATTAGAACAAAATGGCGTCCAATAAAAATGTTTGATGAGACAGTATATATAACTTCCTAAATAACTATGTGCCGAACTAAATTGGTTCACACTTCACTATTCCGAATAAAAGTAAATATTCATAATAAGGGAAGTTCCTGGTAAAGGAAATTTACCGATTTTTTACTATTCTAGTAGTAAAATAGTCAGAAACGTAAATTTAACATAATCGAATCAGTCAATGACTTAAATACTAACTAATAATAATTAGGAAATTTTAAAATTCATTTAAATTCAAAACGGCTACTCTTATATTCAATTTTCTATTTACTGGTGATTGTGATGGCTTCCGTTATAATCTAAAAATAGCTAAAAGTGTTTCCATGTAATATATCGCCATTTACTTATAATTAGATATGCTATTTTGTATTTTCAAAGTCATAAATTAAAATACCTGTAAATTATGAAATTATTTATCACAGTTAGTTTATGTTGTAATTTTTCAAGTACATTTTCTTTTATCATATTGTGTTTTAAGCTAAATAAGTAATGTACTTAGTAGTTCACATTATCCTGCGAATTGCAATTGGCCTAAAGTTTAAATTTTATTGGTTAAGTCTATATGTTACAGAAGTAGCACACAGTCGAAAACACTAGCTTAAACATTAAATACAAGAAAAACCAGGCAAATGTCCTACCATGTAATTACTAATTATCTTAAATAGGATAATTGCTTGTGCTGCATCTCTCTCTAAATTAAGATTTCATAAAATAAAAATGTTCTGAAGTGAACCTATAAATTTAAATCATTTAAAAGTTAAATGAGAGAAAAAGATCAGGTTTATTGGCGGTGAGTGGCCTATTAAAAACACTTAAGAACAAGAAAATAAATGTTTTTAAAAATTTGGTACGAGCTATAATTAACATTGATCTTTCGAATTAAAATATTTTGAGGTTTGTATTACATTTAGTTTCCAAGGCAACTAACTAAAACTTTGGCATTTTAAAATACTGCGTATATTGTTTACATGTCCCGTCGAAATCTAAGCATGTTTTATTTAACTTTTTGTTATATCTATGGGTAATCGTTTTTGCGATGAAAATTATTTAGTTATCTTAATGCGGAAATAAGGCATAATAATATTTTGTTTTTTAACAAAGTTCGACAAAAATTTAACAATGTATAACCAAAGCATACCTTCTTATGTCAGGACCAATAGTTGACATTTTTAATATACATGATCCGCAAAAACTTTGTTTTTGTTGCATGATTCGTAAAAACGGGATATAATCTACTTTATCACATAGAGGTACTTGTATATTATAATCTATATAATTATAAAAACTCTAGATCACTGCCTATAGAAAGTAGTAAAAATATTAAAAAAAAGCGGCTATTTGATTAGCTTCTATTCCTGTTAGCTTAAGCAGCGCTATTTCTGCATTTATAATATTATAACATTTCTACTGGATTAATCGATGGGAGCTAGAGTAAAATTAATTGAAACATCTGCATTTGATGCGACATTTTGACGATCGCCATAAATGTAGAATAAATTTAAGATACCAGCGTTTGTATAATTGCCTTATTTAAACCAGGTTAGTAACGTTAAAAATCTTCAACGTCAAACCGTAAAAAGTCTATTGAGAATTTAATTTATTAATATTTTATGCCTAAAACTCAAATATGGCTAAAATAGGTATAGAAACGTAGGAAGCAAATAAAGGAGAAATTACTCCCCTAACCATTAATAACATAATATACAGGGTATTCCATTTGTTACAATTGAGTTAGGCTTATTTTTCGATCTGGCAGATTTATATCGTTTTTGAAGATCTTCTGTATTAAAAATGTCGACTGATGGTTCTGAGACAAAAGAGTTATGCATTGCTAAAATTTCTTAAGTCAAAGTTTAGTATTTCTATGGTTTATAGTTTATCAAATTTTTACATCGGAAATAACTAAATATATTTTTTAAAAAACGGCCAACGATAGGTGTAGGTAACTAATAACAAATAATAAAATAATAAATAGGTTGTAGTGGATTGCCATCCATAGGAACCAAATATAATACAATCGTCAAAATAATTGAGTTATATTAATTAATTGCAATTATAAGACGTACCAAAGGTTAAAAACACATTTCTTGAAATTCCCGCGATTTTCCAATAGGTCACTCACCCTGAATAACACTACATATACAGAGTGCTATATTTAAAAATTTAATGTCGTTTTCTCAAGAAGGATATGAAAACTTGGTGTTTATCTAATAGGATAAAATGTAGTTATTTATGGCTTAAACGTCGCAGTAGTCGTTATAGGCTTTGCCACGTCATAAAAAAATAATAACTTTGATTTTTAATAATAATGTAAGATCTAAGTTTAAAAGCACGTCTATTTTTAAGGCATTTTTTTATATGCATCAACATGATTAACATACTGGTTACTGAAAGAATGTTTCGCTTAAATTTCAAACGTCGATTTATCGCAAATTTAGGGAGATATCAAAATTTGGTACATTTTAATTATGAAGATTTAAAACATGTTGTGATTGCTCAAAATTAAGTACTATATTGGTTTCTGAAATATCGCGAGTCTTTTAGTAAAATAATGATTTATTTTCAATGACAATATGTAATTTTTTCAATTAATAATATTTTTTTTATTTTTAATTTCCAATCTTGGGTGTTTTCCTAATATAAGTTAAAAGCATCTAAAAATTTTAATTATTTAAAAAAATTTGTTTTTTTTTCTGGAAAAAAATATCACCAATCTATTAAATGTCACGGTAAACTCAGAAATCAATATAGAAATCCGTTTGGTGTGACTTTACAACCGTATTCACTAAAAGGGTTTAAATTTAGACCATGTCTAACCTAACAGTTATATGTTTATGATGACATAGGCAGCAATGTAACAAATAATTTTTCTAAATGTCGTCATTATGTACAAAATATGAAAGTGACATAAGCAAAACATAGCTAGTGAACTACGCGTTTTAATTTCCATGGCAACTAGATCTGGCCTAACTTTTAATTCTTTTTAGTGAATACGAGGGTTAAAGTTTCTACAATTGTGTTTACTTTCTTCGTAAAGGAAAGTATTGCAATCGTCAAAAAAAATCACCCTCCGAGATTTTTTCAGGGACCCTAGTTGCCGAAGAATATGTTTTATCATTTTCGTCTGTCTGCCTGTCTATCTGCCTGAACGCGGCATAGCTGAAAAATTCCTTATCTGATCGACTCCAAATTTTGGCCAAAAATTAAGTGTCATATGTGAATTACATGATATCATTTTGGTAAAAACGCTAATATGGCGGAACAAAATAGCGACCTAACAAATTTAAAAAAATTATTACTAAAAACTATGTATTCAATTTACTATCAATTTTATTATCAAAATTTTATTGAAGAAAAATTAGTTATTATATGGAGAAATGGCGGCCTAATAAAATTTCAAAATACCATTTATTATACCGAATGATGTTTATTTTCTGTTTAAAAGTTATAGGAAAGGAAGAATTTTAAATTTGAAATGCTCTCTTATTATTCAATTAGGTTAAAATATAATTGACTTAAACTACAAATATCTTTTTCATCATTAATTGCTTCTCCTTTTTTATTTCTATCATTTATTTAAATGTTAATTTACGACAATTATTATCTTGTGCTAAAATCTCGGTTGCATTGAAATTGAACTCATATTTTGTTGTCTGTTCATGCTTGTGAAGGGCAGTAGAGGCATTTTTAGTATACGTATGGCTTTAAATCCTGTTTTCTAAGCATTGTGTTGTCATTCCGCTATATTTTTTAGAACAATTCAAACGCGGAATCAAATAAGCTAAGTTTTATTTCTTTTTTACTTTTTAATGGGGTATAAAGAGAATTTAATAAATTATGGTCTTTATGACAAACAGTTATATTATGCTTTGAAAGAATGGATAATTTTTTCTGATAAGTTATTTGTGTAAGGTAGTGTCACTGTCAGGTACTTAGGATTTTCGTTTTTAAATAGTTCTTAGTATTATTATAATACAGATAAATTCTTTGTTTAATAATTCTTAGAATGCTTATTTCTGGATAATAGTAATCTGTTAACGTAGAAGAAATTGGAAAAACCAATGCACAACCAGTAGGTAGGTAGGTAGTAGGTATCTATTGATAGAAATTTTCTTCATATCGAAAATAATTTTGTGATATTTACATGCCGGTTTTACGTAGCTGTAGTAAACCATAAATTGTGGCAGCAACAGCATAATTATTAAGTTTTTAGCTATGTTAATTAATGTATTATTTTTATTTTGAAATATAGTTGTAATTTTTTATTTTTTTATACGTTTTTGTATTACTGATTAGCTCAATCATTTTATTTTTATAATCCTTTGAATTTATTACAACTGTTTTATTAGATTTATCTGGTTTGAGTATTTTAATTTGGGGATTATATTGAACAAAATGTTTTGTTTTTGCATTTTAGTTTAAAATTTTGTTTCTTTATTTTTTTTGTGGCTAATTTTCATTTTGTGATTTGTGACGACATTTACTACGCCTGTGTCTGAATAATACTTTCAACACAGGCGTTATAATCAACAATAGGTATTTGCTTCACATTTCTTATCGGCATAGAGAAATTGCAGCTAGAGCAAGGAATTCAGCCACAATATGAAATAAACATAAATGTAAATAACAGAAATTAAATCTGTAAAAAAATCGGTAAATTGGCCATTACTCAGAACTTCCATCCTAACGTGTTTCAGCATACACAGATAAAACAGTTTACATACATATACATATATTTATATGGAAATTACTATATAGCTATTGTATACATTGTAATAAGACGAGAGATTCATTGTAAAATTCTACGTACTAGGGTACAAAAATAGGTATTGCCCTTATACCAGAACTTTTCTCATAATGATATTTTCACTTTTTCAAGAAAAGTGACGCATTACAATAATTTATAGTGTGGATAAAGTTATTACTAAATAGCTATATGTATATAGAAACTGAGTTATATATATATGGTCGAATCTGCTACGAGGATTAAATAGTTACATTCTACTCCATCACATAAACGCTTTTTACCAAATTTTGACATTCTTGAAAATTTCCCCGAAAACGGGTTTTGGAATTTTAGGAGAAACACCCTGTATATAGAAAAGGATTCAAATCGTGAAATTGTCAGCAAAAAACATAATTATTTAAAATCACAATATTTATGTTGTTACCTTAGGTAAGTGTTGTAAAAAATAAAGCAAATTCAGTGTTTAATTATTTTTTAAAAGTCGGATTTAACCTCTTTGAAGACATTTGTAATTTTAGCAAATTGGATAAAACTACTACTATCCTAATAATTACCATTCACTCTTTTAAAAAGTTGTTTTTGCCAAACTTCGATAACCTCGTTAATTGCGAGAAATCGACGTAGGAGTTTAGGCAAAATACCATGTATATCTCAGCAACTAGTATAAAAGTATAATAATCAAATTGTTACATATAACAATATTGCATTATTGAAAAGATCTTCTGAAGTTCTTGTAACTATTTTGTTTTTTTTTGTGTCGTCGGCGACCATAATGATGAAGGCGTCTTTTTCATTTTAGCCGTAAATAGTTACCACATCAAATAAACGCTTTTTACCAAATTTTAATATCCTTGTTAATTTTCGAGAAAACGACTTATAAAATTTTAAGGGAATCACATTGCATATAGAAAAAAAAGCAAATCGTGAAATTGTTCGCGAAAAAAACATGATAACGATTTGTTTTCTTTATAATTTTAATAATTATTCCACATGAACACCTCTTTTTTTAATTATTTCAAATCAGAACATTTTTGGTGTCATGATTTGTAAGTGTCCTATAAAATAAAAATTTCACTGTTTCATTCATACACTGGATAACCAACTCTCTAACCTCTGTTAAGACATTTGTAATTTTACAAAAGTTTTACTAATAGAATATTTTTCCTTGTCGGCGCCATATTTCGTAAATTTAATATTTTCATCGGCATTTTGCTAAGCCAATTATAGTTTTATCTCGAAAAATAAAATCGCTAATCGGCAAACATCAACTACAACTTGCTAACAAAGTATATAAAATAAACTGGTAACTGCTATTAAATAAAACTCCGGGAAAGTTTACTTGTCCAATAACTATTATCTCCACCAATTGAATTAGTTTTCCTTAATCAAATCAGTTTCCGAGATTCATCTAAGAAGAACTTTGTTGATAAACTCCCGTTAACTAGATTAGAAGAAGCCCTGATGACAAAATGGTCTGAACGGAGCGATATTTTCCACAGAGATTTGAGAAGAGATCTGCGGTTTATAGCACTTCGTAATCTTTTATAATTTTTATCTTAACTATAACCCTCTCATTTTACTATTTCTATAGGTACTAATGTAAGCTCGTAATAATTTTTACTTAAGAAACTGGGTCATCCCTTTTCGACTTTACTCTGTTTCTTTTTCTCTTCACTTATATTAACACGATTAAATTCTTAACATAAGAATAACGTATAAAAAAAATCAATACATTTTCTATACCCGGAACTTTCCTCGTTATGATTCTTTCCTTTTATTAGGACTAGTAAAGTGTAACCCAATTTAGTTCCGTACATAGTCATTTAGTATATCGTATAGAATCGTACCAATATTTTACCAGTTTCTACCTATGCCACACTTACTCCTTGGGCATGATTGTAAAATAAATTAACTTTTTTAACATTGAGTTTTTAAGACCGATATTTTGTATCGTCATGTCATTTTGAATTCGTACCAGTCAATCCTTTTATTACATTTAATTTTGCTTCAAGATACTAAGTTAATAGAATAAAAATATTTTTTACATTGACTTTTTAGATATTTTATTTGGCCGCCATTTTGTTTCTGCGTCTTGAATTCGTACCACAATTTATCTACAGTTTATCTCTATGTCGCACTTAGTGGATATCCAAAATGTAAAATTAATCTAATAAGTCGTTTTCAGAGTGATTATTTTTAATTAATTTATTAGACTGCCATTTTGTTTTGGTGTCTTAAAATCATACCAAAATATTACAGGCTGATACCTTGATTTTTGTGCAAAATTTGAGGTAAATTGGATAACTTGTGTTTTAGAAATGATTTTTTAACATTTCACTAGATCGCCATTTTGTTTCATAATATTGAATTTTTAGCAAAATAATACCGGGCCATCCCCACATTCCATACACTTAATTTTTTACCAAAATTTCAAGTCAATCGCGCAACTACGCCGCGAACTGACAGACAAACAGACAGACAAATGTAATCGAGAAAATATTTTTTGGCATTTAGGGACGCTAAAACGTAAAGATATGTAAAATCATCATTTTTTTTCACGATAACAAACATTTTATTTGGCCACCTTGAATTGAATTCGTACCACAATTTTACTAGTTGACCTCTATACCAGAACTAATTCATGCACAAAATTTGAATTCAATCTATTAAGTAGTTTTTTTTTCAGGTTGAATTTTTAAATATTTTATTAAGCCACCATTTTGTTTTGGACAAAAAGCTTTTTAGTAACAATTTTTTTAACATTTGACTAGATCGCCATATCACAGTTTAAAAAAGAAACAGTTCTCTTACTCCTTTGTTGTACTTCCAAAAGCCGTCTTTTTTTGCGGGCGGTCGTAAATCACAGCGAACACCTGCAGCTAACAGTTAGATGCGAGGTATACGAGACCGCGCGTTATTTTATCGCAATGAATACATCTACGGGGACCGATCAATAACTGTGTTAGTTATTTTAGGTATTAATATTAATATTTAGAGTAGTAAACGTTGAATTTAATAAAAAGGTTAAATTATGGACTTGATAAGTATTAACAACAAATGTAAAATAAACATATACTAATTATATTTGCGAAATGATGCAAAGAACTTCCAAAAATTAGTTTATTCTAATTTAAATTACAAAAATTTTCCGAACGACAATCAATACGTTCTCGACAGGATATCAAAATCGATTGTACTTCAAAAACATTCTACCAAGTTCTTAGAAATAGAGAAGTACCTAAAAAAGCAATATCCTAATAGCATAACTCTTAAATGGCTAATTCTTAAAACAAAAGTCGTAGATCTAATAGGTGGCGTAACGGAAACTGGGTCTCGTTTGGCGCCAATATCAAATGTTCAAATTTTAAAGGGATGATTGCTGACGTATACGTAGAAATTAGATTATTTTCAAAAAAAAATCAATGTTTTCAAAAAAACTGAAATTATCCACAAGATTGAACTAGTCTGCATTTAATAAGCCAAACCCAGAGCAAGTGTCTTCCTCTTTTCTCAATCTTCCACAATCTAGGTATCATCTCACATTCTCCAGAAATTATAATCTAATAAGAACTGAAAAACCATTGCGCCATACGTAATAGGAAATAAATATGTCAGTACACACACAGCTTACAATACAGATTATTTTTAACTCTATATAATTACCAAATAAACATTTTTTAAATGCCTTAAATGGATTCATGACAATTTTATCGCAGCCTTAATATGAGTCAAAAACACCACAAAAGCCATTGATCCAATGCAACGGTTTTAACGCTCACTCACATAAAACCAAACCACAAAACTGTTAAGCATTTATGTTAAATAAGTTTTATATGAAAGCTGTATTGTTTTTATTAAATCCCTTTATTAAACAGCTTGCTCCTAACAGCTATCTTAAAATATTTTGGTTTTAAAATTACCTGAGAGGGTAATTTTTTCAGATTACAAACATTTTATTTGGGCATCATTTTGTTTCGCCATCTTGAATTAATACCAGTTTTACTAGTTCATCTCTATGCTACAATTAGTTATAGCACACAATTAGAAATCAGTTCATTAAATTAAGTAGATTTTTCTGGCTGAATGTTTAAACATTTGATTAAACCGCCATTTTGTTCCGCCATCTTGGATTCGTGCCAAAATTTTACCAGTTGATTCTTACATACTTTATTATTTAGTATATTAGTATTAGTATATTAGATTTTAACCAAAGTAATACTAGGTCATCCACATAGGTGTCTTAGTTTTCTACTGAGATTTGAATTCAAACTGAAGAGTAGTTTTTAAGCTATGCCTCGAACTGACAGACAGACAGACAGACAGGGTGATTTTTTCAGATTACAAAAATTTTAATTGGCCGCCATTTTGTTCCGCCATCTTGACTTAGTACCACACTTTTACAAGTTCATCTTTATACTACAATTAGTTATGGCACAAAATTTGAAATCAGTTCATTAATTAGTTTTTTTAGGTTGAATTTTCAAATATTTTATTAATCCACCATTTTGTTCCGCCATCTTCGTTTGTACCAAAATTTTGCTAGTTGATTTCTACATAAGGATAAGGACTTTCTTAGTAATCATTTTTTTAACAATTCACTATGCTTCCATTTTGTTTTGACAAATTGGATTTTCACCAAAACGTTACCAGGTCATTCTCATACGACCCTTAATTTTTAATCAAAATTTGAGGTCAATCGGGTAAGTAGTTTTTTAGCTATGCCGCGAACAGATAGACAGATCGACGGAATTAAGAAAAAATGTTTTTCGTCATCTAGGGACTCTGAAACGTTAAAATCTGAAAAAATATCGGAGTGTGATTTTTTCACGATTACAAGTAAACACGGATTTTCGTGAAAATAAGTGGTAAAATATGATTTAAATGGTTACTTTAAATATAAGAAGCAAGGTAAATATCTTAAAATAAGGAATAGACAATTTACAACCCCATACAAGTCACCGTCCCAACAATGTAGCAAATCGTTTTCCTCTTTAAGTTGCATCGGACATTTAAGAGAAGAAGCCTTTTCCCGTTAAGAGTGAGGCGTAAGAACACTAATTTTTTTATTATTCAAATAAACTACCCCTAAGACTGGCGATAGGTAAATAAACAAAAAAATATTGATATTTAAAAGAACCTAAATTGAACACTATCGATCATGCTAGGCTAGACAGGAGTCAGTTATAGTTTTGAAGGCTGAATGTAAATTTTTAAAGCAAAACTAATAATGGTGTGTTATTAACATACATAATTTGGGAAAAATCGTTATTATGCCCATTTTAGCGGAATTAAGTTCTTGGCTAAATTTCGGTACTAAAAATTAATAATAAACAACTTTTTAAAAGTTCTTTAAACATACCTGGATCTTGAGGAATTCGAAAAGATGACACATATCTCCTATTTATGTTAACGTCACATCCATGAACACTACAGTAAGAAGAATGACTAGCTTGAGAAGCCATTTCCCAAACTATCTCCAAAAAGTTACATTTAAACGTACTCTTATTCCAAATTCTATATTTTTGCTCACCGCGTACAACGCTCCATAAACACGTAGGTTTAAAATCTTAAGACACGGCCTACCTAACCACTGCGAAGTGACCTGCCGACTGACCGCTAGAAGCGGCAGTTCGTAGGTGCGGGAGGCGCGTGGGCAAGAGGGAAATTTATTGCGGAATAGCCAAGTGCTTTTGGAATATATATAGACACTGGCCATATTTGATTTTTACGAAAATATTACCAAGTCATTCCCAAATGACCTTTAATTTTTGCCTAAAATTTGAAGTCAGTCTGATAAGTAGCTTTTAAGCTATACCACAAAATGACAGACAGATAAAGCGACAGATGGACCGACGGAATTGATAAAACATATTTTTGGCTCCTAAAACGTGAAGATATGTAAAACTTGGGAGGGTGATTTATTCACGATTACAAATTTTTTACTTGGCCGCCACACTGAATTAGTACTACAATTTTACTAGTTTATTTCTATACCACAATTAGTTATAGTATACAATTTGAAATAAGTCCATTAAGTAGTTTTTTTCGGGTTGAATTTTTAATTATTTTATTAAGCCGTCATTTTGTTCCGCCACCTTGGATTCGTACCAAAATTGTCTCAGTTGATTCCTATATAATATTTGATGTTTGTGCAAAACTTGAGATACATTAGAGCCATTTGATTTTTACTAAAATGTTACCAGGTCATCCCCATATAACCCTTAATTGTTGACCAAAATTCGTAGTCAATCGGGTAAGTAGTTGTTTAGCAATGGCGCGAACACACGTACCGATAGACAGACAGACCGACGAAATTAAGAAAACATGTTGTTCGGCATCTAGGGACCCTGAAACGTAAAGTTCTGAAAAAATCTCGGAGGGTAATTTTTTCACGATTACAATGCTTCCCTTTCATGACGGAGGTAAAAGTGTTGAACACTTGAAACGTACAGATCAAATATTTCGAGAAATTTTACATTTTATTTTTTTTTTCTGAAAAGAAGAAATTAACTATTTTAATATTTCATACCGTGAGTCTACAATTATGTATGCAACAACTCTAGAAAAGTCACGCCTTATAGTATCATCTTCATAATAATAAGTCTTTTTTATCCACTGCTGGATACTAGTCTCCCTCTCGCACATATCTATGTTTATTATGAAACCTACAGTTTATCGTCTTTAGATAAATATCCTAATTAGATTTTACGCATTTTAGGTATGTTTTAGACTTTTTGAGCTATGCCCTTTAGAATGTTTTTGAATTTGACGGATAAGTCTCATTATTACAGTAATAAGTTAATTGCATCATGTGAACGCAAGTGTTTAAATCAGCCTCAAAGAAATATTTAAGAAAATAAAAATAATCCAAAAGTTTGATAGTGTATCAAAAAGCCTGACAGTTAGAAATTATAAATGGTGTACCAACAAGGTAAATAATTTTAAAAAGTATTTTAAACATAGCTTTAAAAACACACCACAAAGTTGAAAATTCAATATAAAATTACTTTCTCCTGCATCTTTCTTAAAAGCTACTTCCTAATCTATTGAAACAAAAATAAATGCATGTTTTTTCATAATAAGGTTTTCTTTATTTCCACCAGTGGTGCCTCGCAATATTTTTAAAAATATTACTATAACTATAGAATATAGCGTTCCTCGCCAAGAATTTTTAGAGAAATAGATTTATTAAGTTTCTTCTATTCTATATAAAATTAATCCTAATATGCTAAAATATATTAGACAAAAAAAATCCTTTTTTTGGTTTTGAAGTACTTTAAACAGGAAAATGTAACGTGTCGATACATAGTTACACTAGTTTATAATGAAGATATTGGCACATACTATTGCAACTCTTTTTGTTCTTTTTGAATTTAAAGAAATACCCTTTGAGCTAGATTTTGTTAAGTGTATCTTGATGACATTCTAGACGCTGGTAGTGGCGGTAAATAACATCAAATATGTATGTATACATTTTTAGAATCAGAAGACGAATTGATAGAAACTTGACTTGATTATCTTTAAATGACGTTCCTAAAAATAATATTTAAACATCTAATAGAAACTCCCAAGCTATATTTTTTTTGAAAAGACAAAACGACACCCAAGGAAATGTAGGTTGTTTTTCTCTGGTGTCATTTTTCAATGGCCAAACAATAAGACCTTCGCTTAACTTTGTTTCAGCAACGGATATACTCACAAAATATTTTTTTTGGCTTTTACAAAGCCTCATGAATGCCTTAATTAAAAAATGTCTATATACTTATTTTTTTGTACCTTTTTCTTAACTGCAATGTGATACATTCATAACATATTCTTCTGTAAAGCCTTCTCAAAGTGAAACTTCAAAAAAAATCCTGCAGAAACTTTTATTTTTAGACAAACTGCCTGATTTCTATAATGACTCGGTAGTAAATATTCCAACATTGTTTGAATAATGCAAACGATTTGATTTATTTACTTTTTATACTAAAAACTTCTTTAAAAGTCAAATAACAAAATACGCGATGTTTCTGACCAGAAAATGCAAAGTTTTATTATTTTTGTGTTGGTTAATATAACATGAAAGGATTAGTCAATTAAAGCATGTGTTTTATTTGTGTCTAAAAAGTTGTCAAGTACAAATTAAAATGAGTGTATGTTTAAACAAAAAAAAATGAAAACCCATTATATTTCATATTTAAAATCGTTAGAGGGATCCGCTCCGAGTAAGCTCCAGGTTATGTCAATAAAGCCATCATTAGAGCCATAATAGAGACCTTGCGGTAATTTTGCCTTATGCATCTACGACTGCCACTAAATCGACAATCGGTGCCGCTAGATGGATCCGCACTAGGTTTTCAGTAAGGTAAAGGTCTGTTTCAGAAATATATAGAATAATAGAATGGAGAATTCCGTCCAGATTGACTGAATTTCGGGGTCGTCCATAGGCGTAGGTAAACTTTTTTTATGGAAATAATAATAAAGATCCTCTAAACCCTGTCCTTTTGCATACGTAATTAGGTTTTATTACTATACAGATTACATTTATTACCCAATGCATACACAATAGGCAAGTACTTAATGATGGCGGGTAATAAAACACGGATTCTAAATACATCTTAATTGTGTTTTAAACGAATACTTCCTGTTGCGCTATACTGTTAACAGTAATATAGAAATGTTAATAAAATGGCAACATTTACTCCAATGAAATGATGTTCTAATAATTCTCCACTATCAGAGAGTGAAAAAGTTAATATTTTAAATCCATACGATTGCATAAAGCACGATTACCTTAGTTTTACTGTACAAGAAATTGTTGAACGATGTTGCTGAATGACTAAAATTGAAAAGTCCACCGTTTTTAAATTATTTCGGGAGACTAAGGTAGCAAAAAAAAATCCTTGATGAAGACACCAAATGTGCAATGCGAAGAAAAGTTCACTCTTTTTAAGTTAAAAAAGAAATAACCACTCTAGATAAAATTTTGATGGAGCTTGGCCAACATGACATGATGACTAGAAAAGTCCTGTGAACAAATTTAAATAATATGTATTTTGCCTGCAAAAAGCATAACTGAAAAGCACTTTTACTAGAAAGCAATGAAATTGTTTGCTGGCGACGAAAATACTGGGAAAGGATAAAGCAGTACCGCAGGGAGCAAAAGAAAATTTTGTATCTTAAAGAGACGCGAATCAATGATGGTTATGTACTACAAACTAAGTGGCAAGACAATAATATAACCAGGGCCCCCCAAGCTCGAAGGTCTGTCAAAGTGTATTAAATTGCCTTCAGGAACAGAAAGAAACTAATAATTGGAAGCGAAGAGGGATTTTTAAAACAAGGTTTGTTAACTTTTCAGTCGTGCAGGTCGGGAGATTACCATGAGGACATGAATTCGGATGTTTTCGAAGATTATTTTGGTGAAATGTTAAAATATCTTCCGGCCGATTCAGTAGTGGTTATGGATAACGCAAGCTATCATTCGCGTCGCATAGAGAATACACCAACTTCATCTTGGAGAAAATAAGAAATTATCGACTGGCTAACTGCCAAAGGTACTGAGTTTGAACACAATTTGATAAAGAAAGAACTACTAGCCATAGCAAATTTAGACAAAAATTGAAATATGCAGTGTAAGATATAAGATATAGTAGAAAAATGTAATGTAACTGTGCTGCGCTTACTGCCATATCATTGCGAACTAAATCCTATCGAACTCATATTGGCACAAGTGAAAGGATTTGTAGGAAGACAAAACACGATATTCAAAATGAGAGATGTTTTTGATCAAGCCATTAAGGAAGTGACTCCAGAAAAATGGCGAAAAGCAGTCCAACATGTGAGTAAATAGGAGAAAATGTGAGATGTTGACAACCTGATTGGTCAGAGGGTCAACCCTTTAACTATAATGTTAAGTGGTGATGACAGTTCCCTTGATGACGAAGAATATAACTTTGTATAATTTATATAAATTATTATATTTTTTTTAAATATTATATACATATTATATATAATTTGTATTTTCTTAAAATAAAATTTGGTTAAATTTAAATTCTTTCTATAATTATCTAGCCACAATTTTCAGTGTTTATGATTGGATAATAATAGGCAAAACGCATAAATTGACCCAAATCCGTACTACCTGAAAGAAGGAATTTTGCAATGAAATCAGTGCCAAACTATGAAAGTTGTATATATTATTGGTGGGTCACCCTGTAGTTCTTTTGCATAACTAATGAGATTTTATTACTATATACATTTCTGAAACAGACCCTAATATTCAGATAAATGTTATTGAAACAACTTAAATTGACCCATATACGAGTTTCATGTTTAAGATTAAAACGTCAACTTCAATTATTATATACCAAGTAACTCAATCTCAACTCAATGTTGTAATCCTTGCCAGTGAATTAATGTATTAAGCAGTAAGTTTTATGAAAAAAGGGTGAAAATAGTGAAAAGTATTATTCGTCGTATGAAACGTCGCCGAAACAATTTCGGATTCGTGATCATCGACTGAAAATCTACCGGTGTTCCAACAATTATCAAAATCGGCGGTGGTAAGTGTAAGTAAATAATTTAATTACGAAAAAAGTAAAAAATAAATGAATGAAAATTGGTAGTTTCCGCAGGTAATTTTTTAAATCATCGTAACCATACTGCATTCAAAAGGCTTTATAGAAATAATACATTTCAGCTAAAAAAAGTTGAAAAGTAAATAAAGAAATAAAAAAAAATAAGTGTTATCGCACGATTTTTTTTTAAGTTCCACATTTATAGAAGTAAAAAAAACTATGTTGTGAGTGGATTACATGTCAGTTAAGAAAGAGGTAAAAAATAAATAAATAAAATTAAAAATGGGAGTGTCCGCGGAGAAGTTTTTAATTACCGCGTTCAGGAGGCTTTATGGAAGCCAAAATAATTGTGAATATGTCACATTTCTGCTAAAAATAGACTTTATTTTCATCATCTAGCACTAATTTGATTAATACTTCCTGTCACTCAATATTATTTAAATTTAAAACAAGTTTTAGAAACCGGTCGAAAACTTATTGTGTAAAATTTTTAATAGAGTTAAAAGATTTTAATTTCACATTTTAATATAAAATGGTTTCTTGGGTGCTATCAGTAGTATTCATGTATGTGTTCTTCTAGTTGATAGTTATTGTTTAACAAATTAACTTATTTCTTTTGACGGGGATATTGTCACATAACATATTTTTACTTTCGTTTTCTATATTTGTATCTCATAAACACCTGGTATTAGCAGAATTAACAAATTTAGTTAATATATTTTGATTTTTTTTTTAATAAAAATTCCCTTATTAATAAACATTAATAAAATAAGCACACAATACCCTCAGCAGACTTCTATATATGCAATAATTCTAAAGCGTTGTTCAAATAGACTAATATTTTCTCATATGCAAAACCCATGTTTACTAGCAAACTAAAGACATTTAATAGTTCACGTAGAGAGTACTAGCTTTAGCACTTATTTGTTATAAGTAATAGAACTTTGGATAGCAGACTTGAGGAACTTGAAGACGCAATAAGTAAGATGATATCTAAATATGGGGAGGTCAAAGAGCACGCCATAGAGTCATTAGCCTTTGATTCTGCAAAACATAAACTGCACCCCAACAGTAACCGCGGGCTATTTAAAAATTAAACAAGGGAAATATGTAATTTACGTTATTGGTAAAACGCGACGTGTACAATGATGTTTGCTTTTTAGTAATATTTGAAATTTAATATTGAAATGGGACGTTGTTCACTTTGGCAAATCAATTTCTGCCGACGAAATACACTGTTCGGCAATTATTGTACACTATGATAAAGCGTTATATGTTTTTAATCTATTTTTACTTCCCACTTAAAAGGGAAGTATAGTAATCATGAAAAAGTTATCCTCAGGGATTTTTTCAGATCTGTACGTTTCAGGGTCCCTATAGGTGTCGGAAAACATGTTTTATCAATTCTGTCGGTCTCTCTGTCTATTCGCGGGATAGCTTAAAAGCTACTTATCCGATTGATTTCAATTTTGGTCAAAAATTAAGGGTCACATGAGGATGACCTAGTAACATTTTGGTAAAAATCCAAAATTGCGAAACAAAATGGTGTCCTAATGAAATGTTAAAAAAGTATTGGAAAAGTACATAAATCAAGTGCTATGTAGGAATGTACTGATACAATTTTGGTACGAAACCAGAATGGAAAAGTAAAATGGTGGCCTAATAAAATATTTAAAAATTCTGCCTGAAAAAACTATTTAATGGATTGATTTAAAATGTGTGAATAATTAATTGTGGTACAGAGATGAGCTGGTATAATTGTGGTACGAATTCAAAATGGCGAAACAAAATGGCGCCCAAATAAAATGTTTGTAGTAGTGAAAAAAGCACCCTTCTACATATCTTCATATTTTAGCTTTCCTAAATTTCAAATATTTTGTTTTACCCATTCCACCGGTCTGTCTCTCTGTCTGACAGTACGCTCCAATTTTTTTGTCAAATATTAATGGTCATATGGGGAAGACCTGGTAATATTTTGGTAAACATCCAATATGGCGCAACAAGATACTGGCTAAAAAATTACCACTGAAAAAAATATTAACATTTTGGTATGAAAAAATTCCGCTTGAAAAATTAGTTATGAGATTAATTTCTACTTTAGTGCAAGCAGTCTGTGTGGTATAGAGATAAATTAGTAAATTTGTGGTACGAATTCAAGACGGCGAAAAAAATGGCGGCCAAATAAAATTTTTCAAAAGTGGACGTAAAAAGATCTTCTTGTTCAATCGGCTTATGTTTTGCAGAAAAAATAAATTTAGATAGAGAAGAACAGATACGATTTCAACATGACGGAATAAAATGCAGATCTGTCACTGTAAAAACTGCTTATTAAATTTAATACTTCCCTCGCAAAAGGTAAGTATTGTAATCCCGAAAAAATCACCCTTCGAGATTTTTTCCGATTTTTACGTTTTCAAATGTTGAATAACAAGTTTTCTTAATTTCGTCGGTCTGTCTGTCTTTCGGTCTGCTAAGAAACTACTTAAACGATTGACTGCAAATTTTGGTCAAAAATTAAAGATCATATGTACATCATTTGGTAACATTTTGTTAAAAATCCAAAATGGCAGCCTAATGAAATGTTAAAAAAATTATTAGTAAAGAACTACTTATCCAATTTACTCTAAATTTTGCACAAAAATGAAACGCTATGTAGGAATTAGCTGGTAAAATTTTAACTACTTAAAAATTGTACCTGAATAATTATTTATTTAACCGATTTCAAATTTTGTGCAATAAATAAGTGTGGTATACAGATGAACTAGTATAATTGTGGCAAGAATTTAAAATGGCACAACAATATGGCGGTCAAATAAAATGATTACCTTCAAGTTTTAGCGTTTCTAAATACGAAATATCATATTTTATCAATTCCGTCGCCCTGTCTGTCTGTCAGTTCGCGGCATAACTTCAAAGTACTTACCCGATCGACTTCAAATTTTGGTCAAAGCTTAATGGTCATATGGGAATGACCTGGTAACATTTATGTAAAAATCCAATATGGCGCAACAAGAAGGCGGCCTAGTAAAACGTTAAAACATTATTACTTATTATTAAATTTAGGGTAAATTATCCAATTTACCGCAAATTTTGCACATAAATTAATTTTTACATAAAAATTAACTGGTAATATTTTGGTATGAATCCAAGATAGCAAAACAAAATGGCGGCCTAATAATAGAATATTTAAAAATCAATCTGAAAAACGACTTACTAGTTTATTGTTAAATTTTGTGCAAATATTCAGCGTGGTATAGACAATTTTGGTCAAGTAAATTTGTGGTACGAATTCAAGATGGCGGAAAAAAATAGCGGCCAATTAAAATGTTTCAAAAATCAACGTATAAAAATCTTATTCAATCGACTTCAAGTTTTGCATAAAAATTCAATGCGATACAGAGTTAAACTGGTACGAATTCAACATGACGGAACAAAAACTTGCTTATTCAATTTATTTTAAATTATACCCAAAAATTAAGTGTGGCATGGTAATATAAAAAATATGTGTTACTAAATGACTATTTACCGAACTAAATTGGGTCACACTTCTCTATTCCTATTGACAGAAAAGATTCATAACGAGGGAATTTCTGGATAAAGGAAATTTACCGATTTTTTCACTGTACTGTCATTTTTCTTCGGTGCCTTTTTAGCTAAAACATATTGACGTCTGGTTACGATGATTACGTTCCAGTAACACAAAGTTTGTATCAAGGAAGATTCTATTTCTCTTATTCTTGATAATAACTATCTTTACTTTTATAACCGTTTTTATTTCCAATATTTACAAACAGTGGTATAAGGAAAATTCTAAATATTGCAAGTAATTCTTTTGTAGAAGTCGAAAAATGCATTTGAGATATCTGGCACTTTTTTTATAGACGATGCTATGTTGAAAATTTGTCGTTTGTCTTTGTTCCTTTTTTTTTGAAAAATTTGCATGCAAAAATCTTGCATCAAAATGACCCCGAAAATTTGATATTTAAAGAGTCATCTTTACAAATTTCATTCGGTTATTTCCAGATTTCAATGCAAAATTATTGGCACTTTTCATACATAGGTACATTTGTTAAATTTTTACTACCGAAATTGTTTTTAATTTTCAAGTATTTGTAAAGGCAATAGTCTAAAAAAATGTAGTTATAGAGAATCTTATAACCAACAATATTATGTTGTTAAGATAAATTTGACAATTCTAATAGTTTTTCAATATTTTGCGATTTTAAGAGATTTTGTAACATAGAAGTTGCCTGATACACTTTTCCCGAATTTGATATGTGCAATTTTAAGTAATGTAGTTTTTAAATTAATGGTATGTATATAATGTTTGTTCTGCTATTGGATGTAACGATGATATTATTTGTTGGATTTAAAATCTTATAAAAGCTGAACTTTCAGTAACAATATAATGAGATGTTTTTTAATGGTTGGTCAAAAATGAAGGATGTAGTTTTTTGCCTCATTTAAGGACGAAAAGTTTATATAAACATGTGTTCGCAAGGTCTTTGTTTTTCAGATACATCGTGTTAAATTATTATTAATTTTTAATTTTTTTATAACGAACCTCGTATATTTCAAAACACAAATCACTCAATATAAATACACGGTATTCTACGAGTAACGTCTATAATATATTTTAGAAAACTTTATAGGGTGTTACTTTTACCTAGGTCATGACCCATTTTACCATCCGAAATTTTTACAGCGAAGTCACTGGCTATTTTTACAATAAATTTAAATTACTTATTTTGTTCTGTAATTTTTTTATCCCTTTTTTTTGATAATTTGAACCGATCAAAAATTATTTAGTAAAATGTCTATTCATGCCTATATATTTTCTAGGTTATAATGTATTAACACAACAAGTTTATAACTTTGCCGTCTTTCATATGCCACATATTTTGCTAAATATGTTTTAAAAGCTGCAAAATATGGAAATACTAAAAAACCAAAAAGGTGCACAACAGAATAAGGAATTTAATTTCATCGTAATATTTTTTTTTATAAAAAAACGACTTCAAGAAAAAAGTATTAAAAAGTGAAAAATAATATTTTATTCCATGTAAAGTCGGCGCCAAAATTACTCTTAGTTACTCAAGCACAAAAATATATTTATGTAATGATTCTTTTTATGTTTAATACTACGAGTATAACTTGCTACTGTCTTTATTAGTTTGGAGCATTTTTTGAAGACAGTTTTATTTTTTTATAACATTTTCTATTTCCTTCTTTTTAGTTCTATTTATTGTAAAAATAGGATTTAACAAATAGCTACTGAATCCATTGCATATGTAACATACATACTTTTTTCCTAATAATATGGTGAACGCATATATTGTTCAATATCGCGTCGCATAAACAACTCATGGCACAGTTCCCAATGTTTAGCATTTTTAAAATATGCTTACTATGGCTCCACTCCAGCAATATCTTGAAGATTTCTCCATCCAAATTGGTCAAACTATCGCGGAGTAATCGATGTACATACACAAAAACGTACATAGAGTCGAAATGATAACCTCCTCTTTTTTTAAAGCCGGTTAACAATGACTAGTGACGTAGCAGTTAACATTTGTGGGGGAAAAGGGTCGCGCATTGGGAAAAAGTAGCACCCTGTACATTTTTCTAAAGTGATCTCTATAAATGTATGAGGCCGACGAACCTGGAAAAAAATTAAAACTTTTAACACCCTGTACTTCAAAAAGGAAAGTCTTGTGGATACATGTTTATATAAACTTTTAGTCCTAGAAATGTCCAAACAGTTTAACATGCATTTTTAGTCATTAATTAAAAAAGAGTGTATGCCTTTGAAAGGTTCCAGTTGAATTTGTTTCGTCAATTAGTCACTAAAGGTAAGGATTCTGAAATAAACCGATCAGAAACTATAGTTAATTTCCTACCACTGATATTGCTTGGCAAGAGAAATGTATTAATCTTGTGAATGCGTCGGGAAACTATTTTTACAATAATTTCACTTTTTTCAATTTTTTTTTTATGTTTAAGAAGTGAACAATTTTCCAGTAAACTTTTGAAAATATGAGAAAAGAAGTTTGAACTTTTGGGTGTAGAATATTTTTACGGTCTGCGATTACACTCTGAGATTACCATCCTTAAAGAAGCTGACGTTCATTCATGGTATACAGAAGGCTCGTGGATAGCTAGTTCCGGATCAGCCGGCTCCGGAAAATACCGGTCGAACAATCGTTTTCCGCTGAAGTAACATACAACTGTTTTTAAGCTGAGGTCTATGTTTTATTGCAGATTGCAACAAAGGACGAAATCAGGCTATGAGCAGAACAATCAGGCGGCTGTTAGAACCATTGGTAAATCCAGGATAAGCTCAGCTTTAGTCCAGGGGTGCAGAGATGAACTAAGTGATCTAGAAACGTCTAAGGTTGATTAAAAATTAAAAACGTACGAGTTCGCCAGAAGCAGATCGGCGCACACACAGCAAAATGTATCCTTTAGGTGGACAAAAATACTTCTTTAGTAAAAGTTCCCAATTGGTGCCATAAAATGCAAAAATTAAGTATATGGATTTAATAAAATTACCTAAATAAAGTTTAGACGGAAAAACTGTCCCAAGCAGATAAAGGTACAAGAATAAATTAAAGCGTGGAGATCTGGATATTGGTTTTTATTTTATTTTTTTTTAAACGTTCTTAATAATAAAATGACTTCGGCCTGGTTAAAAAAACTGCCTTACTTTGTTGATGATGGCTTTAACCTTTAACTGGTGACCCTGGGTCAGAATGACCCGCCAATATTTATTTCCACCCCTCCCACCGCAGCCGCACGTATTAGAATTCTAATACCCTACGTATATTAGTGCCAGTACACCTTCGACCGTTAGACGGTATAGTCAGCAGAGTGCGCGTTTTGTGTGTTTTATAACTTACGATAAATTAGCGTTCGGGTCATTCTGACCCTGGGTCACCAGTTACGTTGAATATTCCAGAAATGGCTTCTAGTCGTAAAAGACTTTAGAAACTTGGAATCAAGAAATAGAGAGTGATTTTAGTGATGCCGAAAACGATTTGGTCGAAAGTGATCACAATACAGACTCTGAAATTGAGATATCTGAATCCGATTCCATCACGGGGGAACAGGAAAATGAAAACGAGGAAAGTGAAAACGAAGATTCAGGTAGGTGATTTCTTTTGTTGCAAAAAAAAACAAATGTATAAATTTTTTTTTTCTTTTTAGGTACTCATGCTAGAGCCTACTACGGAAAGAACCGTTTTAAATGGGCCAAAGATGCACCAGTTGTTAGGCGTACACCTCATCATAATATAATACCTCATCTTCCCGGTTTAAAAGGAGACTTACGAGTAAAATGCCAAAATATGTTACCGCATGAAATATGGAAGCTATTTATAACTGAAGAGATGTTGCAGGAGATATTAACTCATACCAATAATAAGTTATCTACCGTTAGGTCTCGTTATGCGGACCAAACTAGGCCTGAACTTCAGGACTTGATTATTACCGAATCAGAAGCCTTCTTTGGACTCTTGTACGCGCCCTCAATTTTTAAATCAAATCTCGAAGACCTAAGTTCCCTTTTTGCAACTGATGGATATGGAGGGGATAATTTTAGAGCCACAATGTCACTAAAAAGAATGTTGGTTATTCTTACAGTCTTGAGGTTCGATGATGTGACTACTAGAAATGAGAGAAAGCAAAAAGATCCTTTAGCTCCGATATCATCAATTTTCAATCAATTTACTGAGAATTGTCAAAAAAAACTATACTGTTGGTGAGTACGTATGCATTGACGAGATGTTGGTTGGATTCCGTGGGCACTGTAAATTTAGAATGTATATGAAAAGTAAACCTCGAAAATACGGTTTAAAGATACAGGCCTTGACAGCTGCACGAACAAATTATTTTTGCAATGGTTACGTTTACACTGGAAAAGGAAGTGATGGAAAAACGTTGTCTCTAGAAGAACTTCGTCGATTTTCTATTCCAGCTCAATCGGTTTTGCGATTGTGCAAACCAATAGAGAATACAAATAGGAATATCACGGCGGATAATTGGTTTACTTCCATAGAGCTTGTCCAAGAGCTTCGAAAAAGAGGTTTGACATACGTTGGAACTATAAGGAAAAACAAGAGAGAAATACCCCCGTCATTTTTGCCTAATAAATCAAGGGAAGCTGGGTCCTCTGTTTATGGATTTACAAAAGAAATCTCTCTTGTGTCCTTCGTACCAAAGAAGAACAGAGCAGTGTTATTGGTATCTAGTATGCATCATTCAGAATCAACCTCCAAAGAAACAGGGAAACCAGAAATTATTGATTTTTATAATTGTACCAAAGGTGGGGTAGATGAATTAGACAAAAAATGTGCTAATTATAATACCAGTCGACGAACTAGGCGTTGGCCAATGGCAATTTTTTATGCCGTACTGGACATAGCTTCTGTCAATTCATACATAGTGTTTCAATCATTTTCAAAGAATGCATCTGTTTCTAGATTTGACTTTGTAAAGCAACTTGCCAAAGGATTGTGCAGTGCGCGTCTGAACCAAAGATTGGTAAATAATTTTTTGCCTCGGGAATTACGATTAGTTATTTCAAAAGTTCTACAAAAGCCCATTCCTAGTCCTGGTGAACAAGAAGGCCCAAAGGAGCGAGTAAGTGCCAGTAAAAGGAAACGTTGTGCTTTTTGTCCTTCTAAAAAGGATAAAAAAACAAGTACAAATTGTGGGTCTTGCCATAAACCAGTTTGTGCCAGTTGTATGGTACAAATGTGCCAAAACTGCAAAGCGAACTTGTAAAAAAATGCATCTAGAGATAGGTTGTAGTTCTTATTATTATTTAAGTCAAAATATTTTTCTATTTTTTATACTAAAACACGATGTATTATTTTTCATAATACCCACGTATTTTTTCGAAATATGTTTTTTTTGTCTATAATTTAGTACATAATAAGAATGTTTGTCTTTTGTTTACGTTTTAATATAAAACACTAATTAGTGTTTATGTGTTTGATTACAGATAAGCTGAAATATGTATGTTTGATTAGTACTTAAATATATAACAATAAAAAAAAAAAAAATAGAATTGTGTTCGCTACCGATAAGAAACCTGTAGCGGGTCAATGTGACCCAGGGTCACCGGTTGTGTCAGAATTTTTCACCTCACCAGTTAAAGGTTAAATTAATCCAATAAATTTTCTTAACATTATTGGATTCTGTAAATATTTCTAATGGTACAATTGTCAACAGTAGTATATAAAAAGGCGAACTATTTGAAATATTTTTTTTTTGTAAATACTATGACCCCCTGTACTATCTCACCCCCATTTATAAATAACAATGATTATGAAAACATCAGCTGGAACTTTAATACTTCTAATCGAATTTGCCTTGAATATTCTACAATAACTTGTAATAAATCTTTCAGAGGCATTCTAGCTTCAGGTTCAATAATCAAAATATTTGGTGGGTAACATTGTTTTTTCACCACAGTTATAACATCATATAGTGGATAAAAATTGGCACCCTTTTTCTTAGCACCTCTTTGAATGTTTATATATTGTTCTTTTTCCAAATCACAATGATAGATTAAATAGGTTTAACGCTTCCTCTGCAGTATAAGAACAAAATTTAGATATTGCTGATGGAAATTCATTGCCAATCTTCATAATTTTGAGTTGTTGGGGAGTTGCGCTAATAGCAACCTCTGCTGCACTTTTTTTGCCAATTCTAACTGGATACCTTTCTTTGGCAAAACATAATTTTTGGTTTGCTGTATAATTTTTTTAACGTTTCACTAGACCACCATCTGGTTTTGGTATATTGGATTTTTACCAAAATATTGCCAGGTAGGTACATGCCCATATAACCTTTAATGCTTCACTAAAACTAAAAGTCAATCTGATACAGACAAACCGACAGACGAACCGACGGAATTAATAAAAAATATTTTTCTGCATCTAGGGACCCTTAAACGTTTTAAAAACGGCCATCTTGAATAAGTACCACAGTTTTATTAGTTCATCTCTACTCTACAATTAGTTATGATACATAACTTGAAATCAGATCATTAAATAGTTTTTTTCAGGCTGAATTTTTAAATATTTTATTAAGCCGCCATTTTGATCCGCCTGCTTGGATTCATGCTAAAATTTTACCAGTTGATTCCTACATAATATTTGATTTTTGTCCAAAATTTGAGATAAATTATATAAATTTTATTTAACATTTGACGCGTAAGTAGTTTTTTAGCTACGCCGCAAATAGCCAGACGGACAGACAGACCGACAGACCGGCATCTAGGGACCCTGAAATGAAAAGATCTGAAAAAATCTCGGAGGGTCATTTTTTCACGACTGCAATACTTCCCTTTTACGAGGGAAGTAAGAATACAAATTCATTCTTCTATTCTAAAATATTCGTTTACAAAATAATTAAGAATTAATATTACTTAAGGGGAAACTGCATGCAGTAATATGGATCATTTGCAAGCCTTCCGCCGCTGCAATATTATGTTAAAACTATAAGAGATATGTATTAGCTTCAATGTGATTTTTAAAGGGAAATATGTATAGTTGGGCGCTAAATGCGAATTTTTATAAAAAAATCAAATCTCGAGTTGTAAAATAAAAGTAGATTTGTCCATTTTCGACCATTTTTTGACCACTTTTTGACGCACATGCCTTCGCATATAATTCTTTTTTCCACAAAATGGCTTTTTACCGCCTTATATTAGTCTTTGTATTTCTGCAGCGCGTGAACTCTGTTGAATCTATTTTTAACCGAAATGTAATTTAAATTATCTATACATAACACATTTTTTTTGAGGTCGGACGTGCAGGAAGTTTTTTTTTAATGCGTAGGTACCTTTTCATCTTACTTTCAACTCGACTAGACCTTGTCGCTGATTTTTCACTTTTTGCGTGCAGTTCTCCCTTAAAAATAATAGTAAAGTCTGGATATCGTATTGTATAATGGTAAAAACAATCCTTTTAACTGTCTGAGTTAAGCTAATAAATTATACAGAAATGGTCTTCTTTCTAAGGGCAGTCGTAATATAAAATTCAACAAACACAGGAATCCCAGTAATATGAAACGGCTGTAAAATGTATGCAAAAAGAAAAATATATGCACCAGACCAAATTTGGCCCTCATCCAAGTCGGCTGCTCTGCATCCTGGCTTTTTCGATGGGGCATACAATATCTTTCTTTTGCTATTTGGGTGGGCCAGCTTTACGCTATTATTTTATAAATTGGATTCCTCGTCGCGCGTAAGCTTTATGTACACCAGTATACCTATCGTATTTCTATAGCCGGTGTGTTTCAATGTCGGCAGGGTAGTCTTCGGTCACAAAATAACGTAGTGGAACTTAAACAAGTATATAAAATTTCTTGTTTTTGAGCCTCTTGGTTTATGCAAAAGCAATGCAAAAAGGGCAGATGGAATGACTTGAATGATTGAAAGATTCTTTGAAGGGTATGCAATGCAAAGATTTACTTTGGGATGCTACATGCAAACATATCTTGAATTTAACGATTTAAATGAACAGTTTTTGGTTATGTTATGCTTTTGGCAAAAGTCGTTTCGATACCACAAGATTTTTGTACTATTTGGGGAATACCTGATCTTAGGTTTGACATTTATTAGATGTTTTGCCGGTACAGAACTTTCCCACTTATTTATAGGAATAAACTTTTTCTACTATTTATAGGGAAATATGTATATGACAATTTATAACTGTAATTCTTATTATTAATTTTTTAAATAACTAGGAACTAATCACATTAAAATCTCAACTTATTTTTTACAACAAAATGGAGGTCGACCGAGCAGATCTTGACGTGGCATCGATAAGGTTTTCTTTAAAAACGAAACTGTGATGTCTGCCAGAACTTAATGAAACCACTACTGGTACTATTAACTAGGTTTATTGGTTTCATAATCAGAGATTACATATTTATACAGAAATATGAAATAGTACTTCGACATGTATAGTCAAAAAAAAAAACAAAAAAAATATATGAACTATGAATAAACGAGTCTTTCAACTGGCTTTCGGTCCTGCTTTGGATAAATTACCTCTTTTTCACAAATTCCACTCTTGTCTTCTTTATTGCTTACGTCACCAAAATCGCTACCGTAATTTCCCGTAACAATAGTCCTAGTCCCCAACTATGGTCCGGTTGCATTTGAAGTACAAAACGATCTATATTTCTATCTGTCAATCCATTCGTTAAGCTGGGCGTTCGGAAATTGGATGCTAATAAGTCCTACCGTTAGGTATTAAGCCGGTCAGTTGGCTACATAAACCCGATCGGAGCACGTCGCATTTCAGCCAGGGTGGAAAAATCCGAACAATTTAAAAAGTTGCAAACTTTGATCCACTGAATCCTTCCGGTAAGTTATATCGCGACTAACAATGTTTTGATGTGTACCCTTATATAGAAGTGAACCAAAAATAACCCCTACAGTTTAAAAAGAGGTTTTATTTTTCTTGAATTTGAGGTTAAGTAAAAACTTGCTAGGTGGACCACAACAATGGTCCAAATTTCTAAGTGGACCATTGTTGGGATCAGTTTCCTGGAAATTCAGACCATATTTAATATAACACGTAGGACCATTGTTATAACATAGTTAATGAGCAAAGTCAAATTGAACCTAAAAATCAGTCTGTTTGTTACAGAATATGCCTAGAACAAATCTAGAACGCCGAAAAGTTGGTGGAAGGCTCTATCTTCCATATTCTGAGGAGAAATTAAAACAGTGCCTTAACGATATTCTGGGGAAAAAAATGTCGCAAAGAGAAGCTGCAACATTTTACAAAATTCCACGCAGTTCTATCATTTTAAAATTAAAAGCTTTGAAAAGTAATACGGTTAGACCTCCTGGGCGAAAATGCATATTTACAAAAGAAGAAGAGGACATGTTCGTTCAACATATTGTTGCTATGTGTGATTTTGGATTTCCTATAACTGCTTTTGATTTGCGATGTATTATTAAAATGTACTTGGACAGCTCTGGGCGCAAGGAAGTGCGATTCAAGAATAATTGTCCTGGAAAACGTTGGACTGAATGTTTTTTACTAAGACAGAGGGGTAATCTGAGCAAACGCCTATGCAGTAATATCAAAAGAAGTCGGGCTGCCGTTGATGACAACATTGTAAATTTATATTTTAACAACTTAGAAACTGTGTTGGAAGGTATTCCCCCCTCAGCAATTTGGAATTACGATGAAACCAATCTAGTCGACGATCCAGGGAAAAAAACTGTGCTTACAAAGAGGGGATGCAAGTATCCGGAAGCAATAAAAAATTCATCCAAGGCTGCAGTGTCAATAATGATGTGCGGGAATGCCACAGGGCAAATTTGTCCGCCATATGTAAATTATAAAGCGGAAAAAATGTGGGATACATGGACTGAGGGGGGGCCAATTGGAGCAAGATATAATAACACAAAGAGTGGATGGTTCGATGGCGCCAGTTTTGAGGATTGGTTCATATCCGTCTTACTTCCAATAATAAAACGCTCTGGTCATAAAAAAAGTGTTGTTATTGGAGATAATTTAAGCTCACATATTAGTGCTAGAGTTCTAACCTTGTGTAGAGAAAACAACATTGCTTCTGTAGCATTACCTCCAAATGCCACACACTTGACTCAACCTTTGGACATTTCCTTCTTTCGTCCTTTTAAGATCCACTGGAGAACAGTTCTTGATGAGTGGAAAAGCACTCCGGCCGGAAGAAGGCATCCAACTGTACCAAAGGACGTGTTTCCTGCATTATTGAAAACATTGTATGACAAAATTGAACCTAATGGTGCGTCAAACCTTCAGTCTGGATTTAGAAAAGCAGGTATTTACCCATTAAACAGGAATATGGTTTTAGAGAAAATTCCTAATAGTGACCGAATGCATTCAACGCATGATCTAAGTTTAGTAAATAAGTCGTTTACTGACTTTCTTCAAACCACCAGACTATCAGAAACAGTCCCTAAAATTATTCGCAAGAGAAGAAAAGTTAACGTTGAGGCCGGAAAGAGCATAGCTCCAGAAGACTTGCACAAGCCGCAAACAGAAGAAGAATCCAGAACAGGGCCGTCGGGTATAAAAAGTCGAAACAGTAAAAAAAGGACGCGAAAGTTATCTGAAAGTGATTCCGAACAAAGTTCAACTCATATGTCTCTTGCCTCTGATACTGAATCAGAAAGTTTCAGTGATCTACAAAACGATCAGTTACAGTCTGAAGAAAAAATAAAAAAGCCCAGTGACACATTAGTTTTAGTTATTGGTGACTATGTTATTGTCACCTATAATCATCAATACTGGCCAGGTATCGTAGAACAGACATTAAAGAAGGGTTTCATGGTAAGCTGCATGGAGAAATGTGGAAATTTATGGAAGTGGCCGGAGATCAAAGACGTTCTTAAGTACAGTACCAATGAGGTTATAATGAAAATTTGCAGTCCTAAATTATTTTCCAAGAGCAGAAAGTTGTATTCAGTCTCAGAATTAGAAAATTTGTGAAATTCTGCTGTTGTACACTTTTTAAATTTGTGTTCTAAACTTATAAAACGTTTTAATTTGTTCTGTTTTAGTACTTAGGTTTTAATAAGATCTGGAAATCTGTTTTATACCTACCAGAAATGGAAATTATTTCTACCGATTTTTTAAATGAAATAAAAATGTTGAAGTAAAATATATGTGTATTTTTATGTTTTCTATGGCTCATAGTTTAGGCTAAAGCTGCCAACTATAGTCCCACATTATAATTAAAGGATAAAATCATAGGAAAATCGCAGTCGATTATTGTTGGGCAACTTCGAGCACAACAATGTACCACTAAAAATCTAGCAGAAAAAAATATTTGCAATAAATATTTTTGAACTTTCGCTACAAAACTATGTAAGTAGACCATTAGGCTACAATTCAAAAAAACATCAATCTTTAACTAAGAGTTCTTAAGCCGAAAAATTTGAACAAACCATAAAAAGTGGACCATTGTTAGGGGAAATTACGGTACTTTCACTTTCACTCTTATTTCTACATACATTATCTAAGTCTATATTATGTTGGGATTCAGAAGAATCGGGGACTTTATCTGATAATGGTTCAAACTCGGGCTTGAAACAATAATCATAATGTACTTTTTTTAATTGGTTTAAATGTCTCTTCCATGTCACATTCAGAAATTCCGGAATTTTTACAATATAAGTCGCTTTGCCGATTCTCCGGAATTGTGCACCCTTTATACACGATTTCTTTGGAAAATTACGGTAATCTCTTATAATAACTTTTTCTCCTACATTAAATTCTAAAAATCGACGACCTTTGTGATATCTGGCTTGCCGGTTTTGCAAGTATACAACTTCGATTTTTAAGTTTCCATTAGATATATTTACCTTCTCAGGCTTCAACAAATCAAATCGGTTGCGTAGTTTTCTATTAAACATTAATTCAGCTGGTGTAGTACCAGTCGTACAATGCTTTGTATTTCGGTAATCAAACAGAAAATTGTTTAAAACAGGATTAATATTAATTTTATTATTTTTACCTATGGCATTTTTAAGGGCATTTTTCACAGTTTTAACTGCATTTTCAGCTGCTCCACTAGACGAAGGATGATATGGAGAAGTTAAATGCTTAATAACATTTTGCGACCAAAATAACTGAAATTCTTGCGACGAAAATGTGGTGGTATTATCCGAAACTATTACATTAACTAGCCCATATCTAGCAAATAATGTTCTTAAAATGTCAATAGTCATTTGCGATGTAATTTTCCTGATCGGAAAAACCTCAACTCACTTAGAATAAGCATCCAAAACAATTAAAAATTGTTTATTTAAAAATGGACCCTTGAAGTATATATGCAGTCTAGACCAGACTTCCTCTGGATATGTCCAAGAATTTAAAATCGATTTATTTACAGAATTTTTATAAACAAGTCACGTTTTACAAGATGCACACGTTTCCTCAATTTGCTTGTCCAAACCTGGCCACCAAAAATATGATCGAGCTAAACTTTTCATTTTGACTACTCCTATATAGGATGAGTGCAGTTGCTTAAGAATATTAGTGCGTAGCGAAAGTGGATTAACAATTAATTCTATTGGCGCGTAACAGACAATCATTTTCTAAACTTAATTCGTTTCGTATCTACAAAAGCTTAAATATACTACAGACACATTTTTTCGTCGATTTGACCTTGGACAAAAAATGTAAATCTATATCTTTTAGCGAAAATAGAACTTTTCAATTTGACTAAGCATTTTTGTCTTGGGAGGTACCGATACGCAGAAACCAAGGCTCAAAATTAAGCAAAAAGTCGTGTATGCTACATTTCAAAAATTTTTGAAAAACTGCCTTAACACCGATCGGTCTGAACTAGATACCAGTTTTTAGAGGTAATAGACGTGTTTCCGGTGTATTTACTCATTATGCCCAAGATAAACCCTTTAGATGAGACAGGACTGAACATGAAATAAATGTTTATATTTAGGACACCTTATAAACCAGGTATGGGCAACCTTTGCCTAGCCGAGGGCTTACTTTCGGGACTTAATTAGGTCGCGGGCCGAAGGTAAGAAATAATCAGGTAGTAGTAAATGAAAAAGGGATAAAAATTAATTTTTTTATTTATTAATTAATAGCATAATCAAACATAAAAATATTGAACAAATAAACAAGAAAAGATCGACGAATCAAATGACAATTAATGAGAAACTTGAGTTTGAAGCTGAGAAATAAAATGATCAATATTGAGGTTAATATTACTAGTACATAGGCGCAAAGTGTTTTCTAAATTAACACCTGTAAGACGAGTACGATGCTTATTTTGAAAACAGCTGCTCACATTTATATGTGCTACCGAATGTACAAATTATTTTTTGTGCGAAAACTCTCAACTGTGAATACTTTTCTTCGGAAAGGTATGTTTTGTAAAATTCGCTTAATTTCACAACAAATTAAGACTTTAAATATAAGTCATCTTGAAGCTCGATCAACTCCATTTGTAGGTGAAGCGGAGCATCTTCCATATTACACTTACAAGGATTTGCAAAAATATTGAAAGTGCTTTTCTTCTTAAATTGGAATACCGATCAGGGAATTGCTCTGACAGTAGTTTCAGTTCTTCAGCATAGCGACCGTATTCAAGGTTCTCGTGACTGGATAATGTTAAAAAATCAAAACAGTTTTTACTTCTCGTTTGTGTTTCCCACAAGCGAATTTTGTTTTCAAAAGCTTAAAGATGACTGTACAGCTGATTACCCAATTGCCTTTTCCAGTAGTGGTCCCATGAAATTGATGGTACTTACTACCATATCCATAACGTGGACTTAGCCAAGTTTTGTTGATGAATAATGTAAAGCCAGTAATTTTTCCTCGCGCCATACCACTAAAGCAGTAATTCCTCTTATCATCACACCTCATATAAAAATAGCTAACTGGTCTGTACCAGATAAATCGCTACTCTCATCCAAAGCAATCAAAAATGCTTGGAATCCAACCAATCTGTCAGTTAACGCTTTTTTGATATCACTAGCTATCATATCTAAACGTTGAACAACAGTACGTCGCGATAAGCTCATTCTCTCACTCTTCTGAGCACAGAAGTTCTGCAACATCTACTAGGCACTCTTAAAAAAATGACTTTGATGTTTTCGCTATTTTGGAACTAACTATAAAACTAGTTTTAGAAACACTGTCTAGATTTGATCTTTGTAAATGGAATATTTGTTGCTGTTTTCCTAAATCGGTAATAAGTTTTTTTAATTTTAACCTTTCTTAACTGGCCCGTAAGTAAATTATATTGAGCGAAATGCTCGCCGTAATGCCTCTTGATATTGTAGTCTTTTAAAACAGAAATTGTTTCAAGGCCTAACAAACGCATAGATTTACCACTGTGCGTAATAAAAAGTTTTTATCAGTCCATTTTTTTTTAAATTGACGACATTCTGTGTCCACTTTCCGCTTTTTTAAACCAGACATCTTCATAGATTTTTTTCTTCTGAGCTCAATTTGCTTGTTTATTTCTCGCGTCTTTTCTTATCAGTTGTTAAGAAGTAATGATTTGACACGCGCGCTGAGCGCTTTATATATTACCCGCAGTGTGTAACTAGAATACTTTCAAATCGAGATTCTCGATCGTACGCGAATATGCGATGCGAGCGCTCAGAGCCGACTGTTATTCATAACACATCGCTCGGAGTGCTTCAAGGTTAGCGGGCGGTTTCCCCCTCATTTTTTGTATGTTTAAAATTGTATAGGAGTTATTAAAAAAAGTACTTTTCTCTACATATGAAATTTAAACATAAAACCTTTTAAGTATTATTATTATATTATTCAAATATTAGGTTTTTTTGTTGTATATGGATATATATATATATATATATATATATATATATATATATATATATATATATATATATATATATACACATATATTGGAGTGGAAATCTTTATTGTTTAGTTATCTTTCGAGATTAATTTTTTCCCTTCATCAGGACTTTTCTATAAAAAAATTAAAATAAAACAAGTTAGAATCAAACTAATATTTATAATAAGTTTGATCTTATCAATGTGGGTTGGCTATTAAAACAAAAACATTTAGTTTATTTACAATTTTTAAAATTACATACTTAATAACGAAAACTAAAATTAAAATTTTTTAAGGAGATGTCCCTGATAGGACTTCATTTTGTTTAGTAGCAAACACCTTTTTCGAGAATTTTTGAACATAAAATTAGAGGGAGCGTGAGTGAAAAAGATGGAAATATTATTTTTAACTTGAAGAAAGGAAAAGACAGATTATACTGAGTAATAGTTTGAAGGTACAAGAGAGAAGGATGACAGGTTGCCTATCTTAAAGTGGTGTGTATACAATGCTCAACCTAATTTAATCTAATTTGTAAAAATATATACAGAGCAATATATTTATTATATCATAATAACTAGTTAGGGGGATAAGTGTGAAAGATCAGAAAACCTTAAATGTATAATAGTGCCCCTGTAATAGTTGTAAATCAATTAATTATTACAACAATAGCAAAGCAAAGCCAAGTTGGGAAAGAATTTAAAGTAATAATAAAAATAATTGTTATTATTACTCTAAACAGATTTTTTAAGCAATGTATTAGGCCGCCAATTCAATGCGATATATCAGATTCGCACTAAAATATTATCACTTTTTCCCCTCTGTTACATTTGACTATTTTGTAAAATTTTAAGTCAGTTGAATAAATAGTTATTTAAATTAATTCTTAAACATTTTGTTAGACACTCATTTTGTTCCGTCATATTGCATTCGTATTAATATCCCAGTATGTCACAGATGATTTCACTGATTTTTTTTTCACACTTAATTTTTGTCCAAAATTTGAAATCAATCGAATGAGTAATTTTTTAGAGTGATTTCACCAATTCATCCCTATAATACTTGATTTCGGAGCAAAATTTGAGTGTTTTTATTTTATTTTATTGGAGTATAATTTTGTTCCGCCAGGTTGGATTTTTACCAAAATACAAGGGTGTCTTTCCCATAAGACCCTTTATTTTTGACCAAAATTAAAGTTTATTAGGGATGTAACAGACAGACCGACCGAAACAGTGAAATCTTATTTTTTCGGCATCTATTGACCCCAGATCGTGAAAATCTGTAAAACCTAAGAGGGAAATTGTTTCACAATTACAGTTATGAGGGAAGTAAAATATATAAGAACTGAAAAGCCCGAACTGCAAGTCTCAAATGGTAAAATCCTAGTATACTTAAAAAACATTTGATTTCCTTCTAGTTTATCTAAATTAAAAGAAAGGTTGAAACAATGTATTTATTAAAATATTATGACAAATTATACCACTGTAGGTTTTATGGATATGCAAATGTTCGTTTATAGATTTTTGTGTAATTTTATTTTTATGTGTCTGTGATCAAACTTGTTTTATTACTCAAAATAAATATATTTTACTTTTAAGTATAAACATGAAATAAGCTCATCAGTCGTAATTCAGTTGAGGTGCGCGAGATCTCTATACCAACACGGAGGAGAGATATAATCTGAAATTTACAAGTAGTTTAACTCAACACATCCTACATTAAATAACATTCCTGTGCAAATTTGATGTAGTGTAATAGTTAGTACTAGCTTAAGTACATATATACGTCTACGGGTAATGAACTCTTAGAATAGCGGCCCGAAGCGTTAGGAACAAATAGGCACAATACGTAAGATGATCTCGAGGCACAGGGATGGTCAAAGGGCATTCCGTATAGTCATTAAGCGCTGATTCTGTGTTATACACGCTGCATCCTGGGGCTGTTTGAAAATTAAGCCCGTCAAGGTAATCTCAGTCATTTGGATGAAGAATATTTTCATGATTGCTGCTTTTTACACTAGTTTATTTACATCTTGCAAAACAAATAGCACAGTTATGTGGTAATAATGATACCTTTTAATTTTACTACTTAAAATGCTTTTATGTTTTTTTATCTCTCAACAAATAAATTTAGGCCCTCAGCTTTTTTAATAAAAATTCTAAAGCTAAAAGCTTTTTACTCCTTATAGGGGCGGATGGTAGATCTGAGTCTGATTCATATAAAAAATCTATAACTTGTCTAATTTTGGAGAAATTGCATTCGAACTTTGCATGAACATGTAGTTGGTATAAGGGTAAAAGCTATTAAATAAGATGAAACTAATAGACTACATAGGATGCACATTAACTCGAATTTACCAAAGCAACACAGCATTCCTACTTGAGAAAAACCACCTCGAACAAACTTTTATAATGTGTAGCCAATTGATGTTACATATGTATAGGGTATACTGGGTAGTTCCTCATATTTTGATGAGCTCTAGCGGTTTTATTATAATATATAAAAAATAAGTGTAAATACAAAAAGTTGTAAGGTTTCTCTCAAATCGTAAGAATTTGCTAAAAGGGAAACCAAATAAACGTTGTAAAGATGTAAAAATTGACAACGTTAGTTTTTTAACTGAAACACCCTGTATATTACGCTATATTTGGATTTTACAAGGAATTCTAGACAAAATACCCCAAGTCTATCTATAACCGTTTCTGAAATATTGACACCTGAAAAATGACAGTTTTTCCTCTTTCATATGCTACAGAATCCAAACGATGCAACCTTCAGGCAAACAATTTGTATGTCCCTAGTATCTTTCGATAACTTATAAAAAACTAAGATAGTAACGTGGAAACCGTTTTGCTCTATGTTGTATCGTTTGGGTTCTCTAGCATGTCAAAGAGGAAAAACTGTATATGTATATGTATATGTATTTTTATAAAAGAGAGCCCCGGGCCTCACGACTTCCACTGCTTGGCCTAGATAGCCAAAATAATTAAATCTTCTTTTTTGACGATTTGGGGTATTTGGAATTTATCAATTTTGAGACAATTTTTTTATTTACCTTTTGTACGGCAGGGTTAGTAATTTTTTAAAATTAGCGCCTGGAAGTTTGAAACCAATTAAATTTTCATTTTGGAAACGAAAGTTTACAAACACCTCTCTCTCTGTGTTGGTTCATTTGTTGACCGGTTTATTTAAAATTACATTAGTTGACCCAACACTCCTTTAAATGACACCGACCTGTTGTAAAGCACTGTTATTGCCAAAAAAAGTCTACATTTTCGCACTGAAAAATCTCTAGTTTTCCCGACATATACTCGGCAACTAGAACATAAAATAAGAATAATAAGATTGTACTGCTCTTTTCTAGTTGCTGAAGACTGAAGCAGACTTTCACTTTAGAATTGATAGGTAATTTTATCTATTATTATCATTATTATCTAGTTATCTCACAGTATTCCTGTACTTGTATTTTATTTTATACTCACGGGGCTTGGTATAGCCGGTCGGTACAATAAAAAAATAAATAAAAAAAAGGAAAAAACAACTATTGTGTATTAAGAAATGATCCAACGATGCTACATGTTTTCAAAATGACCGATTTCTGGATGTTCCTGTAAATGTCTGAATTAAGACCTAATTGAGCCAAATGCCATATAAACTTTGTTGGGGTGAGGCCTGTTACTCATATGACGGAAGGGGCAATAATGACTCTTTCCTGTTTCCACAGACTTTTTATTTTCATTGCCAAGTCGGTGTATTTGGCGATCTTCTCACTGTATTTCGCTTGAATGTTCTCGTCGTTGAGGATAGCCATGTCAATTAAATAAGTGATCTTTTCTATTTTGGATTGAAAGATGATATGTCTGTCTGCGGGGATTGTTTTATCTGTGTGGATGTCAGTGTCCCAGTAGACCTTGTAGTATTCGTTTTTAAGCATGAATGTTGGTATATAATCTAATTAAGGGTCTGTGTTCTGCGTTAGTTTGTATGTTGTGGCTAATGCTTGATGAACGACCTTCGCTGCTGAGTTGTATCTCGCGGTGTATTCAGTTCCGGCCATTATTCTACATGCACTCGTTATGTGATCGATCATTTTGCTCTACTGATGACATCTCCAGCACTTGTCGTCTTTGATGGTTGTGTCCTTGATGATGTGCTTTTGGTAGTTTCTGGTTGCTATAACTTTTTCCTGGATGCCAAGCAGGAAGCCTTCTGTTTCGGGGAACAGCTGCCCTTCTTGTAACCACGTATATGAAAGCTTTTTATGTATGTGGTATCTGTGTCTCCAGTGGAGTATTTTTTAAGGTATTCCTCTTTTCCTTATTGTGATTGGATGTGACTGTGTGCGTCTGCTGCGTGGCTCGTTTGAGACAGGTCGAACGGTGTATAATTCTTGTCTGCCTTCACTATTGCCTTGTGGAGGTTAGTTCGTTTGTTGTGGAAGAATTTTCTGAGTTCGTAAATTGGTTTTTTATTTAGCAATTGTATAACTATAATTCACCTCCCTCCTTTTCTTTGTATGGTGAGTCTTTCCTTGCATGCATTGGGATGTAACTTCGTGTGTTTAGTGAATTCAGAGCGTATGAGAATGTGAATGTTTTCTATGCCTCTGTATGACCATTTAATGATACCAAATGAATACGTAAGAATAGATATGGCGAAAGTGTAAATAGCTTTCATTAGTTTTCTGGAGTTCAGTTTGGTTTTTAGTAATTTTATGTCTCTGGTTTAAAATTCCGTCTTGAGCTCTAATTTGATATAAGTGTAGTTAATGTTCGTTCTTTGATGGAAGATAGATATCTCTATGTTTCTTCTTTGAGCATATTATCTATGGTTTCATTGTTGATTGTTTCCGTCGCAGGGTGGTCTTTCCACTCTCCCTTGTTAATATGAAGTAGCTTGCATTTACTTATAACAAATTCCATGTTGATGTCCAGGGTAAACGTTTCTGTGATTTTAAGAAGTTCCTTTAGCTCTGCCTTTGTGCAAGTTATTTTTTTTGGTGTTTAATGTGGAATCCGAAGTTTATGTTATTCAGTGTGTTTGAAAGTGGATTAAGACAGAGGCAGAACTACGAAGCGCTGAGTGAATCTCGCTGGAATATACCTCGTCTGATGTAGATCTCTTCTGTTTCGATGTGTTCTTTTTGTGTTCTCAGGTTGATTTTAGTTTTCACGTTCTCATAATTTGTGTAAGAAATTGCCTGAGATTTTGATTGACTTTGTATAATTCTAGCACTCTGGTTAGCCATCTGTGGAGTTTTGAATCAAATGCTTTTTTATATCTATGCAACCAGTGTGAAAGTTTCTATGATTTTTCCTGGTTTGTTCCATGATGACGCTGTCTATAATTAGCTGCTCCTTGCATCCTCGGCTTTTTTTCCTGCACCCTTTTGGCTCGTCCGATAGAATGTTTTTGTGTGCTAGATGTTGTTCTATTCTCCTGGTAATTATGGCTGTGATGATCTTATATAAGTTTGGAAGGCACGTAATAGGTCGGTAATTTGACGGGTTCTTACTGTCTGAGTTTTTGAATTTAAAGTATGTTATTTTTTTGGTGAAAAAACTGGGGAGTGTGATAGGATTTAAAATAATTTTATTAATTTGACGAGTGAGAGCTTCATATGTGGAGTTAAACTGTTTGTACCAGAAGTTATGAATGTTATCTATTCCAGGACATCTCCAGTTATGCGTGTATTTGATTGTTTCTGCAACTTCTTGTGTTGTCATTGCAAAGTCCTCTTGTTCCTCCAAGCACAGTTTTCTGTGATTTCTTCTTTGGTCGGTACTCGTGCCTCCTCATTATTCACAGGTTGTTAGCGTCCTTTCTCTTATTTGACTCTTCGGAGTCTTGCGGCATATATGGATAATTTTTGCTTCAAAGTGTCAAGGATTTCTGTGAGCGTGTGATCAGGAGATGTAGACTTGATTTTCTCTACACTTTGTGTGATGTTTTGACTTGATGCCGTTCATAATTCGGTAAGATGTCCCAATTCCTTTCTAATTTTGTTAATTTTGTTTTCGATCCATATCTGCCATTTGAATTTTGATTTTATGCTGTTGGTGTTTCTGTGTCGTGCTGCGTAGATCACTGTATGAATGTCCTCAATTGTGCTTGCATTCGTTATATACTCGGGTATTATGTGTTCGTTGATGATCTTTAGGATTTTTTGTGTGTCCCGTTTGAAGATTACACGAGGAATAGGATCTCTTATTTTAGGATCAGTGCCTGGCCATTTGTTTAGATGTGACTCCATTTCTACTTTGATTGCTTTTGTCTATTATTATTATTATTCTTATCTTGTATGGCGAAATTCCCGTAATATTTTTTTACATATCGAGAGAATTTTTACAGAAGTTACAATTAGGCCTAGTTTTTGCGCATTAATTTTCGAATATACGTATACTATATTTAAATAATATTTATCTGTTCACATCATTTAACACACTTTCTTAATTTTAGATTGTTGAGCTTCTTGTCGAGAAAACGTTTACAGCATTTACAAATCACCCATATTTTTCTCCTCATTTATTTTTGAATATCTTTAAATAATGTTTATTTGTTTATCATACACTCTTAACATATTGTCGAAATTTTAACGGCAGCTTCTATGATTTTGAATTCTCCCTTTGTCATCTTTGAACAATGCTTTTTTGTTTCGTAAAACTTAGAAAATAAGAGATATTTTTTTATTCCTGCATGGAAACATTCAGGTATTTTCCAGCAAACACGTATACAGAGTTTCATAAAATAATATTATTAGATAACTTATTTTTATGCGGTATAACCTGAAATTTTCATAAATATCATACCACCATTTTCGATTTTTCAAGAAGAACTTTATTATTACATTAAGTTCAATTCTGCTAAATTGCTAAGATGCTGCACGACGCTATTTCCTGCTTTATTGCTTTAATACATCAAGGCTACGTTCAGGATGAGAATATATATAATGAAAACCGTCAAAGTTATTTGTATATTAATTCTATAGCTTCCTGAACTACGTAAAACCTTATAAATAGTAGAATATTATTTTAAAAATTACTGAGATAGTCTCGACCTGTTTTTATTCGTATCAGGAAGTGGGGGTGATATCTTATTTTCCGCTTTCAATATATTTTTATCGAATACTGCAAGTCGGATTCTTGATAACATCGTTATTACTGGCTTGTCAAACGCAGATTACCTTAAAAGCATAACATTAACAAGAAATTATGTCAGGAAATTCAAGGATATCTTAGTATTGCACTACTAAAATGCTTGAAATATGTACTGATACTCTCCCTCATGTCTAAATTGCTTCAAGGTGGTACCCATTTTCCAAAAAAAACTATGAGAACCGTATAAGCAAGAACGTCCCATTGCTCATTGCCGATCTTTTGAATGATGTGATAAAGACTTTTAAAAGATTAGTTGTCCGACCATTTCGTTTTAAAGCTGATAGCTCCACCATCGTTGCTGTTCTGGAGCTCGCGGAATGCACACTGCACAGTCAACAATATATATATATATATATATATATATATATATATATATATATATATATAACAATTTCGAAATAGGCTTAATAAACGAATATAACTTAGATAATTTAATTGATTCGCTGAATTCATTGGTCCAAGTGCCAATAAAATGTCAGTGAATTATCAATTACTTCGATATCAATCAGATAAAATTCCACTTTTTGATGAAAATATAAACCAGTTTTAAACAGATTCATTGCGACAGTAAGAAACTTGTTGAAAGCCTTTTAAGATAGGAGTAAGCCAACTACTACTGTAAATGTTTGTTTATTTCACACTATTGGACCTTAGTTAAAGACGTGTTAATGAACAGTTTTTCCGATACACGATCAATAAATTGTATAATACAAGATCTAATATAAAACCAAAAACGTATATCCAATTCAATTTGGCATAAGAGTACAAGATTCTGGTAACTTATTATTTTCAAAATTAAATGCAGGTCCTGACGATCCTGAAACTAAAATAATTAGAATCCAATACTATGATGATTTTGCTTTAAAGACATTTATAAATAGAATTGGGGTTTGGAATATAATTTACAGCTAGTTACTAGGTTAAAATCGTAAAATTCTCTAGAACAAGCAATGTCGTTAGTAAGAGAAGAAGAAAATTTTATATATTTCAGAAATGCGCAAAATCCTATGTGTCCATCACTACCTTTACAGCAATTTAATAAACAAAATCAGTATCCAGACCAGACATCCTTATACCGCACAAACCAACGTACAAAACATTTGCAAATAATATGACATAAAATAATTTCCCTTGACTATTTCCAAAGTTTTCAAATTATGCTCCACAAAACACTAACTTTATCCATCAAAGACCAAATTTTTCAATTTAAATAATCAGGAAAATGTTGTAAACCCCCAAAACTTTATTCAACATAGATCAATTAATCAAAATTTTGGACAAATGTCAAATTAAACTAATTTAAATAAAATAGAGCCAACTGTCACTAGTTCTAGTAATACAGTTTTACATAATAATATCAAAAGGTGAATTTTATTTCCCAAGAATCATATAATCAACAGGTTCCGCAGCGAACTCTTGAAAATATGAATAATTATGAAAGTTGTTTACCAAATAACTCCCATAATTATTCCCAATATTTTGAAAATAATCAACAAATTGATAGTCAAAACGAATATGAATACTATAGATATAACCGAGTATAACGAAAAAATATGATCTTGACACAAATTTCAGTTATTTTGCTAACTCGAATACTAATCAAATATATAATAATACCGAACAAGAATTCTCAAAATTTCCAATTCGAAAACGGATTTGACGTAATATTTTTGAACAATTATAATGTACAATTATCCTATATTAATATTCCCGAAATTATTCATATTAAATAGAGGTAGTATAAGATGTTTCATTAACCACGAAATCGTTTATACAAATTTTCCCTATTTAATTAAAAAAAATCAAGTGCAAACAGCTCACGCAATATCGTTTGACGATAAAATGACAACATTACCACATTACCAACATTTTTCCTACTTTCAATACAATGACAAATTCGATGGATTAAAAGGTTTAGACTTTATAAAACAATTAATTGCCAATTTAGATTTTAACAAGTTTATTTTCAAATTACCCAATTTAGATATACTTATACTTTACCAAATAAAACTACTAATTTGAGCAAAATAAATAAAGTTATGACCTATATAATAGAGCTCAGAAGTATTCAAAAAATTCCCCTTAATGCTTCAAATGGTTATGGTATTATTTCTTAAGAAAAATAGAACATAATAAAATTCCCGAATGCGTAGTAAAAATTAAAAACTATAAAAATTGAGTTTCTTGAACCCCTTATATGCCCTTAAATATATCACAGAGAAGTAAGAGAATAAATGTCTAAGCTTTCACAACAAAATTTAATACAAGATTTAAATTCTGCATGGTCTTTCCCTATTTAGATTGTCCCAAAAAAACTTAAAAAAACAGGAAAACAACGTTGGCGACCTTGTGTCGACTACCGTAAGCTCAATGACATCACGATAGGTCAAAAATGCCCTATTCCTCAAATAGCAGTGATTCTATACAAGTTAGGTAAAGCTCAATGCTTGATAACCCTAGATCTTGCTAATGAATTCTATCAGATTCCAATGAATGAAAATGATATCCCCACAACAGCCTTTAGTACTGACACAGGATATAACGAATATTTTACGCATGCCATTTGGACTTTAAACGCCCGTGCGACTTTTCAAAAACATACAGTTGAATTAAAAAATTTTTTACAAGATTGCGAGATACCAATAAAGTATAACTTGATAAATAAGAATTTTTATGGAAAGAGGTACAATCTAACGACGGAGTAAAAATATATCCCGATAGAATCTCAGTTACAAAAAATTTTCAATTCCCAGAATTGCTAAATAAATCAAATCTTTTTTAGGTTTAGTAGATTATAGATGATTTATAAAAGACTAGAAAGAAGAATAAAACATATTTATGAATTGATAATTGCCTTCGAACACTGCAAAAATCTCTTAAATAATTCCCCAATTTTAGAATATCCCGATTTCTCAAAACTATTTATTTTAACCACCAATGTCAGCAATTTTGCATTAAGCGTGGTATTATCCCTAGGAACTATCCCCTGATGATAAACCTATAGCATACGCATCTAGAACCCTGATCGAAACCAGAATAAAATATTCAACAATCGAAAAATAATTATTAGCCATAGTATGGGCATGCAAATATTACCATATAACCATATTTATACTCTCGCAAATTTTAAATTTACACAGAGCATAGATATTTGGTTTGGCTTTTTAATTTATAAGCACCCAATTCAAAATTATCTAGATGGCGTTGACGATTAAAATAATATGATTATGAAATTATTTATAAAAAAGGCCTTCAAAACTCTAATGCAGATGCATTATCTAAAATGAATCAACAATTGATATCATGGTGACACTGATAAAAATATCGTAGAATTCTTTTAAAACATTGCTGAAAATTCTATAAATGATGATGTAATAGAAGAACAAAGACAAAGTTGTTGTAAGCAAAAGATAAACCTGATTGATGACATTCAGATCGCACTACTTTTAACATCTGATGCAATCGTGTACAGTAATCAGGCTTATATGGATACTAATGACACCAGCAACCTTCATAAAATAATAAGTAATAAGACCTTAGAATATCGTATAAAAAATCCTCTCATCCTGAAATTAAACTTAACTCAAAGAAATTGGAGAAAAGTTTAATTTAAAATGTAGAATTATTACCCAGAAGTAATAAAAACTATTCCAAAATATTTAAACCCTGGAAAACTTATGATTTATATTTTCATAATAAAGAATTAATTCCAATTTTTACTAACGTTTATATAAAAAATTTCAATTAACCAAAAATCGTAATATGCTCGAAATTGCTAAATAATATTTCGGATAAAGAAGAAAATATGATAATCGCGCACCAACATCAAGCTAAAACAAATCATAGAGGCATAACAGAAACGTATGAACGCCTAAAACTATGTTATTTCGATGGTTAGTATTTAAAACATAATCTGTTTTGTCCCGATAATGTTTATTTTTTAATTGATTATAAGTGTGTATACCCGACAATATTTTTTTGTGATGTGTTTAATCATAAATTCCGAGGGGGTAATGCCGCTAATGATTTATATGAGGACAAGAAAAGCCTGAGTTTAAATATTAAACACTTATTGAATTTAATATAATATAAATGTTTCTTCTAGTAAAAAATTGCATGGAAATTTAAAAGTTCGATAATATTTAATTTGTAAGTCGTTTTATTGTTTCATAACCTCACTTGAAAATTGGAGAGCTTGCGCATTATTAGAGTGTTTTCGGTTTTGGTAAATTAATATCTAAATTAGTGCAAAGGCATTCTTATCACCTCTAGAAAAAGAAAAGGTAATAAATAAAAACTTTGAGCTACTAAACAAAGGAAAACAGTTTACTACGAATAAGAATTAAATTATTAAACCAGCAGTTTATGGTTAAGGGCAACAAGGTTACCAATAAATATATGCATGCGTGGAAATAGCGTTGATCTGCTAAAATCATACCTGTCGGATATACGACAAAAGAGTGTGTTGTGGGTTGGTGCCTTTTAAGGTGATTTTAATCTGTTGTATATGTCTCTTAAGTGGCGTCTTATTTTTTAGGATTTCTTTATGTGTTGATTTTTCTAAATTGTTTGCTATGACATATATACAACAGATTTAGTGCGCATAACAGCTTTATGTATTAATTAATTGCATACTTTATATACCTACATAGTGCAACCGTTTGTAATTATGATTATTCGGGGAAATTTAACAAAGAAAATAGCTTGTATTCATTACTACATTATTTAAATGCGTCGAAATCTCAGTATTTTTATATGCAATACGAAATAAAATATTTTTTCTGTTTAAGGGGGCAGTTGCAGTCAGTAAGCATTGCGAAAATATGGCGTAAAATGACCAAAAATAGGTTGTTTTCTGTGATAGTCTGCGAAGTTATAAAAAGGAATTTAACGATCCGAGTTTAACACATATCTTCTATAACACTTCTAAATTAAATTGAGTATGTTGAATTTTTCATTTTAGCCTTTAAAAGTAAAAAAAATCTGTTTATATGTCTAGTAATTTTTCGAAAACAATAGCGGTATTAACCTTGAGCTTTTCTATGCTCAGAAGTAATTTCGTCAAATTCCAAAATACTCAAATTGGAGATCATACATATAGGTACATTTCTGTAAAAAAATTGATCCTAAAAACATAGTAGTTTTTTTCCAAACTATCACCAAAGATAATTATTAAAATCTTGGAATATTTTTAAGAGAATACGTTAGGTTGGCAATTGCAGTTGGTAACAGGTAAAGTTTGAACCCCCACCGCAAGAGGTCGGCCCAAATTTTTCAATATTTTCTAATGGAAGGGAGAGCGCAATGACGTCACAGAAAATGGAATTCCAATCGCGTGTTGTCAATGACGTCAGATAAATAAACATTTATCTCTCGCATGGTCTTTGGTTTATTTTTTTATCAGATTCTAATGATTCTATGGTTTTTCTTTTAAATAACGTTTAGAATATTTTAATACATATCATGTTAGAAAAACTAAGTAATCAGTAGATTTGGGCAAATGGAAAAACATAATTTTTTAAACAATATTTGTATTTTAAGGGAGAAAATCGATCTTTCCTAGAACTTTGTGGGATATTAAGGAAGAGGAATGTATGTTTAGGTCATATCTTAGTTTGTTATGGTGGGTTCGTGTAACAAATTTTAGTTTTATCTTTTTCTTTAGTTAATAAGAATTCACACCGTTATTGGTTGTTTTTTGTTATGTAACATAAAAAAAATCAATCAAACTATTTTAAGTGGCAAAAAAATATGCCAAATACTAAATTTTGGAAAGGATTTCTCATCTCAAAATTGTTCTATTCTAAAAAATGGAAATATATAGATTTATTTGACCCTACGCAAAGAAAACAAATTGATGTTTCATATAGGTATTTAGTAAGGTATACCTAACTGGACATTTAATTTCAAAATAAACAAGTTTATAAAATTTCCTGCATGTCTTTAAACGTCCTCAAATGTAGTTTATCATTTTTATGTTGGGTATGCAAAATAGTCCATTGTATAAAAAACAAAATACGCCTTGAGCGGGCGAAAACCCTTCTCCCTCAAACTGTTAAGAAAATAGGCACAGTTGTATAGAATTTAAAAGTGAAGTAAGTACCTAAATGTACTATAATTCTGCCATAGCACAAAACATGAATAAGCACGTCGTTTCTACTCTTTTTTGGAAAATTACAAACAGCTTTTTATAAACTATAACAAATTATTTTAGCGTAAATTAAGCACTGAAATTTATAAGTCATGAAATGTTTTCAGGTATATATTTATTTTGATTCCAACTTCTACAATTTGTTATAAAGGTCAGAAAAAAATAAACTTCAAATACAAAATTTTAAAAAATATCCCCAAGATTCTAAACATATTTAGTGTCGTTTGAAATCTTAGAATTGCAATGTCAGTAAAATGAAAATTGTTCTATTAATGCTTCTAGACTTCTTGTCTAAGCAAGATAAAAAAATTGTTCTGCTTTTACAAAAATAAAATATTGTTTTGCAAGTTTCTGATGGGATTTTTCTACTTCTGATAGGTCTAAAAGATAGGAAGAGACAAAGTTTGAATATAAAACTTTTTCTTTTATAAATATTGAAGATGGACGAGAAAATATAAAAAACTCTATTTGCGGATTGGTAATTTATTAGGAAATAATAGCATTTACATAAATGGTATTTAAATACTACAATATCATCATATACATTGTTAAGATTAGGAAAATAGTATCTATCTACAGTAATAATAAGTTCTTGAAGAAACCAAAAGATCTTTTATTTTATATAAAATGTAGTTGCTTAGTTGCTAATAGAACGAACTAACTATATTTGTAGTCTAATTAATATATCTAAGCATTGATTAGATTAAAAAAAAACAATAATTCAAATTATGTGCTCGAGTTGGTTAAAATATAAAATAATTATGTTTTTATTTTTGAACTACATATATAACCAACCAAATGCAGAAATGAACATATTTTTTATTGGTATCCTTAAATTACTAAACTAAATATATCCTAACTTACAAATCAGTAATTATCTTTTTTTTTTGCTTATAGCATTTAAATAAATAATATGTAAGATAACATTTTAGTAGCAATTGAAAGATATTTTTTTTTATAGTTTGGCTGGGTATTCATAAGTAACATATACACTACAAATGTATAGTAGGTATATTAAATTATAAGAGAATAGTTTGACTTTCTTGTATGTAGTGTCGTGTAGTGTAGTGTAGAAGTAACATTCAGCCTATTCTGAATGGATTTAAGTTAAAACCTCCATACTCCAACACAAAAACAGCCAGTTGATATTTATATATATATATATATATATATATATATATATATATATATATATATATATATATATATATATATATATATATATATATAAATATTTTGTTAAATATTTTCTTGGGCATAGGTTAACTCATTGAAAAGTAAAACTATAATTTATATCGACTTTTCGCTCATTATATTGAGCTGTCTATATGATGTCTTCTATGCCCTAGAAAATAATTAACAAAATATTTATATATGGTCAAAGAAAAAAACACGAAATATATATATATATATATATATATATATGTATAATAGCAGAAATATATAATTTCTGCAGGTGCAAAACGGCCTAAAACAAGAATATTATGTCATATATATATATATCAGGCAGGCTTGTATCTGAAATAATAGATTGCTCGATATGAAAAAATCGAAAACGAAACTTCTATCATACTGAAACAGTACTACAACACCACCTATCGGGGCTCCGTTGATTTCCGGCAGCAAACCCGTAGGTAAGTTAAAAAGCATGCACTAGCACCATCATGCGGAGAGTAGATACTAAAAATCGATAAAAATGCGCCCTCACACATCTTTATCAAAAGTTCTTGGCCGGAAAAGATATATGTATAATAGCAGAAATATATATATATATAGAGTTTGACTGTTTTTGCGTTGGAGTATGGAGGTTCATCATATGGGAATTTTTTTTATTAGGTCACTTTCTTAAAATTTAAGAAAGGCAATAACTTTTGCTTTACTAAGGATGAAAAATGGCTTATTCGAAAGAGGGAATAGTCACCTAACTTGTGTTCCCTGCCAGAATTGATATATTTCTTTAAAGAAGTCACAGAGAAAGGGGTTATTTGCCAAAATAACTATAAAAAAGGGGTTTTTTTCTTGTTTTACATTTGTCGGTTTTTTTTGGTTAGCAATTCTAATTTTCAATTTTTATAAGTTTGTCCAAGGCACTTAAATATTAAAGAAATAGTTTGTATATTTCGATTATGCTATGTTTAAATTGGTCAAATACGACTTTTTTGTATTAAGATATCTATTTACTATCGAAAATCTTTAATTAATACATATATACTTAAAATTTCCCAAATCACGACAACTTTGCATAAAGCTTAACATACTTTTGAGAAGCAATTTTAATTTTTTTCCAAAAAAGACACAGTTGATAGAATATTTAGGTATAAGAAATTAATATTAGGATAAGGTTACTAAAAGAAAACTCTTTTTTTTTAAAGTTAGACAATTATTTTTTAGAATTTTCAAAAATAAGGAAAAAGTTAAAAAAAATATTGGAATTTTTGACCAAAATTTGGTATGCATATGTAAAATTAAAAAAGAATCAACTTTTCTTAGGACAACTTTTTCATATTTTAGCAAATAAACCATTTTTCTGTAATTTTTTTAAAGAAATGTCAATTTTTACAGGTAATGTAAGTTTTCTGATGTAAGTCTTTTATAAATATGCTATAATGTAACAAATAAACTTGAAAATCATACCAGCATAGGTGAACAAACAAATTATTAATATAAAGACATGGCTGATTTAAGCATCGGATAAATGGTCCTTATGAAATGTACCCTCCAGAATCATTGTTACACATACCACCTGGTATGATTTGGCAAACAACACAAATAAGTAGTAGTGAAACAACGCATTAATACTGAAACACTTACAGTGTATACAAAACAACAAACTCTCAATATAACATGACTATCACCAACAATTGGGATAGCTATGGGGTCACCTTTATCTCCATTTCTAAGTAGAAACTTTTCATATTAAATAAAATTCAAATATATCTGTACATAAAGAGATCTTACTACTAAATTCTGCACACAACAAACACACCTACTCATACTCATATGATGCATTAACTAGTCATGGGGATTTACTACAAAAGCATAAACTGTTCTACTAACGATTACAAACTTCTAAATCTATAAATTAAAATATATTTTCCTTTTCTGCTTTCTTCATCGATGGTAAGATTCAAAATTGCATGGTCTATTGGCTTGTAGAGTTTGTAGCAATAAACAGTTTTCTTGTGATATGGAGTTTTCTTTGTACCTAGAGAAAAAATAACTAGAATTAGATTTTTCCTTGTTTATGTGAAAATATGGTGTTTACTCTCTACAAATAACCTTAATACATACCTAACAAAATAAAAAAACTAAATTCTGTTTCAAAATTAAATATGTTTTATCAGTACTACACAAAAGAGGTCCAAGTAAAATAAGTATAAGTTAATGTTTAATTGTAAGAGCTTTGGAAGTTTTAATCTAATACTAGGTAGTAAGCAAAAAAAGCAAATTTTTAAGAAGGGGTTTGTTGCATTTTAATTTCCTACATATTAGTGATAGGCAAAATACCTTACATATATTTTTTGGCCTATTATTAGCAGTAATGATATAGAACAAATTTTCTTTAATGCTAATTAGTAGGAAAAAAGACGCAAAAATTGGCTTCTTTAGCGAAATGGGCTCGATGTAATAATAAAGCCAGAATAATTAAATATTATTTATATAAACTGAAAAGAATGAAAACAATTTTATTTATAATTTCAACTTAACAGGTGTTTTCCATTAGATTCAGACAAAGTCCAAGTAAATAAAGAAAAGCAAGGGAAAAGTGCATATAAAAGAACATGTTTATTTTAATCATTATCAACTGTTGTCATACATATAAAAGTAAATTATAAACTATAACTACTCTTAGGACAAGCTACAGAACCCTCAAAATAGAACAGAAAAAATTTAGCAAGTTCTTTGAAAGAAAACATAATTGATGTACCACACCTTAGACCTAAAATTCTTAGTTATTGTTTTTTAATAAAAAAAACGACTTTTTTTGTATTTTGTTTGTAAATTGTTTGATATAAAAATAATATTTTAGTTTGCTTTAATATGATTTAAAGGTTATCTTTTGAAAGCATAATTATATTATCTAATAATAATAAATGTGATTTCTTTTTATACTATATTTAATGTTTATTCAAGTACTTAATATGTAAAAAGTCTAAATAAACAAATAAAATTTTGGGAATTTAATAGTTATAATAAAAAGTGTTTTACCATCAGGTGTAGGAGCTAAGAGGTTAAATTCTTCATGAGTAAAATTGGCAGGTTCCTTGATTTTTCCATTTGGTCTTAACTGTGCAAATTTCTGCCTTGCAACACTCTCTTTTTGCTTTCCATAAAGTGTGTAATCGGTTTTAAATTGCCTTAGATTTATAACGGAACTGACCAGGTGATTGCAGGAAGTGTTATGTCACCTTTTACATACTGTGCCAAATACAGAAGCTGTTAATATATATTTTCAAATTTCTCTATAAAATGGATTATCCCACTGCCCAACTGTATTTCTTTCTATAGACTCTATAGACTATATCCTCTGAAGTAACCTAGAAAAATGTTCATATATTTAAAAATATTAGGGAGCATGTAATACACCAGATTATTATATAGAAGTATAAATGAACAAAGCCTAAAGGAAAATGAATGCTATGCAAAAACATACTCGCAAAGAGAGATGTGCCTACTCAATACATAAATGCCATTCAGTTGTCTTACTATATTAAGTTGTTTATTATATAATATATTTCTAAAAATAGTAAAAATTATAGACTTTTGTGTTGTATATCCCACTACTACTACAACCAATATAAGTATAAATGAACCAAGCCTACAGAAAATGCGGGCTATACAAAAATATAGTCACACAGGAAGATTTGTCTACATTTTCTCTAAATCAATACATATATTGCTGCCCTTCAGCCTAAAATTAATGATGGTCAATGTAATTCTTAAGGAGGCAATGTCTAAAGTAAATCGTATATGAAATGCAGTATACTTCAGGCATCGTTGTTTAAAAACCAACTTTAGCTACTGCAATCAATGTGTTAAATACTATTTCAATTAATTAATAATTTTACTTAATTTTTCTTTTTTTCTTTAATTTCTGCTTTGCGCGAGTCCCTCCAATGCATACCAAAAACAAGCTTGACATTGAATGGAAGTTACAAAATGAAAAACCTAATATTATTGAGATATAGTAAATATAGAGTAAAGAGAGACAACAAAAAAGGCGAGTTTAAAAAAAATGTAGTTTTGATCTAAACAAAAATAAAAACTTTTTATTCCCCCAGACGCCATGAAATGGATAATTATAATCCTTATACTATCAGCCCCTTGTCATCCAATCAAACAATATTAAATTATCTCAAAGACAAAACAAAACATGGAATTATATGAATTCTAAAAATAATACCTTAAAAATGTAAATCCAAACAGTAATATATCAAGAATTTTTGCTGCAAATAAAAGTGGTGTTAGAATTATACAAGTGTCAATATTCTTATATGTTGCTAGATTTTTTTTCACATCATCAAACTATATTTCTCTTCATGTGAACCCTTTCCCTACCCCACATATTTCAACGGCCTTTACTAAGACAAATTTTTACTTTTTAAATGCGGTTGTAAAACAGTACAACCAAGTGCCCAAAATTATGGAATAACAATTCTACAGCCAACACCTTACATTTTGCCACCTTGCATTGTTTGCACTTACAAAACTTGTCAGGACAAACACCACTTGTGCTCGCATAACCTTTTTTTTTATTGTAATTTTGTCAGGGTTTTAGTATCCACTTGAATTATCTATACCTTTAAAAGATTTTTTCCTAATTCATTTTAGCACATTGTATTAGGAATACTTTTACAAATATGTGATACTTTCAAATATTTTACGGAAAGATCTCTTAATTTATGCTCACAAAGATATTCCTGGAGACCTTGCTGGAGACTAATCTTGGAACTTTAAACTCTCAACATCATTACCACGCTTCTTTGCAAAACTGGTTGAATATGTATAGCCTTTATTAATATCATCCCTACAATAAAAGATACATACATACATGTAGTTGAAACAGTTGTAATATTATGTGAAATATTAGGGGACTATATTAATTTTTTTTCTTTATAAATATCTTTGACATATCCAATGTGCTATTATATCTTAACAACATGGTAAACTGAATGGTATACCTATGGCACTTATATGATAATGCCCAGGGGCATACACTTTTGTTTTATACCTGGAATTTTCAACTAGAAACAATTCTGTATATATGGAAAGTTTTAGACAATCTCGTTACAAGAATAATAGCACCTGCAGGCGAATTCTAGCCATTATGTTCTTGAGATATTTTGAACCAAATAAAATATTGCATTTTTAAAATTATGCAGTAACTTTTTTAATCCTAAAATTTTTTTAAAGTTGTAAACATATTGCCAAAGCATTTTTTTGTCTAATATTTTATGGTGCTGTCATATTTTGAATCTGATGTTTCGTAAACGAGGGGCCATCATCAACTTTTAAATACACACCTGGATTTTTTAATTGGTTTTGGAACCAACCTTTGCATTCCAAAATCCAATCTCTTATGGGAAAATCTTAAATATGTGCTGTCCAATATTATTATATTATTAGTTTAGGAGGTCAAATGCTTGTTAAAAAAAATTACATAAATTACCAAGCTTGTAAAAAACGAAAAACAAAGACTGTCAATTTTACAAGATATTACTATAAATATTTTTCAAATGGGACATCCTGACTATTATATATCCCTCAAAAGGGTCTCTTCTTGCAGATTATAATTATATCTGGTTTGATACCTATCCACTCCACTATGTAATTGTGTTGTCCATCTCTCTCTAACACACTGCCTCATAAGGTTTTTCTTAAATTGATCGGGTGTCTTTGAAGATAAAGTTATCAAACCAGATATTATATTTATAATCTGCAAGAAGAGTTCCTTTTGAGGAAAATATAGTATAGAGTGTGTGCTGAGGTGTGTCCGATTTAAACAATACAACTTATGGTAATATCTTGTAAAATTAATAGTCTTTTGTTTTTCTAATAACCAGGAAAAAGTTTTAAGTAACCCTACAATTGGTTTTTTGTTCACTCCAATAAGTTAAAAAGTAAAAAAGTTTTGTCAAGATTAAGAATATATAAAAGTTCAATTTTTATTTGTTTGTAGATACAAGACTAAGATATTTAATATGTTACATATGCATAGCCATATGCAAAAATTATTTTCTCACTAGAAAGCAATGCCTTAGTAAATTAGGTATCGATAAACAGTTTCTTTCCAATAATTTTCTCTTTGTGATATAACTGTGGGGGTATACGCTGTTAAAGCCTGCTACTGTGTACAATAGCAAAACTTTCTAAGTGGAAGTCACATAAAAAGGATTAATATAATATTGATAACTAAAAGCTTTATTCTTGCACAGATTGTCATGGATCCGGTGAGTTAAATTGCATCAGCCAGCATTATGAGACTACCACTATGAAAGTATTAGTGTTGCATAAAAAGTGTCAAATTTTATGAGCTTTTAATTTCTACCACTATAATATGACCAACAGGAAATTTTTATACCTACAGAATTACTATACCCCTGAAGGTACTGAAGGTACACTATCTTTGTTAAAAGTTAAAATTTAAAATTAATCCTAGAAAACATATTTAAATTTCACAAATATAAAAACCATAGGTATTTATGTGAATTTCAGAGAGAATTCACCTCATGTATAAAAATATCAGTATGAAATAAAAATGAACCAGAAAATTCTAAAGGAATCGTGTTGCCTAGGTACCTATAAAAACAACATTTATTAGTTTTATTTATTTTCATCATTGTTTGAAAACAAAATAGTCTTCCTTCTGAAAGATGTGTACTTCAGAAATATGTCCACCATGTACCTTCTGTCCATTTCTAATTCTTCAAATTCATGAAGGGTCTTAAAATCGAGCACCTATAGTTATATTATTTGCATTTTCCCAGGATTCTCATTGCAAAATTGTTTGCAGTTCAGCGCCGAGGACTTGCTGCTCTCGTATTTTTACGCCCTTTAGCACTCATTACACATATCCTAAATACACAGGTAACACAGGAATTCATAAACAAATGTCTAGAAAGCTTAGACACAGTCACAAGAGTGACAAGTTCTAAACTAAACGTCGACGTTTTAAAAATACAAGTAAAACAACCATTTACTAGTCATTTTAAAACACACCTATAATAAACAAACAGGAAATTCTCAAGCTATCAAAATCATGTTCATAAAAATATAAGGAAATCAATATTCCGGGTATTTAGATATTAAAAAAACTTGTTTTTATCGGCAAATACCGAAAGGTGCCGAAAGTCGAAAGGCCCTGCAATTATTACTTCGGTTAGCTGATAAAAAAAACAGTCAATAGGGGAGATCATAAATATTATATTCTGTAAAGGAGGTTTTTTAACAAACTCTCTCGTTTTATTTCATTTCGCAACAAAGATAGATATATCAACGAGGCAAGAAATACATGCCATGTACAATATTTTGAATTTTCTATCAAAGAAATGTAAAACTCATAAAGTTATTTGCTTGGGATGGAGGGGATACCACAATGTTGCGTCACTGTTAAACGTTTTCTGAAATATTTGAATTTTTCCGTTAAAAGCGAAATTTATTATTTGATAGATATTATGTAATGTTTGTACATAAATATGTTATAACATTAAATATTGAACGTGTTAATTTATTTATATGGCCTATTTTGGAAAACATAAAAAAATAATCAGATTCCGACATTGATGCGTCATCTACAGAGTGGCTCTTGAGGTTTGAGTTCGAAAAATGAACACGAGAAATTTTATAGCGTGGATTTGCACTCTTAAAGTACAATACTACTAATAATAAATAAATTTTAAAGAACTAGGTCTTTTAATATATGCCAATATGATTTTTGTTTTTTATTACTTCGCTATATAATAGCCCCTATACTGTAATATTAATACATTATACGTTTTAGATAGGAGAATTATAGTTATGACACCAATTTTCGTAAAATATAGGTTGAGTTTTTTTGATTGTTATGACTCCCTGGAACACAAAAGTATATTCCTTGAAAAATTATAATGTGTGTACAGATGTGTGATGATAACGGCCAAACCAATTCATTTCAAATTTATACGACTGTGGATCGGATTTCTTGTCGAAGAAAAGCAATACAAGTCCAAAGTTTTGGAGAAAAATAATAAGAACTGGTGCATCACGCTAGACTTAATACAGAGTGCTTTAAATACGTCAAAGGCAGTGATTTGGCCGTCTCCATGACATACAACCGATTGTTTCAGTTGTGAGTTACGAAGGTAAATCTTACTGTAGACATTTTCGGGTGTAAGCCGTGTGCCTTCGTGGATTAGCATTAACCTTATAAGGTAATTTAAAAGATCAGTATTAATATACCTTTCTCATAAATGAAAAAGATATAGCAGATCTGGATAAGAAAAACAGTTTTTAACCTGTACGAATAGCTATATACGAGAATCTTTCTAGCTGTTGGCTAAATTACTTTTGTCTTTGAACACTTAGCACAAGTGATTAAGAAAGTAAACCGGTCAATAGGTGCACTTTTTTAGTACTAGGATGGAATGCCATCAAGGCCAAAGGTTTTTTTAGGTGTTTTGAAAATAGGTCATTTTTTTGATCTTTCTTTTAAAACTTCATGTATGGCAAAACTGATAGTGATGGAACGGAAAATGGGAAAGAGGGATTCATTATTATCAAAACCTAGAACTCTCTTCTCCTCAAATTTTGTTGTATAGACGTGTTGGTCGTACTCGGGAAGAGAATCCTGAATTTGAATCGACGACAGGAAGCTACGCGTAAGTATAGCGGTTTTTCCTATAGAAAACGACAAAATAAAGTAATTTATTCGTTTTCAAACTTGCGACAAGATACTTCTTACCAAACTTTAGGTATTTGTATTCGATAGAAAAGCTAAAAATTACAATTCAATTTAAAAATTGAATCGTTTATAATTTTTGTACAAACAAGCTAAATTGAATGTTCTATTTCTATTTTTGGCAGATTTTTGATTTAATTATTAATATGTATAACTATATATGGAGAAAAAACTGTTATACTCAAAAGACAGACCAGATAATTACCAAATTTAATTTTAAAACTAAAATTATTAAAATTTATAATTCAATTTACTAACAAAATAATATTCCAATATTGAATAAAACTTATTTTATTAAAAAATAAAATACTATTAATGAAAATTCTTTTGTAATTATTTAGTTTTCCTTATGAGTATAATGGCTTTTTTCTCTTCATTTGATTATTAAAATTAACATTTTATCCAAATATTGATTTTTTTTAAATATAAATCTAAATGGATTTTTTTATATTGTAAATAATTTATAGTGTTATTTTAAAGGAAATAAAAAAACCTATATTTTAAAAATAAAACATATTCATAAAATTCATTAAGTTCTTTATGTCATGCAGTTTCTTGTATAGAACACAGACATCCGACACCAAAAGGGAATTTTTTTTTGTAACAATCGAACCAACAGACGCCGCTATAAGTATGTTTTTCTCTCTATATATATATATATATATATATATATATATATATATATATATATATATATATATATATATATATATATATATATATATATATATATATATATATATATATATATATATATATATATATATATATATATATAGTGATTAAGGACCCAAAGTCGGTAATTTTTCTTTAAGAATGTGCTGACTAAGATACTGATTTTATTTCTCTATTCGAATACTAACAAAATACTAGTATTTTGAGTCTTAATGCTTAAAAAACATGCTAAAAAATTAAAATAGAGAGTACGCTTTTTGCAAATTAAAATTTATATAGGCAGAGATATATTAAAAATTCTGAGAGTGGCCCAAAATTAACTTTATTTTTAATTAGCTGCAACTCTTGGTAAATTGCTAAATATGAAGACAGTTAATATAAAATGATTTAACCCACTTTAACGAACGAAAATCTAAATTACTTGTTCGGTATACTTATATAAATTAACATTCCACAACGATTAGTCGAAAGAGCGGCTATTAGATTACAGAAAGATATACTGGTACTTCCACAAATTAACGGAAATATTATAATGAAATAAAGTCAATGCAAATTTAGGACTAGTTTTCCAAGTCGTTTCTTATCATTAGGAAGAATAACTTACTTATATGCTGTTATATCATAGTTACCCGCGCTGCTCAAAATATGAATTAAAAATTATTATTCGTACCTCTATTTTTTGAGTACTTCGGATGTTTTACAAGACAACGTGGGTCTTAGTAAGATTTACGTACTTACGAGTTTACCCAGTTTTTTAAACGATAGGATCCAGAAATAGGTTGTCTTAATATTAAGACAAGAATAATTACTAAATATAGGTAAACTAGTTCTATAAAAAGTCTATATGAAAACAGTGCACCACTAGTAATAATGAACATTTAAACTTTTCCATCTTAACGTTTGGAAAAGTAACTATAAATTCGTATTCAACTTTTCGGATACTTTATTATTTAAATAAAAGATATGCTAAATTCTGCTGATATAAACTGAAGAAACTGGTAAAATTAATAAAATCATTCTCATGATCGGACTGGAAGTAGTTCTTTGTTCGGTATAAATGTATAAAAATGCCAGTTTGTTGCTGCATTTTTGGTGCAACAATTAGTACGGTAAAGTTGTATTTGAACAGATACTTCCGTCTAATTCACTACCACAATTTCATACCTAAAATACTCCAAGAAAAAGCAGTTAATATTAAGTATACCAACATTAATTCATGTACCCTTAAGAGTTATGTAATAGGCGTCCCCTGCAGCACATATTTATTGGTCTAATATTGGCTATATGGGACCAAAAAAGTTTTGGTCAGATTATTTAAATATTATCCCATTATTGTTGGCCAATATTGGCATCCTGTTTAGAACCATTGTTGTTCCACAATATACCTCCAATTTATGAAATTTAGCTGGGTCCAATAATAAGAACTGATCCTGGACCAATACTGACTTTCAACCTGTTTTTTTTATTGCCAATATATAGGCCCTTTATTGTAATAGAGCTCGATTGTTAAATTATTATAATGTAATTAGTATGTCTGTTGTCCGAAAAAATGGTTTTTTAACGATAAATAAAATTGAGTGGGTGTAAAAAAGTTTTAAACATGGTCTAAGGTTTTACTATATACAGTCTAATTTAAAACCATGTTTGAAAATTTGTTTACAATTTATTGTAAAAAAACCGTTTTTCGGCCACCGGACTCTCTTATTATACGCTCTATTAATTTAACAATCGAGCTGTATTACAGTAAAGAGCCTAGCACTAGGTCACTTGAAAAAATCAATCAGATTTTTTTTAGTAGCATCGTGGAATTGACTTTAACACCATACGTACTCCTAAGAAAGAATTTTAAGTAAAATACGTCATTTAATTTTTCGGTTTCATAATCAATAACAAAAATCAACAAAACATTAAAATGAAAATGAGATTCCATCAGTTACTAGACCCTTGAACTGCCAGATCGTTTTCTACTAATTCTTCTTCCTCTCGCTAGGTGCCTAATGGTTTATTTGGCACATTGCGTAAATTTTGCGCCCTCTATCACGGTCCTTTACACCTGCCAAAAAAACGAAACTGTCTTTTTTATATCTTTACCGTAACATCTTTGAATCTTCATCGCACTGCCCCTTAAATAAATGAAAAAAAAATAAATCTAACAACAAAACACCGAGCTGAGTCGTCTTAAAGTATAAAAAAATTGAGGATCGTTTTAAAACGAATAACTTTTATATAAAACTTATTTCCTTATAATTTATGTCGGGAATAATAAGGTATACCTAGGTCCCTCGTAAATAGGTCACCCTGTAGGATTTGGACTCAAAGGAGATGACAGGTTTCAAATTTCGTTCGGTTCTCTGTCAAATGTTTTGAATTTTAATTTATTGTACTACACTTTCGATACATTTGAAAAATATTTAGAAGAGAAAATTCAAAATAAATCGAAATATTTACCCCATAACTGTTTTTTCTATGAAAACTAAAATAAATATCAAATTAGCATTTAAATGTCCAAGAGCATATAAAACGATATATTACTCGATTGTTTGTGTTAAATACATTTTCACTTTCGCCCCCTCCCCTTTTTACCTTTATTCCTTATTTTCCAATTTTCCGCCAAAATAACAATCAGTTTTTGTAATTCAAATCTGCATACCCAAAACCCATTAAAAGACAATAACGAATGAAATATTAACGAAAAATTGTTATTTTTTACCAATTAACCCCCCATTTCCCCTCAAGATATTTCTGATATACCCGGCAGAGTTAGTTGGCGCAATTATAAAAAATTCTTGTTTTGACATGAACTAAAACGTAGATATCAATTTTCAAAAATGTTGACAAAGGGTCAAATTACCTTTAAAACCTGTCATATGCTTTAAGTCGGAATCAAGTGTAAACCTGAATTTTATATTGGGCCAGAGGGTATAATATCGGGTATAAAAAATATCAAAATCAATTCTATAGCAGAAACAAATCCTGTACGCGATGTGAGTATAATAAAGTGAAAAAGGTCCTGTTTGTATACAAGTTGTTTATAACTGAAAAAATCACTAACTGATTTAAAGCTTAAAAACTTAAGTTATTTACGAATCCGATTTCATCATTTCTTTACTGGCAATATTCAGCTTGGCGTAAATATTTTGAAAACAATCTAGTGTGTACCTAGTTCTAGAGCTGCAAATGCAAAATATAGACGTAAATAAAACTTACCAAAATGCAACAAATATTAGCACTTTATCTCACAACAATTTTCTTCAAAAACTTCCGTGTATACATACACCCGGCCATTTGTATTTTGTATTTGAAACAGAGTTGCCACAGCTCTTTGGCGTTGCTAAAAGTCGCAAATGACATGAAATTTGGGAAATAAATACTATTTTTTAATCCGAAGATTGGGCGCATTTATAAATATTTGTTTTTACTTTCCTTGTAAAGGTAAAAAGTTTTGTGATCACACACAGAAACTAAAACTTAACTCATATTTTCCGAGATAATTCTCCAATCCAGCAACACCGTCGGGATGTCAGAAGCACAAGGTCATGCGATGCTCCACATGCATTCGAACAAGACCGAAACGGGCCGGTCCGGCTGATCGCCCATCATTGGTGATATAGAGACCGAATATTCTGGAAAAATATGTTATGTCCATATTGGCAAAACGAAGGTACTACGTTGGTTAAAAAACATCGAACAAATAGAAATTTATAAGAGGTTATATATTATATTGGTTCTATATTGGCCCAAAAGTGGCATTATATATCGAACATATTTTTTTGCCAATATAACACCTACATAGGTTAAACAACTTCTATATTTTGTCTGGCCGATAAAATATTGGGCCTATATGGGTCCAAAAGTGACATTATATATCGAAACATATATTTTTTGCCAATATAACACCTACTTAGGCTAAAAAACTTCTATATTGGCCCCACTTGTAAACATTGGACCAACAGTACACTAGGCTAGGACCAATATTTTGTGCTACAGGGTACCGCATGCATTTCTTCTAACTATAACTGTAAAATCGAAGTAATTAAGAATTTTAGTTGTTTTTTTAAAGAGGCCCTTTGGCTTGGTTGGATAACTAATTTCCATAATGAAATTTCTAATGGATTTGTTAGCACAAATTATTGTTTGAAGATATGCCTTAGATGACGTGCCTGGAACGCCAGGTGAAATGCACAAGGTGCATTGAATATAATATGCTCTATTTGCAGCAACCAAGGTAAATGTTTTGCTAGAGTTTCTATTGTTTATTTTAAGTTTAAAATATAATTACGTTGTAATATGTATCATATATTACCAATAAAGGCCGCACTAATTGGGATTTTTTTGTCATTAATAGCTTTAAGTGCTCCCTAAGTAAATATGACTGTTTTGTAAAAAAATTACCTAAAGTGCTATTTCTAGAAAATATCGTATATTAGTAAAACTTATTTACTGTATTTCTGTGAATAAACTTAATCCAAAGCTCTATTTTGAAAATAAGTTTACTATTCAGATGTTCATTTTTTTCTAAAAATAATTCCAGTCCGATCATTTGAATGGTTTTATTAATTTTACCTGTTTCTTCGGTTTATATATTATATAGTTACTTTTCCAAACGTTAAGATGGAAAAGTTTAAATGTTCATTATTACTAGCAGTGCACTGTTTTCATATAGACTTTTTATAGAACTAGTTTGCCTATATTTAGTAATTATTCTTGTCTCAATATTAAGACAACCATATTATTTCTGGATCCTATCCTTTAAACAAACCGGTTAAACTCGTAAGTACGTAAATCTTACTAAGACCCACGTCGTGTTGTAAAACTGCTTTTGGGCCATTTAGGAAACCATTGAATGTTTCTTTCCAGAAAGTCATGGACATATCAATAAAATTATAAAATAAAATATCTTGTTATTATCATTCTGTTCATCACCGAGATTAATTAGTAATAGTATATTTATAATATCTTTTATTTTACCTATATTGTAATAAAGTATATTTTGGATGAATTTGCCTTTTTATTAAGAAAAGTAAAATAAATAACTATGTACATTTATAATTAAGTTATAACCATTTCCAGTATGCATAGATAACCGATTCGACCAGCCTATTTCTCTGAGACTTAAAAGATGACAAAATTTAAATTTCGGGGATTTGTATAAATATAAAAGGAGATTTTTTTCCCATCGGTAATTTTTTTTGGGCTCGTTAAGTTTGGGTCACGTCACTTCGACAATAGACCTGTATCTTTTTTCGCTTGGTTTGGTACAGTTTTGATTTATCTAAACAACATTTTTCATTCGATTTGAAATACGTCCACAAATACAAAGAAAAACTCTACCGTCTAAAAGTATTGCCTTATTTATTATTAAAACTCGGATCATATGCAAAATGCATATTTATGCAATAGTTTCGTATTTTAATAATTTTTGCATAAAGTTGCATATTTTGGTTCAAATATAACATTTGCCTGTCATTTGTTAGATAGCCATTCAAAATATTTGAATTCCCTAGTGAAAAATATATAATAATTGGTTCAATAAAACTCATCCCAAATATTTTATTGTATTAGGTAAACGGAATTCTGAAGCCTGAGATATTTTTTCGTTCACTACATAAAATAAAGTATCTTATCAGTCACGTTTAAGTGACCACCTAGATGTAAACCATTTAACCTGAGAAGTGTATTATCGAGTTGTGCTTTTTAAAATATATTATTATTGTGAATAAAACCACATCCGGATTTAACATTAGAAGGTGATTGAGTTTTTTTTGCAAAGAATGTGGAATAGCGGTGAGTGTTTTAAATTTGATTTTTCAAAATCAATAGTTTTATTGAAAATTTAAAACGAAATATAAGTTCAGACACGATAGCATTGGAAGTCTTGTTGACAAAAAACTGAATGACTTTTTAAATAAAAACAAAGGGTACAGTACAATACACTAATTAAAGTAATGAATGTATTGTTTGATACTTATTGTAATAATTTTGAGATGTCTCCTGACAAAGTCTTGCTTGAAGTACGCTTCTATAACATCAGTCGATGAAGAACGTAGTTTTTATACTTCATAAATCAGCATTAAGCGATAAGGGGCAATCTTTTTTAGTAGATAATTTAGAAAAAAATTTAATAGTTGCGCTTAAAACAAATACTTTTATTAAAATTAATGTTCTTATTTTTTTTATATTTATAGATACACATACGTTATGTACGTGATGCAGATATTTTCTTCTTAAACATCCGCACGAGTCCCGCCGTTTGCAGAGCCTTGGTTGGGGGTTTTTTCTTATTGTTGGCACAAAAAAGGCGGATTGCGTTGATGTTAGCCCTGGTTAGGTTCTTTTTTTTTTTTTTTGGTCTGATGTAAAAAAGTATATCTATATAAATAGGCGTATCTACATTAGAACAAAGATTGTCAAACGAAAGACTCGGGAAGTGGAGAGACTCGTGCGGATGTTTAAAAAAAAGTGCGTACGGGGCAATTCTCTTTATATTAACCTATATGATCCTGATGTTATTTACCAAGATACCAAAACGAGTGTTCAGCATTTTGTATTCCGATGGTATAATGCTGCTTTGGAAAAGAACAACTGGCTATCTGGAAGTCTCGATTTTAACATACCGTACTTTTTTAATGGGACTTATATCATATTTTTTGCATATACTCTGCAAATCTAGTGCACGTATTCATATATATATATATATATATATATATATATATATATATATATATATATATATATATATATATATATATATATATATATATATATATATATGTGCATAGTTTTACGCTTATAAATCGCAGATTTAATTAGCTTATTAAAGATTCAAAGTCCTTCAGCAGTAATACAGATACAAATCTTTGGAGGAAGTTCGTGGAACATGTTGCTCTTATCATTTGAGGGATAATATTTTGACACGCATTTTTTATTTTTTCGTGGGGATGTTTAAAGTTATAGGGTTTTGTTAGGTAAAGCATATCTTTCAGAGTTCCTCACAAAAAGAATTTGTAACACTAGGCATTGCACGATCGGAAAAGCGAACTTGATGTGTCTCTGTTGCTCTTCTTTTTCTTTCTTTAAACACTTTCCGTAGATAGGGATCATATCTACGTATTCTTCGGCTGTAAATCGACATGACATTGTGGAAAACTACATACCTCTACATCAAATATTCCGACTCAGTCTCTAATCATAAATACCAAGTTTGTGACAGTTTGCTATGGAAGGTTTTCAAGATTACCCGGCAGTCATTGCCAACTTGGCTTAAACATAAAAAAATGCATTTTTCTGCGGTATTTCTAGACCAATTTCAAATGGGAAAAAAGTGTGACAAATTAAAACTATACCAAAATAAGCAAAAAAATATACAGGGTGTCATTAACAAGTTGACGTCAAAGTCACGTGACCCCGAATTTAAAAACCGAAGATGAGAATTACCGGTGGAAAAAGGCTCCTTTCTTCTTCATAAAAATCCCCTAAATTGCATTTTTAAGATATCGCGGTTTGGGACACCATGTATAATATATGTTATTTGTTGGGTGGTAAAATTCATTTCGTTTCAATTAATATTTAATTTAGTAAATATGATTTATATTTTCTCTAAATTTTAAAAGTGATATACATACACATTTTTCACGTTCAACTAGTTCATCCCTATTTCATACCTGATTTTCGTGCAAAACTTTAAGTTAATTTAACAGAATATTTTTGTCAATCGGATAAATAGTTTTTTCCTGTTCCTCCATATTGAATTTTTACCGTAATGTTGCCTTTTTTATCACCATATGATGTTTTGAGCGAAATTTGAAATCAATTGTTTTTGAAATATGGAGCGAACAGACAGTTCGACTTCATTCGGAAAACATATTTTTCGATAGTGCAAAGAACTGTAAAAATCACGTAATGTAAATTACAAGAGAAGTAAAAATTGATATTCCAGTAAGACAAAACATGTATTGTGTTGTCCTTAAGTTATTCCCAAAACTAACAAATTTAAAATTAAGAGTCGAACAAACGAACGTCGAAAAGCTTTAATTTTTTTAATAAATTTTTTTTTAGCTTCTTAGCTTCGCTTAGGTTAGCTTAAATAATAGCTTCTATTAGTATTGAAATACAACTTTACAATACTAATTGTTGCACCAAAAATGCAGAAAACAAACTGGCGTTTGTATACATTCATACCGAACAAAGAACTACAGATACTTCCGTCTAATTCACTACCACAATTTCATACCTATAATACTCCAAGAAAAACCACTTAATATTAAGTATACCAACATTAATTCATGTACCCCTAAGGGTAATGTAATAGGCGTTTTAGTTCCTGTAATAGTACCGCATGCATTTCTTCTAACTGTAACTGTAAAATCGAAGTAATTAAGAATTTTAGTTCTTTTTTAAAGAGGCCCTTTGGCTTGGTTGGATAACTAATTTCCATAATGAAATTTCTAATGGATTTGTTAGCACAAATTATTGTTTGTTTGAAGATATGCCTTAGGTGACGTGCGTGGAACGCCAGGTGAAATGCACAAGGTGCCTTTAATACAATACGCTCTATTTGCAACAACCAAGGTACATCTTTTGCTACAGTTTCTATTGTTTATTTTAAGTTTAAAATATAATTACGTTGTAATACGTATCATATATTACCAATAAAGGCCGCATTGGAAATTTTTTGTCATTAATAGCTTTAAGTGCTGCTTAAGTAAATATGACTTGTTTTGTAAAAAATTGACCTAAGGTGGTATTTCGGGAAAATATCGTATATCCTTAAAACTAATCTAGCAAAACTGTATATCTGTAAATAAACTTAAACCAAAACTCTATTTTGAAAATAAGTTTATTATTCAGATGTTATTTTTTTTTGTAAAAATAATTCCAGTCCCATCATTTTTATTACGTTTACTAGTTTCTGTTTTCAGATGAATTTGTTATTAAAAAAAAATTATCTGAGTAAAACAATGATTTTAGTGTATAAATTCAGGATTCGTTTAATTATAAATGAATATATTTTGACTAGTTTAATCAACTCTTTTAAGAAACTTTGAACTAGGCAGCCAAAATTTTAAATCTCTGGCAATTTTCAAAGTTAGATTTTTCAAAATTCGCTTATTGGTTACAAATATAGCTTGGTAACATTTGTTTACATTATTTTTGTGCAAATTTAGAGTAATGCGTAGTAGTTACACTGTTCCTGAGACCATTACTATAAAAAGATCCTATATGATGCCGACTTAAGTAGTGACACAATATATTAACAGGATTCACTTATTTCCAAGATTGATGGACATTTAAAGCAATATATATATATATATATATATATATATATATATATATATATATATATATATATATATATATATATATATATATATATATATATATATATATATATATATATATATATATATATATATATATATATATATATATATATATATATATATATATATATATATATATATATATATATATATATATATATATATATATATATATATATATATATATATATATATATATATATATATATATATATATATATATATATATATATATATATATATATATATATATGTATATATATATATATATATATATATATATATATATATATATATATATATATATATATATATATATTATTGGTTACAAATATATATTGGTAACATTTGTTTACATTATTTTTGTGCAAATTTAGAGTAATGCGTAGTAGTTACACTGTTCCTGAGACCATTACTATAAAAAGATCCTATATGATGCCGACTTAAGTAGTGACACAATATATTAACAGGATTCCCTTATTTCCAAGATTGATGGACGTTTAAAGTATATATATATATATATATATATATATATATATATATATATATATATATATATATAATATATATATATATATAAATATATATATATATATATATATATATATATATATATATATATATATATATATATATATATATATATATATATATATATATATATATATATATATATATATATATATATATATAAATATATATATATGTATATATATATATATATATATATATATATATATATATATATATATATATATATATATATATTTTGTCGGTATTTTCTTGGGTATAGGTTAATATAAAACCAGTTCTATAATTTTACATCGACGTTTCGCTCACCATATTGAGCTTTCTCAAGATGAAAATTTATTTCCTAAAAAGACACATATATATAGTTAAAAAACATAAAATTATCAAATTTAACTACATTTTTTTTAAAAAACATTACATCTAAGTTTTTCGGTACAAACAAACCAAGACTTTACAATATACAGAATACACTTATCAGAAAATTAAAATTTTTATTTGCTACGTACCTTGAAAACGACATGTTAATCCTAAACGGAATCGAGATTAACAGTGATTTCTATAGCATTGGAATGCTGTTAGTTTATAAGAAATGATACATTTTTTTCCTTTTTTTTTTTAAATTTTATATATGATATATGTTTGGGTTTCTGCTATTTATATGTACAGGATGTTATGTGAGAATAGCTTTTTCTTTGGAATAAACTTACTTAGAAATTAAATTATGATAAATTTGGCTTAAGTTGTTGATATCTTTTTTATCATTTACAGCATTTTTCTCTTTTTTAATCTGAATCATTTCTTTGATTGTTAGTTTCCGGTAATTAGTTTCCTGATCCAGAATTTGTGTTTCTTTAAAATTGAACTCGTGTTTTTCTGAAAGTTCGTGTTTGTGGAGTGCAGTAGAGGCATTTTTTGTATATTTGTGACCGTTTAATCTACTATCTAAATATTGTGTTGTCATTCCAATATACTTTTTTGAGCAATTTAGACAAGGAATTGAATACACCAAATTTGATTTCTTTTTATTTATTACCTTGCTTTTCAAAGGCGTGTAAAGACTTTTTAATAAATTATGAGCTTTATGACAGACATGTATATCATGTTTAGATAAGATGTGATTTATTTTTTCCGATAGACCGTCTGTGTAGGGCATTGCAATGTACTTTGTGTTTAGATTTTTTTCTTTTTCAGCTTTCTTTATATTGTTATAGAATAAATGTGTCCTTTGTTTAAAAATTCGCAATATGATTTTCTCAGGATAATGGTTATTTAATAAAGTTTCTTTAACTTTCTTTAAAATCTCAGGCCGATATTCTGGAGAAGTAAGTGAAATAGCACGATCGGTCAGACCTATTACGACGCTATTTCTTTGGTTCTTAGGATGATTGGAGTTAAAATTTAAGTATCGACCTGACCATGTTTTTTTCGTATACCATTTAGTTTTGATGTTTTTATCAACTTTGTTTCTTATTAGCGTTAAGTCCAGAAAGTTTATTTGATTTTTGTCTTCAATTTCTGATGTAAATTTTAATTTGAGGTGAAAGTTATTAAAAGCATTTAATAGATCGTTAATATTATTTTTTGGAACGGCAGTCAAGCAATCATCTACGAATCTTTTAAAAAAAGGCAATGTAAAATCAAGTTTACTTATCACGTTCTCCTCTAGGTATTCCATAACCAATTGTGCGACAATGGAGGAAATAGGAGAACCCATAGCGCAACCATCTAATTGTTGATAATATTTGTCTGCATACTGGAAATAATTGTTATTCAAGGTAATGTTAATAGCTTCTAAAAATTCATTCAAAGGCAGTGTTGTGTGTGCTTTTAGTTCGTCCCATTTTTGTCTTATTATCTCCGATAAAAGTTCATTTGGAATGTTTGTATATAACGAGACAACATCAAGGGATATTAGTACATGATCATTTGGAACTTCTACCTTGTCAATAAAATGTTTAAATTCAAAGGAATCTTTAACGAAATAATCATTTTTACCAGTTATGTTAGACATACAATTAGACAAATACTTTGATAATTTATAAAAAGGAGATTGGATACAGGATACAATGGGCCTTAAAGGTATGTTAGCTTTATGTAACTTTGGTAGACCATATATTTTGGGTGCTACTGCGTTATGTATCATTAGGTTTTTTGCTTCTGTATCTGTGAATATTTTTTTGTTTAACATTTTTTTTATAAAGGTGTTATTTTTATTTTGATAAGAGGTTGTTAAATCACTTTTTAGTTCTTTGTATGTATTTTTGTCACTAAGTAATTCCTTAATTTTTGTATCATAATCATGAGAATTCATAATCACAGTTTTATTTGATTTATCAGGTTTAAGGATTTTAATTTGGGGATTATTTTTTATAAATTGTTTGGTTTTATTTATTTTCTTTTGTATGTTTTTTTGAAAGTTAGAGTATTTTGTCTTTTTATGTTTTATTTTATGGTTATAATTAGTGACAACATTTACAACATCTGCGCGAATGGAATCTTTGATTTCATTTGGTATTTCTTGAATTATGCTCTCTACACAGGCGATATATTCGGTAGTTGGTATATGTTGTTCATTTATTATTGGAAGAGAAAAACGGTCACCCAAAGCCAGAACTTCAGCAATATCATGTGGGATGTTAACATCTCTGACACTAACATCCCACATGATATTGCTGAAGTTCTGGCTTTGGGTGACCGTTTTTCTCTTCCAATAATAAATGAACAACATATACCAACTACCGAATGTATCGCCTGTGTAGAGAGCATAATTCAAGAAAAACCAAATGAAATCAAAGATTCCATTCGCGCAGATGTTGTAAATGTTGTCACTAATTATAACCATAAAATAAAACATAAAAAGACAAAATACTCTAACTTTCAAAAAAACATACAAAAGAAAATAAATAAAACCAAACAATTTATAAAAAATAATCCCCAAATTAAAATCCTTAAACCTGATAAATCAAATAAAACTGTGATTATGAATTCTCATGATTATGATACAAAAATTAAGGAATTACTTAGTGACAAAAATACATACAAAGAACTAAAAAGTGATTTAACAACCTCTTATCAAAATAAAAATAACACCTTTATAAAAAAAATGTTAAACAAAAAAATATTCACAGATACAGAAGCAAAAAACCTAATGATACATAACGCAGTAGCACCCAAAATATATGGTCTACCAAAGTTACATAAAGCTAACATACCTTTAAGGCCCATTGTATCCTGTATCCAATCTCCTTTTTATAAATTATCAAAGTATTTGTCTAATTGTATGTCTAACATAACTGGTAAAAATGATTATTTCGTTAAAGATTCCTTTGAATTTAAACATTTTATTGACAAGGTAGAAGTTCCAAATGATCATGTACTAATATCCCTTGATGTTGTCTCGTTATATACAAACATTCCAAATGAACTTTTATCGAAGATAATAAGACAAAAATGGGACGAACTAAAAGCACACACAACACTGCCTTTGAATGAATTTTTAGAAGCTATTAACATTACCTTGAATAACAATTATTTCCAGTATGCAGACAAATATTATCAACAATTAGATGGTTGCGCTATGGGTTCTCCTATTTCCTCCATTGTCGCACAATTGGTTATGGAATACCTAGAGGAGAACGTGATAAGTAAACTTGATTTTACATTGCCTTTTTTAAAAGATTCGTAGATGATTGCTTGACTGCCGTTCCAAAAAATAATATTAACGATCTATTAAATGCTTTTAATAACTTTCACCTCAAATTAAAATTTACATCAGAAATTGAAGACAAAAATCAAATAAACTTTCTGGACTTAACGCTAATAAGAAACAAAGTTGATAAAAACATCAAAACTAAATGGTATACGAAAAAAACATGGTCAGGTCGATACTTAAATTTTAACTCCAATCATCCTAAGAACCAAAGAAATAGCGTCGTAATAGGTCTGACCGATCGTGCTATTTCACTTACTTCTCCAGAATATCGGCCTGAGATTTTAAAGAAAGTTAAAGAAACTTTATTAAATAACCATTATCCTGAGAAAATCATATTGCGAATTTTTAAACAAAGGACACATTTATTCTATATCAATATAAAGAAAGCTGAAAAAGAAAAAAATCTAAACACAAAGTACATTGCAATGCCCTACACAGACGGTCTATCGGAAAAAATAAATCACATCTTATCTAAACATGATATACATGTCTGTCATAAAGCTCATAATTTATTAAAAAGTCTTTACACGCCTTTGAAAAGCAAGGTAATAAATAAAAAGAAATCAAATTTGGTGTATTCAATTCCTTGTCTAAATTGCTCAAAAAAGTATATTGGAATGACAACACAATATTTAGATAGTAGATTAAACGGTCACAAATATACAAAAAATGCCTCTACTGCACTCCACAAACACGAACTTTCAGAAAAACACGAGTTCAATTTTAAAGAAACACAAATTCTGGATCAGGAAACTAATTACCGGAAACTAACAATCAAAGAAATGATTCAGATTAAAAAAGAGAAAAATGCTGTAAATGATAAAAAAGATATCAACAACTTAAGCCAAATTTATCATAATTTAATTTCTAAGTAAGTTTATTCCAAAGAAAAAGCTATTCTCACATAACATCCTGTACATATAAATAGCAGAAACCCAAACATATATCATATATAAAATTTAAAAAAAAAGGAAAAAAATGTATCATTTCTTATAAACTAACAGCATTCCAATGCTATAGAAATCACTGTTAATCTCGATTCCGTTTAGGATTAACATGTCGTTTTCAAGGTACGTAGCAAATAAAAATTTTAATTTTCTGTTAAGTGTATTCTGTATATTGTAAAGTCTTGGTTTGTTTGTACCGAAAAAATTAGATGTAATGTTTTTTAAAAAAATGTAGTTAAATTTGATAATTTTATGTTTTTTAATTATATATATGTGTCTTTTTAGGAAATAAATTTTCATCTTGAGAAAGCTCAATATGGTGAGCGAAACGTCGATGTAAAATTATAGAACTGGTTTTATATTAACCTATACCCAAGAAAATACCGACAAAAATATTTCATAAGGTTAAAGAAAAAAACGAATTATATATATATATATATATATATATATATATATATATATATATATATATATATATATATATATATATATATATATATATATATATATATATATATATATATATAAATATATATATATATGTATATATAAATATATATATATAAATATCAAGTACTTTCTTGGGATGAGGTTCGTGGATTGAACAAAGAAACTTTAATTGACGTTTCGCCTGTCCATTTCAGGCTTTTTCAAAATATTTAATTCTGCACATCTAAAAATTAAATACAAAAAGTGTATATATGTAAGTTAATAAATAAAAACAATTAGGTATAACGGCACGCACTAAAATTATTAAAACATTTATTTAAAATAGTACAGTACATACCTTGAGAAAGATGTTCTTTTACCTTGCTTGGCAGTGTGGAGGTAAGTGATACACTGGTTAAAGAATTCTATTGTTTTTTTTTTTATATATATATCCTTTAGTTTTTTTGATTATATTAACAATGTAGAACTATTTGTGGATACGGGTTGTTTTAAAAGTATTTGTGTGAGTCTGACAGTATACAGTATGTATTTATGATTGATGGAAAATAGTTTATAACAATTGAATTAAATTAGATTGTGATATATTTGGCTGAGATTGTCAATGTCTTTCCGATCGTTTACTGTATTTTTTTCTTTTTTTATCTCCACCATTTCTTTGAATGTCAGTTTATGGTAATGTTGTTCTTTTGATAAGACCGTTGTACTCGAAAAATCAAATTCATGTTTCATGTCTCTTTCATGTTTATGTAGTGCTGTGGAAGCATTTTTTGTATATTTATGCCCATTTAGTCTATTTGATAGGTATTGTGTGGTCATACCTATATATTTTTTGGGGCAGTTTAGGCAGGGAATGCTGTAAACTACGTTTGATTGTTTTTTAATTGGTGTCTGACTTTTTAGTGGTGTATATAAAGATTTAAGGGTATTGTTAGATTTGTGGCATACGGTTATGTCGTGTTTACCGAGAATGTGTTTAATCTTTTCAGAAAGACCTTCAGTGTATGGTAAAGATATGTATGTAGTTGTTTTATTGTTGTCATGATTATTTACAATATGTTTTGTGGCATTGTATAATTTTTGGGTTCTTCGCTTTATAATTCGTTCGATGGCTTTTAATGGGAAATGATTTTTTAAGAGAGTATTTTTAACTTTATTTAGAATGTCAACTCGGTATATAGGTGATGTTAGTGTTAGTGCACGGTCAACTAATCCTATCATCACGGAGTTTTTTTGACATTTTGGGTGACTGGAATTATAATTAAGGTAGCGGGAGGACCAGGTTTTTTTGGTGTACCACTTAGTTTTAATGCCATTTGTTTTGTGGTCTCTTATTAATGTTAAATCCAAAAAGTTTATAGCACCATCATTTTCTATTTCGGAAGTAAACTGCAATTTTGGATGAAAATTGTTAAAGAGGGAGATAATTTCCGTTGTTTTATTTTTTGGTATGGCTAATAAACAATCATCCACGTACCTTTTAAAAAATAATATTGGTACATTGGCTCTTTGTAACACTGTTTCTTTTAGATATTCCATTACTATTTGGGCTGCGGTGGAAGAGATGGGTGAACCCATTGCACATCCGTCAAGTTGTTGGTAGTAATCATCTTTGTATTGGAAATAGTTGTTCGAAAGAATGAGATCTATCCCTTCTATGAATTCTGTGCAAGTGAGTGTTGTGTGATTCTTTATCTGATTCCATTCTTTAATGATTTGTTTTAAAAGTTTAGTCGGAATGTTTATATATAAGGATATTACGTCTAGAGAGATGAGTTGGAAATTATTTGGTATTTTAAGGTTGTCTATAAACTTTTTAAATTCAAACGAATCTTTAATGTAATAATCCTTTCTGCCTGTAATTGTATTCTTCACTAACAGGTAGAGAAAATTTTTCACCTAGGGCTAGTGTTTCTGCAATTTCGTTTGGGATATGCGTATCTGAGATGTTTTCTACCTTGAGAGCAAATTTTTCGATGTCATTAATAATACTAAATTAAAAATACTAAATCTCCTAATTACAGAAACAACAAAATCTATTAATAACCTTAGTCAAAGTTTACAAAATGGCAAAAATAAAATAAAAAATATTCTACCACACAAAACTGTGGATACATTCCTAAAACTTGAACAACAAAAAGCAGAAACTATTTTCAAACGAGTCAAACAAAAAAATAATAATAAATTTAATAATTTATATAAAACTATACAAACCAACAACGATAAAATCGATACCAATAACTGGCTAGAAAACATCTCAGATACGCATATCCCAAACGAAATTGCAGAAACACTAACCCTAGGTGAAAAATTTTCTCTACCTGTTAGTGAAGAATACAATTTACCAACAATAGATTACATTGCTTCTATCGAGTCAGCTATTTACAATAAACCATCTGAACAAAAAGATAGTATCCGGTCAGAGATTGTTAATGTCATTACCAATCATAAAATTAAAATAAGACACAAAAAAATACAGCAAAACAAAACTCAAAAAAAACTATCAAAGCAAGCAAAAAAATGTAAATATTTTTTAAAAACAAATCCACAGATAACAGTCTTAAAGCCAGACAAAAGTAACAAGACTGTAATAATGAATACCATTGATTACAACAACAAAATTAATGCACTTCTTGATGACAAAAACACATATAAAAAAATGAGATTTGATTCAACGAAATCTCTTCAATCCAAAAATAACTCGTTCATAGAAAAACTGTTAAAACGTAATCACATATCCGAAAAAGAAGCCAAATCATTAAAAATACATAATTCTGTTCCACCAAAATTCTATGGAATGCCTAAACTTCACAAATCCGACATTCCTATGAGACCCATTGTTTCCTATATTCAGTCACCATTCTACAAACTTTCAAGTTTTTTATCAAATTGCTTATCAAAAATTACAGGCAGAAATGATTATTACATTAAAGATTCGTTTGAATTTAAAAAGTTTATAGACAACCTTAAAATACCAAATAATTTCCAACTCATCTCTCTAGACGTAATATCCTTATATACAAACATTCCGACTAAACTTTTAAAACAAATCATTAAAGAAAAATGGAATCAGATAAAGAATCACACTTGCACAGAATTCATAGAAGGGATAGATCTCATTCTTTCGAACAACTATTTCCAATACAAAGATGATTACTACCAACAACTTGACGGATGTGCAATGGGTTCACCCATCTCTTCCACCGCAGCCCAAATAGTAATGGAATATCTAGAAGAAACAGTGTTACAAAGAGCCAATGTACCAATATTATTTTTTAAAAGCTACGTGGATGATTGTTTATTATCCATACCAAAAAATAAAACAACGGAAATTATCTCCCTCTTTAACAATTTTCATCCAAAATTGCAGTTTACTTCCGAAATAGAAAATGATGGTGCTATAAACTTTTTGGATTTAACATTAATAAGAGACCACAAAACAAATGGCATTAAAACTAAGTGGTACACCAAAAAAACCTGGTCCTCCCGCTACCTTAATTATAATTCCAGTCACCCAAAATGTCAAAAAAACTCCGTGATGATAGGATTAGTTGACCGTGCACTAACACTAACATCACCTATATACGGAGTTGACATTCTAAATAAAGTTAAAAATACTCTCTTAAAAAATCATTTCCCATTAAAAGCCATCGAACGAATTATAAAGCGAAGAACCCAAAAATTATACAATGCCACAAAACATATTGTAAATAATCATGACAACAATAAAACAACTACATACATATCTTTACCATACACTGAAGGTCTTTCTGAAAAGATTAAACACATTCTCGATAAACACGACATAACCGTATGCCACAAATCTAACAATACCCTTAAATCTTTATATACACCACTAAAAAGTCAGACACCAATTAAAAAACTATCAAACGTAGTTTACAGCATTCCCTGCCTAAACTGCCCCAAAAAATATATAGGCATGACCACACAATACCTATCAAATAGACTAAATGGGCATAAATATACAAAAAATGCTTCCACAGCACTACATAAACATGAAAGAGACATGAAACATGAATTTGATTTTTCGAGTACAACGGTCTTATCAAAAGAACAACATTACCATAAACTGACATTCAAAGAAATGGTGGAGATAAAAAAAGAAAAAAATACAGTAAACGATCGGAAAGACATTGACAATCTCAGCCAAATATATCACAATCTAATTTAATTCAATTGTTATAAACTATTTTCCATCAATCATAAATACATACTGTATACTGTCAGACTCACACAAATACTTTTAAAACAACCCGTATCCACAAATAGTTCTACATTGTTAATATAATCAAAAAAACTAAAGAATATATATATAAAAAAAAAACAATAGAATTCTTTAACCAGTGTATCACTTACCTCCACACTGCCAAGCAAGGTAAAAGAACATCTTTCTCAAGGTATGTACTGTACTATTTTAAATAAATGTTTTAATAATTTTAGTGCGTGCCGTTATACCTAATTGTTTTTATTTATTAACTTACATATATACACTTTTTGTATTTAATTTTTAGATGTGCAGAATTAAATAAAATTGAAAAAGCCTGAAATGGACAGGCGAAACGTCAATTAAAGTTTCTTTGTTCAATCCACGAACCTCATCCCAAGAAAGTACTTGATATTTATAAATTGTAAGGTTCAAGAAGAGAAATATAAAAATATATATATATATATATATATATATATATGTAAATAAACACCCAATTTTGTTTAGTTGTCTTACGTTATGTTGGATTGGTATCACTTTATCTCATCTTCACATTTAATTTTTCTGCAAAATTTAAAGTCAATTGAACACATTTTTTTTAAGGCGATTTTTTAAAAAGTTTATTTAGCCGTCATTTTATTTCGTGATATTAAAATCATACCACAACTTTACCAGTTTATCTCTATATCACACTTAATTTTTGCACACAAATTGAAATTAATTTAATAAGTAGTTTTTTCAGCCTGATTTTTTAAATGTTTTATTAGGCCGCTATTTTGTTTTGCTATCTAAGATTCATATCAAAATGTTACCAGTTCATTCCTATGTAACACTTTTTTGTCCAAAATTTGAGGTAAATTCAATAATTAGTTTTTATTTTTTTTATATTTTTCAGACATATTGGATTTTTACCAAAATATTATCAGGTCATCCCCATATGACTTAATTTTTAACAAAAATTTTAAGCCAATCTGTTAAGTAGGTTTTCAGCCGTCTTGCGAACTGGCACACACACAGACAGACCGAAAGATGGATCGACGGAGTTGATAAAGCATATTTTTGGCAACTAGGGACCCTAAAAGGTAAAAATATGTGAAACCTGAGAGGATGATTTTTTCACGATTACAAATATTTTCATCCGCCACCATTTTGTTTCGCCATTTTGAATTAGTAACACCGTTTTACTAGTTGACCCCCTTACCACAATTATTTATGGCACATAATTTGAAATCAATCCATCAACATCAGAATTTTTAAATATTTTATTATGCCCCCATTTTGTTCCTCATCTTGAGCTCATACCAAAATGTTACCAGTTGACTCCAACAGAATACTTAATGTTTGTGGAAAATGTGAGATATATTGGAAAAGTAGTTTTTTAATAATAATTTTTTTTTACATTTCACTAGGCCGCCATTTTGTTTCGCCCTATTGGATTTTTACCAAAATGTTACCAGGTCATCCCCATATGACCCTTAATTTTTGACCAAATTTTGAAGTCAATCGGGTATGTAGTTTCGTACACACAGACAGACAGACCGACGGAATTGAGAAAACATGTTTTTCGGCATCTAGAGACCCTGAAACGTGAAGATCTGAAAAAATCTCAGAAGGTGCGTTTTTCACGATTGCAATACTTCCCTTTTAAGAGGGAAGTGAAAACATTGAGCTATCCGTAAAACAGAATTAATAAGAATAATAACTAAGGGACTTATAATTTATAAATACATTCATCTTTGCTGAAATATAACCGTTAAAGAAACTTAGTAATTTACAGCGAGTACTAGGATAAACACGTTCCTTATTTATTGGTTACCGCATTGGTCAACACTGGACGATCGCGATTCCGCTCTTTTTTGAGCTCATCAAGCCGCCAAAGACTAGCAAGCAAGAAAATGCAAAAAATGGTTGGCTGGCTATCAGTATCTTAAAATTCAATTAATAGTTTGGTAACATTATTAACCATAGTATAATATAGTTCTCTAATCAAAAATCACTTTTGTCTTATTTCAATAAAAAGTCCTATAATGGTAAAAATAATTTATTTTTCTAGCATGTTGAGGTATAAGGACATACAAGTTGATAAGTGCTTCTTTATTTATTTACTTAGAAAACATTTCAACCTACGAAAAAAAATCAAGAGATCTTTTCTATTACAAAACGAAGCACGATCAAGAAAAATATTTTTGCTTAAGAAAAAACCAATGGCGTATCTTTTTTTTCCATTCAAAATATTTAGGGTCATTTTATTCGGGGCACCACTGATTAAACTTAAAAATAATTTTCTTCACGAAAGGTGTGTCTCTGTGCCTAGTTTACACCCATCAAAATTTGTAAAAATATCTAATGTAGTTTAGAAGTTATTAAAAATAAACAATTTGTCAAAAAAAATTAACACCCTGTATATCAAAAATAAAGTGAAAACGGACCTATGTTTATACGAACATTTTGTATAAAAATCATACACTTAATAACCTTAAATGTTGGCACTTAATTATGTAACACCCTCTATAGAACTGTTATATGATTATAGGTAAATTAAAATTAAATGTTACAGATATTAAAAAAAATGTCTAAGGGTCATAAAAAATACCAGAATGTTTCCCTAAATTTTCAGCGCAATCTTATAAAAAGTTTGGCATCCATGGAAGTCCAATTAAATTTCGATACGGCTGTTAAACAAAATTTATTTTACACAGGGATATATAACAGAAAATTGAAGATTTTTATAGAACGGACTGATTATTTGGAATCCTGACAAAGGTCACCCTTCAAAAATTCCTGATTTTCAAGAATTTATAAAATCATACCTAAAAAAGAAAAGCTCTTTGCTTCACGTATTTGTATCTCAAAACAAGGCCGAAAGGGCACGAAAAATAAGGAAATAATTTCGCAGAAATAGAAATTGAATTTTTCGTTTCAGGCGGAGTAAGTAAAAAGGCGATATTTGGTTAAAAAAATAGTTTTATTTTTGGATGAACAAAATTGGGGATACAGGCAAATCAAAAACGAATTTATTTAAGCAAGGCATTTGCATAGTAAAGCCCATAATTCAATAGAAAAAGCTTTCTAAATAAACATTTTTACTTTATCAGACACAGATTACACGGCAGACGATACACAGAAAGTAAAATAAATGTTTACTTAAGTGGATCTCAAGCTTAAACATTTTTTCAAAAAATATACTTATTGGCTGATTTTTATATTGACCCATAATAATAACATGACATACCGTTATAAAACGTCAATGTTTTTGACATAGATTAATTATAGCAAGACATAAAACAGAAATAATGTTACTAAAGTGAAAAATTGTAGATGTAAAGGAACAAATTAACCTAAATCTGTGAGGATCCTTGAAAAACTGGAGATCTTCAGTAAAAACTGTAATGTGGGCTATATTGCAGAAATAGACGCGCGCGACTCGATGTAGTAACAAGCACACACTGAAAAAGTAAACAAGTAGCTGAAAAAGCTCATTGCGCATGTGCTGGCATTTATTTTCCTCGTTTATCATCTAGTTAGGTAGTCTTTTCCGTGGACCGCTTTCGCATATAATATACAGATGGCGTTATTCTAATAGTCAGATATCGATATCAAAATATCGTTCATAAGTAACGATGTACCTATCGATGTTTTTTGGGTCCCAACATTAATGTTAACTAATTCCAGCCCAGATATTTACCGAAAATTGCTCTTAATGGTTGCATTATTACATGCGGGTTTTCTTCGACAAAACATGATTGTTGTGGACATTTCTAATAGCGTTTCTTCAAAAGTAAGCTTCGTCTGTGAACATTATTTCACAGTCAGACAAGGGATTTTCAGCAATATCTTCCAAAAACCATCCACTAAAATGGATTCGCACAGGAAAGTCTCGGGGCTTGAACCTGTTCAATATGGTACGGATATAAAAAAATCGTGAAGAATTTTCCAAACTAGAACATGCGAGATATTCAAGTTGTTTCCAATTTTTCAAGTACTTAGTTCAGCATTCTCCGCAGTTGAAGTTAACACTGCTTTTTCAATTCATGGAGTTCTTGCAGTCCGATGAGCAGCTTTTAGTTGATTATTTGGGTTAAAAATGTCCGTTTTAGTGACCTTTCTATATACGTTTGAAAATGTTCGATTATCTGGTGCGACCCTACTGGGAAAGCGCTATCTGCCATCAGCCCAACTATACATGTAATGGATGTCTGCCAATGCCGCATTAGTAAAATCAACCATTTTTTTTGAATAACAACAACAAAAATGATAATGTTAGATATTTAAATCACCAAATTAATTTGATGAAAGTTGTGTTTAAAACTGAACTGCCAATATTAATAAAAACATAAGAGTATTAATATTAAGTGTTCTTTTTTTTTCTTAAGAACAGCTCAAAATACGAAAAAAAGTTTAGAGATCTTTTTTATTACAAAATGAGGCACCCTTAACAAAATAATTTTTGCTGTTGAAAAAAGCAAAGACGTACCATTGTTTTCATTCAAAATAATCAGGGTCATATTGATTGGCGCGCCACTGATTAAAACTAACAATTAATTTTCTGCGCGAAAGATGTGTCAGTTTAGTTATATGTTATGTTTATATGAACTTTTTGTCTTACAATCATACACATATAAACCTCCTCAAATGTTGACATTGACGTTGAAAATATTAAGGAACTCTATCTACAAAATCTAGGTGTTAAGAATAAAATTAATATATTTAAAAAAATATTAAATAATAATTTTGAAACACATCCCCCACATCCGCACCCACAGCCACAAAAAGTTTGAATTAAAATAAAGTAAATATAAAAATCTTTTGTATTTAATAAGTAGGTGTTAAAAAAAAGATCATTGAGTATTGTTTTAACTATTTTTTTAAATTCTATGTGCTATTGTTGTTAATGGTAAAAGCTTGATGCGTCGAAAAAAATAGTTGTGTTATATCAAAATAAAATATAAATTTACCAAAATAATACAGGAATTTGAATATCGGGTTTACGGCGAGAAGAAAGAAATTAAAGATCGTAAAGTTCAATCTTACTTGTGTATGCTATATTCTACGTGCACCGTGTTCCACATAAAAATACTATACTGTACAAAAATGTTTCAAAAAAAGTTTCTTTAAACTTGAAGTTTTTTTAAAATATGATGTCCCCATGTATATGGGGTGTCCCAATTTTGCTGGAACGACATCAACTATAAAATTAAATGGGATACCCTGTATTTTTATTCATTATTTGATTCCCTGTCAGAAATAAACGTAAGGCACTACTTTAAACTATAATCGATATCTGCGTAGTTTCCAAGTTAATTAAGGTTGGGCGTTTGGGTAGCAATTTCTAGTTTTTAAAGCATCAATGCATATACTGAATAGACAATTTTTATCCACACCTATACAGGGTGGACATCCTATGAAATCAATCTTGCACCCTTTTAAAGTGAAAAAAGTCTTTTTTTTTTAATAGAACACCTACTATGTTTTTTATTTACGCAAATGATCATAAAAATACTATTTTTTTGTATATATATATATATATATATATATATATATATATATATATATATATATATTCTTAACACCTAGATTTTGTAGATAGAGTTCCTTAATATTTTCAACGTCAATGTCAACATTTGAGGAGGTTTATATGGGTATGATTGTAAGACAAAAAGTTCATATAAACATAACATATAACTAAACTGACACATCTTTCGCGCAGAAAATTAATTGTTAGTTTTAATCAGTGGCGCGCCAATCAATATCACCCTGATTATTTTGAATGAAAAAAATGGTACGTCTTTGCTTTTTTCAACAGCAAAAATTATTTTGTTAAGGGTGCCTCATTTTGTAATAAAAAAGATCTCTAAACTTTTTTTCGTATTTTGAGATGTTCTTAAGAAAAAAAAAGAACACTTAATATTAATACTCTTATGTTTTTATTAATTTTGGCAGTTCAGTTTTAAACACAACTTTCATCAAATTAATTTGGTGATTTAAATATCTAACATTATCATTTTTGTTGTTGTTATTCAAAAAAAATGGTTGATTTTACTAATGCGGCATTGGCAGACATCCATTACATGTATAGTTGGGCTGATGGCAGATAGCGCTTTCCCAGTAGGGTCGCACCAGATAATCGAACATTTTCAAACGTATATAGAAAGGTCACTAAAACGGACATTTTTAACCCAAATAATCAACTAAAAGCTGCTCATCGGACTGCAAGAACTCCATGAATTGAAAAAGCAGTGTTAACTTCAACTGCGGAGAATTCTGAACTAAGTACTTGAAAAATTGGAAACAACTTGAATATCTCGCATGTTCTAGTTTGGAAAATTGTTCACGATTTTTTTATATCCGTACCATATTGAACAGGTTCAAGCCCCGAGACTTTCCTGTGCGAATCCATTTTAGTGGATGGTTTTATGAAAATATTGCTGAAAATCCCTTGTCTGACTGTGAAATAATGTTCACAGACGAAGCTTACTTTTGAAGAAACGCTATTAGAAATGTCCACAATAATCATGTTTTGTCGAAGAAACCCGCATGTAATAATGCAACCATTAAGAGCAATTTTCGGTAAATATCTGGGCTGGAATTAGGGATGCAAACGAAACATCGATGTATTGTTCAGAAACATCCATGTTTTAACATTAATGTGTGGACCCAAAAAACATCGATAGGTACATCGTTACTTATGAACGATATTTTGATATCGATATCTGACTATTAGAATAACGCCATCTGTATATTATGTGCGAAAGCGGTCCACGGAAAAGACTACCTAACTAGACGATAAACGAGGAAAATAAATGCCAGCACATGCGCAATGAGCTTTTTCAGCTACTTGTTTACTTTTTCAGTGTGTGCTTGTTACTACATCGAGTCGCGCGCGTCTATTTCTGCAATATAGCCCACATTACAGTTTTTACTGAAGATCTCCAGTTTTTCAGGGATCCTCACAGATTTAGGTTAATTTGTTCCTTTACATCTACAATTTTTCACTTTAGTAACATTATTTCTGTTTTATGTCTTGCTATAATTAATCTATGTCAAAAACATTGACGTTTTATAACGGTATGTCATGTTATTATTATGGGTCAATATAAAAATCAGCCAATAAGTATATTTTTTGAAAAAATGTTTAAGCTTGAGATCCACTTAAGTAAACATTTATTTTACTTTCTGTGTATCGTCTGCCGTGTAATCTGTGTCTGATAAAGTAAAAATGTTTATTTAGAAAGCTTTTTTCTATTGATTTATGGGCTTTACTATGCAAATGCCTTGCTTAAATAAATTCGTTTTTGATTTGCCTGTATCCCCAATTTTGTTCATCCAAAAATAAAACTATTTTTTTAACCAAATATCGCCTTTTAACTTACTCCGCCTGAAACGAAAAATACAATTTCTATTTCTGCGAAATTATTTCCTTATTTTTATATATATATATATATATATATATATATATATATATATATATATATATATATATATATATATATATATATATATATATATATATTCTATACTAAATTCAATGGTTTCAGAGAAAAATCGCTATTTAACATATAATCTCAATTCTTTCTTGAATATTGTGATGTTGCATGCCCAAAAAATAACTATAGGAGGCCATGGAGTGGATAATATAACTATTTGTTTTAAATTTGAAAGTTTTTCAATTGATTCGTGTTTTTAGAGGTTGTTTTTTTATTGAAATTATTTAAATTTAAAATAATTAGACTTTAAAAACGTTTCCTTGTATCGGTGTTTACTTCTTCTCTTTAAAAAAATGGCTCAAGTCAAGATCGACTAAATTTGTAAAATAAGAGAGTATCGCCGAATATTTCCCATAGCAAGGATACCAAACAAGAAAATTTTTGACAAAATTTGCAGTGATTTATCAACTCATGGAGTTGAAATATAGAAAACGGGAAAAACCCCGCTCAGTCGTCTCAGATTTTCAAATGGTTATTTTATTATATTTCATTGAATATCCTACCAACTCTTTAAGACATGCACAAATGAATTTGAACTTTTCCATGACCAGTAGACATCGAGTATTAAAAGAAAACAAAATATTCACCTCTAAGTTTCTTCCAGATCAATTTTTAAGTGAAGCTAAATATCAGACCAGACTGGATTTGTGTATGCAAATGGAGGACCTGCATTTTGAGAGAGGGATTTTAAATAAAATCCTTTGGACAGCTGAGGTGATATTTTCCACTGCGCGAATGCATAACAACAAAAATACTTATTACTATTCTGAGACAAATAAACATTTGATAAAGCAAATTAAAAGGCAAGAGCATTAAAGTGTTAAAGTGTGGTGCAGTATTATAAACGACCGCATAATTGGACCTGTATTTTTTGACCACTATTTGAATCGACAAAAATGTTTAAACCTTTTAATCAATATATGGAAAAACTCAATGATCTTCCGGAACATATTCGTGTGGATTTGGTATATCAACAAGATGCTCCATACCACTCTGAAAAAGATATAAGAGAATTTTTAAACGAAGTCCCGATTTGGCACTCTAAGATTGTTTTTTATTAAAAATAGAGTATGTACAAGTCTTAATAATAGTGACGTCGTCCGAAACACTGCGGTAAACATTAAAGTGCGATAAACAGTGTTTATAGCAGAAAACGGTCAGTATGTGGAAAATTATATAGTCATTTGTTTTAAATTTTTTGTATTTTTCTATTTACATGTAATCTGTTGTTATGCTATCTGTTGTTATATGTTGTTCATGTTGATAGCTATGCTACTCAAGAAGTTTGTTTACTAATATTAATTTTCAATAATGGCTTTAAATTTAAAATTTAGCAGTAAATAAACATAGAATACAATTAAGACTATAGTTACGCAAATAGAAATATTATCCATTCTATATCCTCCTATAGTTAATTTTTTTTGAACATGCAGCATCATAATATTCAAAAAATAATTGAGATTTTCTGTGAAATTTCGATTTTCTCTGTAACCATTGAATTTGGGTATACCCTATATAGGTGTGGACTAAAATGTTGTATTCCATATATGCATTGACGCTTTATATACTGGAAAAATAGCTCAAAAAAGTCACACATAACCTTAATTGGGTCAGAAACTACGCAGAAATTGACTATAGTTTAAATTGATAACTTATGTTTATTTTTGACAAGAAATCAAATAATGGCCAAAAATGAAGGGTCTCCCATTTAAAATGTTATAGTTGATACCGTCCCAGCAAAATTGGGACACCTTTTATATACAGAACCATTATATTTGAGAAGAACTTAAAATTTAAAGAAAATTTTGAAACTAGCCTAAATAGAAAGTAATATTTATGAATTTTTGTCGGGGTCCAGTCTTCGAAAACCTTGAAGGTGACCACTGCAGTTAACCCAAGAATAATAAATTTTTGTAAATTAATAAAAAAACAACAAAAATACACTGAAAAAACCAAATATAGCAATTTTAATTATCTTGGAACTTGCATTTTTCGAAGGCAGCGTCAAGCTAATAGAAGTAGTACACACTTTACTTGAGGTATACATTGCATATCGTATCTCTTAATCCTTATGTATTTATGAATTTAAAATTTTAAATGATAGCTTATACCAGCAAATATTTAGTCATGACATGACATTCAATAATTAAAATTATTATATTAGTGTTTTTATGTCTGATTTTTTAGTTGTTACCTTTCAGTCACAAAAATAAAACGTACTTTCTTTAATGTACAGCAGTAATTAGGTCAAATATTTAAAACATATCACATTTAAGACAAGTGGAAATTTACAAATTCTGCAGATTGCCATAAATTGACAATGCAAAATTAGTATAAAGAAAATAGTTCATGCAAGTTCTTTGAAACTATTTTCATGATGCGCATATAATCCTATTAATTAGTTGGTTTCCTTCTGCTGTGTACTACGATACAATGGGGAAAAGCAAAATAAACTTTACGTTCTGCACTGTCTTTTACCAACATCTTAACAATCGTCTCATTATTTTCTTTTAAGATCCTATTTAATAATTTAAACATCGTTTCTCTTTGCTATTAAGGGCAAGAAAATGTTAATTACAGTACTGAAATGCGGGCATTCTTTTATCTTCTAAAGAGCCAAGAAAAACCTAATTAAAAATGGGTCAGATGATTAATGAGCTTCCCTGGAGTATTTTACTTATTTAATTGTAAAACAATAAGTTGTTATTGCCTTAAAAATTTCAATATCGTCAACTTAAAATTTGTCTTTGAAAAGATTCAGATAAAGGATTCAACTTTAAAAGCATATTATTAATTTATAGACAACAAATGAAAGGTGAAACTAAAGTATATATTTGAATACTACTACTTTACTTACCTCCAACCATCTTTACTTCCCTCGTAAAAGGGAAGTATTGTAATCGTGAAGAAATCACTCTCCCAGCTTTTTCCCTTTTACAATACTTCCCTTGAGAATTGAGATGTTTTCTCTATTCCGTTGGACTGTCTGTCTGTCTGTATGTATGTCTGGCTGTCTGTATGTCTGTATGTCTGTCTGTCTGTCTTTTCGCGGCGTAGCTAAAAAACTATTTATCCGATTGACTTTAAATTTGAGTAAAAAATTAAGGGTCATATGGGGATGAACTGGTAACATTTTGGTAAGTATTTACAAATCTTTACGTTTCAGCGTAGCTAGATGCCAAAAAATATGTTTTATTAATTCTGTCAGTCTGTCTCTCGGTCTGTCTGTCTGTCAGTTGGCGGCATAGCTTAAAGACTACTTCCCCGATTTACTGGGGTCAAAAATTAAGGCTCAACATGGGGATGATCTGGTAACATTTTAGTAAAAATCCTATATGTCGAAACAAAATGGCGGACTGGTGAAGTCTTAAAAAAAATATTATTAAAAAACTTCTCATCTAATTTATCAAATTTTGCAACAAACATAGGGATCAACTAGTAAAATTCTGGTACTAATCCATGGTGGCCGAATAAAAAGGCGGCCAAATAAAAAGTATGTAATCGTGAAAAAATCACCCTCTCAGGTTTTACACGTTTTTACATTTTAGTCTAAGTTTACTTATCCGAAAAAAATATATTTTATCAATTCCGTCGGTCCGTCTGTCGGTATGTCTGTCTGTCTGTCAGTTCGAGGCATAGCTTAAAGACTACTTAGACGACTGACTTCAAATTTTTACTAAAAATTAAAATGGTGAAACAAAATGGCGGCGTAGTGAAATGTTAAAAAAATTATTATGAATAAACCGCCTATCCAATTTATTTCAAATTTTTGCATAAACATCAAGTATTATGTTGGAATCAACTGGTAAAATTTTGGTACGAATCCAAGATGGCGGTATAATAAAATATTTAAAAATGCAGCCTGAAAAAAGTTCTTAATGGATTGATTTCAAATTGTGTGCCATCACTAATTGTGGGATAGGGCTCAACTAGTAAAACTGCGTTACTAATTCAAGATGGCGGAACAAAATTGCAACCAAATAAAATGTTTGTAATCGTGACGGAAATCACCCTCCAGGATTTACATATCTTCACGTTTTAGCGTCCCTAGATGCCAAAAAACATGTTTCATCAATTCCGTCGGTCCCTCTGTCAGTCGGTGTGTCAGTTCACGACATTGCTTAAATACTACTTACCCGATTGACTTCAAATTTTGACCAAAAATTAATGGTCATATCGGGATGGCCTGATAATATTTGTTAGAGTGGTGTATTTTACTTGTTCTGCATATATTACTCAGATATTAAGTTTCTGAATGGTTTTCGTTAACAATCCTTTTGTTGTTATGTTAGAGTGGTGTATTATTTGTGGTGAGAATCCAGTAAAAAAAAACAAAATACTATTTTTAAATAGTCGACGTTTCGCAACTTTATTGTTGCATACTCAGGACACATATAGATTCTATATCATGCATGAAACACATATTTTCAGCCTTCACTTACTAGGTTAGACCGCAGATATTTCCATTTCCGGGATATTAAGTTTCTAAATGGTTGTCGTTAACCTCTTATTTTTATGTTAGAGTGGGGTATTATTTAGAGTTAGGATCCAGTAATAAAGTAAATTTTCGACGCTTCGCAACTTTATTGTTGCATCCTCAGGACACATACAATTTATATCCTGTGTGTTACCCATATTATTAGTCTTTACCAACTCCGTTGGTTAGCAGATATTTCCCAGATATTAAATTTTTAAGTGGTTTTCGTTAATGATCTTCTTGTTGTTATGTTAGAGTGGTGTATTATTTGGGGTTAGGAAATATCTGCAGACTAATGAAGTAGGTAAAGACTAATATGAGTTTGATGCAGGATATAAAATCTATGTATCCTGAAGAGGCAACAATAAATTGGCGAAAAATCGGCAATTTTAAAAAGGGCCTTTGTTTTTTTACTGGATCCTAACCCCAAATTATACACTATTCTAACATAACAACAAGGGGATTGTTAATAAAAACCATTCAGAAACTTAATATCTGGGATATTTGCGGATCAACGCAATAGGTAAAAACTGATAGTATGGATTTCAATTTAAGATGGAGAAACAAAATGACGGCCGAACAAAATTTTTAAAAAATCAACGGAAACAATTTTGTTCAAATGATTTTAGATTTTGCAGATAAATTAAATGCGAATATGGGATACTTATTGAATATATTTTAAAGTATGCCCAAAAGTCAAGTGTGGCATAGGTAGAAAGGAAATGGTAAACATGGTAGGAATCCAATATGATGGGACAAAATGGCTCCCAATAAAAATGAGGAGACAATATATGTAACACATATATACTGTGACTATGTACTAAACTAACTCGAATCACACTTCGCTTTTCCTAATAAAAGTAATAATTCATAACGAGAGAAATTCCGGGTAAAGGAATTTACCGATTTTTTTTTTAATTAAAAGGAAACTGTTCCAATTCAATTTCACAAGAAACTTCCTTACGAAGTTAAGTATAATTTTTGTTTTTTTTTATCCCATTCCAAATTTCTCCCCTGAACTTAATTAGAATAACAGAATAATTATAATCTCAGTTTAAAAGATTTTTTTTTAATGTTCGAATAAATAGTAAAGTAATTTAATATGCACCAATAAATGGAAAATAAAAGACTCCTAAACGGATCCCAACTTTTCATTCTTTTAGTATAGTTGGAATCCATATTTTCGCGGAGTTCAACGCGAGAGTTGCAAGTCCGCAACACATGGCCTTTGGCCTGATGGTTAAATTCGTTTGTAGATCGAGTTTACGCAGTTACCCGGAAATCCTATTTGTATCTTCAAAACCTAATTTTTGTATTGAATTTCTAAAGATGTAAACCTAACTCGTGTTATTGAGAATACCGCGACAAACCTTGTTGCGTGCGCGCTATATTCCTATTAAACGGCGAGACAAGCAACTGATATGAGGAATTCATAAAAGTGTCTGCTGGACTGTCTATTTAAACTATCTTCAGTCTTTTCTTTTAGCCAAATCTTTCGGTAAATTTTCTCTTGTTAATATCCCTGTCAGAAAAAATTAAACATATATTGCTTAAACATAACATAATCGTAAGCCACAAGGCACAAAATTTATTAACACCCCTATACACCTCATTAAAAAGCGAAATACCCAAGAAAAAGAAATCTAATGTTGTTTATTCTGTGCCGTGTATAAACTGTCCAAAAAAATACATTGGTATGACAACGCAATATTTAGAAAACCGTCTCAATGGTCACAAATACACAAAAAATGCTTCGACTGCTCTGCACAAGCACGAAAAAAATGAAAAACATGAGTTTGGATTTGTAGAGACTGAAATTCTATGCCAGGAGTCAAACTATCATAAATTAGCTATCAAAGAGATGTTCCACATAAAGAAAGAACCAAACGCTGTCAACGATAAGCAAGACATAAATAATTTAAGTCAAATCTATTATAATTTAATTTAATAACGTAACTATAGTACTCAATCAACATCACCCGTATATTCTAACCATAAGTAGAAAATAGTAACCCTGGTATAAATAATAACATTAGCTTCCAATCCTTATAAAAAAAACTAACAAAATAATAAAAATTTCTTGTCTTATCGCCATCACTTTGTACCGTTTCTTGTATATCAGTATCATTTTACAATTATTAAGATCAAGTAATGTCACCCAAAACCAACCTAGACATTATGATACTGATACTATAGGTGCCTTAAATATAATAGATTTAAAAATGAAGCTCTGTTTTCCAAGGTAGGTTACCTATTTTTAATTAACGGCTTTAAACCAAATTGTACAAATGCTTTTGTGTTTTTTTTTTGTCAATAATGTAAACAAGTTTTTTAATATTTTTTAATGTGTAAAATTGTGAAAGTCAATTTAGAAAAGTGTTCGACTGCTAAATGTTTTAGGATTAATTGAAGAAATTTTACTTTATCAGTGTTTTTATAATTGACAAAACGGCAATTTTAACAAACCAGTTTGTATCGAACTGATATTGTTTTTTTTCTTTCTCGTTTTAGTTAAAATAAATGCTCTTGAAAATGCTTTTAATCAAAAGCGAAACGTCGAGCGAAATATAACCACTATTGTTTCAATGCATAAACCTAGACCCAAGAAATATTTTCGAAGTAATTATAAATAAAAGGTTTAAGAAACAAATTATACATATATATATATATATATATATATATATATATATATATATATATATATATATATATATATATATATATATATATATATATATATATATATATATATATATATATATATATATATATATATATATATATATATATATATATATATATATATATATATATTAACAGGGTGTCTATTTTAGAATATACCACTATTGCTATCTTATCAACGGCAAGACATAAGATGTTGGTTAAATTACAGAAAAAGTGTCCTTTATGTAGGACGTTAATAATCCGTTAACAGATTTTTAATTTTTTTCTTTGTTCCTGAAATACCGGGGATTTTGCAAAAATTGCCCAAAATGATTTTCTTTAATATCTAAAAAAGTTTGTTTTAGAAAAAAGTTTTATACAACACTCACTAACTTTAATGTTCTCTACAAAATGGCGTCCTCAGATTTTCAATCCGACATTTCGTCTACTGGCCACTACCATCAATTTTTTTTTAATCATGGAGCTGCATTTTTTATATCATTTTCTTAAGGAACAATTTACAGTTAATACATCAACATACACCAAGAATATTTTGTATCTACGTTTCGTATTATTATATTCATCATCATGTTTCCTTTTTCTAGTACAGCTCTGGATTTTCTTTTGAAAGAATGGGCTTCTTTATCTTTAATCTTTATTTAATAATGTGGATCCCGGAAAATACAATTAAAATTTTTTACGGTTCATCGCAAACGAAATTACAATTAAATACCTACTAATATTAAAATGATTTAAGTTTTAAAATGAATTACTTACAGTATAAAATAACAAGTAACGATTAGAAATGTTGGAAATGTCGGCCGTTATTTCTTAAACACACTATAGCATTTTTGATAACTCTTTTCTGAATATTTTTAAGCACTCTTGGTGTTATTTTAACACATGCCAACTAAATTCTTAGGGGAACTGCACGCAGTATTATGGATCATTTGCAAGCCTTCCGCCGCTGCAATATTATGTTAAAAGTATAAGAGATATGTATTAGCTTCAATGTGATTTCAATAGGGAAATATGTATAGTAAATGCGATTTTTTATGAAAAAAATCTAATCTAGAATTATAAAATAGAAGTAGACTTGTCCATTTTCGACCATTTTTCGACCACTTTTTGACGCAAATGCCGCCGCATATAATTTCTTTTTCCACAAAATGGCTCTTTACTGCCTTGCATTGATCCTTTGTCTACGTAATTGCAAAATTTGAAATGTTAAATTGTTCTCATGTCTTTGTATTTCTGCAGCGCGTGAACCCTTTTGAACCCATTTTTAAACGAAATGTAATTTAAGTTGCCTATACATAACACATTTTTTTGAGGTCAGACGTGCAGGAAGTTTTTTCTAATACCTTTTCATCTTACTTTGAACTTGACTAGACCTTGTCGCTAGTTTTTCACATTTTGCGTGCAGTTCTCCCTTGGATGATGTCGTTAAATATACTAAGTCCTTTATGTATCCCCATATGGAAAAATCTATTGAAGTTAGGTTCAGGGAACGAGGTGGCCAATTAATAGGACCACTATTACCAATCCAGTGGTTAGATTTAAAATTATTAAGGAATCGGGTACAGCCACGGTAACGATGCACTGGAGCACCATCTTGTTAAAAAAACTCAAAATTTCTATACACAGCCAAGATAACCTCTAACATTTCTTGGAAGTCATTTGTCAAAATATTCAAGCACGTGTTACCAGTTAAATGATCCTCAAAAAGTAAGTCCCCAAACTTTAGAATCCAAAATTCCCAACCAAACGTTAATCCCGAACCTTTCTTGAAACGTCGTCTCTCTAAAAAAATGTTGGTTTCCTTTTGTCCTCCGGTAATGAATATTACGGTTAAACCACCAATTATTGCAAAATAAGCTCTCGTCTGACCACAATATTTTCTTGCAAATATCAGAAGCAAGCCTATGTTTTCGGAGAATCCATTTACAGAACATTCACTTTTACGGAAATCTGTTAGCCTTAGATGTTGCACTTTTCGGCAACGATAGTTTCTAAATTTGTTCCGACGTAAAATCTTTGTAGACGAATCTTTGTTAACACCGGTTTCTTTTTCAATTTCTCGCAGGGATACTTCTTGATTGTCATGATTTTTATAATTTACGAAGGCTGAAACAATATTTAAACTAAAAGGCGAGAATTTTTACACCAAAGAGGACTCACCTAATACATTTACTTCACCAGCTCCTCCTTAGGCACGGAAAATGCGAACAGTGGGAACGGCTCTTTCGGTATACATATGATGGTACAGTTAAGCTGCATTATCTGCGTTACGCATGGATCTCGCATACACAGACAGCATATCTACTTTCTCGTCATTTGAATATTACATATTATTTCAATTATTAAACAACAGAACAATAATTATTACCAAATTAAAACAATTTGAAAAATGTATTATTTGACGGTTGCTCAGTTATAACAATGCGCGTTTTCAATTCGACTGTTTTTTCGCAGTCGCCTTACTATAAGTAATTAATTTTAAAACTCAAACCATTTTAATATTAATAGGTATTTAATTGTAATTTCGTTTGTGATGAACCGCAAAAAATTTTAATTGTATTTTCCGGGATCCACATTATTAAACAAAGATATTTATGAAGAAGCCTATTCTTTCAGTGAAAATCCAGAGCCGTACTAGAGAAAGGAAATTTGAAGATAAATATAACAGAACGAAACGTCGGTAATAACGTTCTTGGTGTATGTTAATGTACTAACTGTAAATTGTTCTTCAAGAAAATAAAATAAAAAATGCAGGTCCGTATTTAATAATAATATTAATAATAATAATAATAATAATACATTTTATTTTGCACTCATATAACATATAACAAGGTGTACACATATTTATCATGAAAAAAATAAATGCAAAATAGGAGCTGAAAGCAATCAAAATTGTTCAAGGTCCAGCCCCTACAGAAATTATTAAATTGACAATATATGTTCGCAAAGTGAACTAAATACTATATTTAAAATAAAGTAGTAATGAGACAAGATAACAGACGAGAAAATGAGAAAACAATTTAATTGCTCATTAAAAAATATTTTATCCTCTTTTTAAACGTTACAGGTTTAAGACTCTTAAGTAAAACCGGTATGCTGTTAAACAATTTATAAATATTATAAGAAAAACTTCTCTTAAAAAATTGGGTCTTATGAGGTGGTGGAGAAATATGACCTCTAAATCTTAAATTTAATCTATGGACATCTGTTCTGTAGGTTATTTTGTTTGTCAAATATGGGGGACAGTTATTAAAGATTATATTATGGAAAAAGACCAAAGAGTGCAACTGACGCCTACTTTCCAAATTAAGCCACTTTGCATCTCTTAATTTATAAGACACCGGGTCAAACTTTCGAATGCCATATATAAAACGCAAACAGCTTTTTTGTACTTTTTCTATTATATTTTTATCAATTTTATCCAAGCATGGCCCATATAAAACATCACAGTAATTAAAGTGGCTTAAGACAAGGGAATCAGTCAACTTAATTTTTAGATTTTCACTTAACAAGTGACGATGGGGATAAAGAATCTTTAGAGAAAAATATGCTTTTTGTAAACAATGACCTATTTGCTGTTTAAACCGTAAATTAGAGTCAATTTCGATACCCAAATTTCTGACACATTCAGTATATTGCAGTGTTGTACCAGCCATATTTATATTAATGCTATTTCTCAATTCATCTTTATGTTTACCAAAAACCATAATTGATAATTTATCGGGGTTAATTCTCAATCCGTGACGTTCTGAATATAGAAGTAGATTATTCAGATCATTATTAATAAGTGTTTCTGCCGCAGGTCCACCCTCAGGTGAGAAAGAGTAAAGCACTTGGGTGTCATCTGCATAGAAATATGCAGTAACATGTTTTAGACAGGACATAAAATTATTGGTATAAATAGTAAACAATAAAGGACCTTGTATGGAACCCTGTGGCACTCCACCCTCCACCAATTCTCTCGAAGACTGACCTAAAGAAGTTTCAACATATTGCATTCGATTATTAAGATAGCATTTAATAAATTTAATAGCATTAACTGAAAATCCGACATAATTTAAAATAGCTAACAATATATCATGGCTTATTGTATCGAATGCTTTGGAGTAGTCTAAAAGTACTAAAATTGTTGATTTACCTGAGTCTGAGGCTCTAATAATATCATCTGTTAAGCTCACTAGAGTTGTTGCACAACTGTAGCCTGGCCTAAAGCCTGACTGATTTTCAGGTAAATTATGTTTGTTTAAAAAAATTCGTATTTGGTTATTCATTATTTTCTCTAACAGTTTTGATAGACAAGGTAAAATACTAATGGGTCGGAGTTCGTTAAAAGATTTTATGTTACTATTCTTTGGTAGTGGAGTTACACGCGCTATTTTCCAGGCGTCGGGAAAAATTCCTTCCAAGAGACAAGAATTAGTTATATTTGTCAGAAACGGTAATATTTTTGGACAACACAGCAATAACATCTCAATATTAATAGAATCTGAACCCGACGCTAATGATTTTATGTTAACAAGTTGTGATTGTACCTCATCCATGCTTACTGTAACAAATTCGAATTTTTCATCAATATTTGTTTTATTATTATTTGAATAAAAGTTAAGAAGATCATGATGTGCTGGCTGTTTATTTATAGAGAATTGGAAAGAAATGATTGTTTATATCGGTGGGTTTATCCAAGAAATTTGGAAGGCTTGTTAAATTGGTTTATTAGCAACATTCAAATTTATTAATCTTTTCCATAAAATTTTACTATTATGATTATTATTAGCACAGTATTCTAAGTAACTTCTTTTTTCATTTTTGATAGCTATATTTGTCTGGTTGCGCAATTGTTTGTATAGATCCCAGTGATATTGTACTTTTGTTTTTTTATATTTTTTAAATGCCTTATCTCTCATGTTTATCATGGTCTGCACTGTGTCAGTAAGCCAAACAGGCTTTTGCTTTTTTAATTTAACTGTTTTTAATGACGCTAATGTATCAAAAATATTTAGTATTAGAGTGTTAAAATATAAAAGTTTGTCATTGATATTGCTAATATTTATTATGCCTTCGAAAGGTGTATTATCCAGGAACATTTTTAATAAATCTTTATAAATACGTTTTAGATTTCTGAGTGTAAAATACTTATTGTCTTTTGATATTATATTAGTTTCTAAATTAATATTTACCAACATATGGTCAGACGCTTGAGGTACGTTTTTATCGGAATATATATAATTTATTTCATCCTTTGGTATAAGTATCAAATCAATTAAGGTCCTTGTGGTTGCAGTGACTCTAGTGGGTGTATTAACAATTTGTTTCAATTGAAAAGTGTCTATAAAGGAGATGAAATCTTGAACACTGGTATTATTCAAGTCCAAAAAATTTAGATTAAAGTCGCCCCCACAAATAATTTTGTCACATTCCATAGAAAATACTGATAAAGAATCCTCGAATTCACATAGAAATTTGCCAGACTGTGCCTTAGGCGGTCTATAAATAGAACCAATAATATATGAAATATTATTAAATTGAAATTTAATCCACAGTTGCTCTAGATGTTCTGTTTGAATTGAATACAAAAAACTTTCCTTAAAATACATACCAATTCCACCACCTCTTGTCTTTCTGTCGGTTCTAACAAATGTATAATTTTCAAGTTGTAGTAGATCATTTGAAATGTCTTCAGTTAACCATGTTTCAGAAATACCCAAAATATCATACTTTTCCTACAACAAAATCTCCTTAACATCTGAAAAATGAGGTAATAACGAACGCACATTTAAGTATGCAATATGGAATCTTTTCATCTCTTGTCTGTCATAATTTACAATAACAAGAAATCAAGAAAAAAAAAAGTAGAATATTTTGTTGTATCACAAATTATTTTAAAATTAATATATACATATACAAATATTCAAATTAAATTAAAGGAAAAAAAAACACCAAAATTATCGGCATCCGGCTAGCCTATTGTACTGTCTTTCAAAATATCATCTTCTGTTTTTATAAATGTCTTTCTTCCATTGATCATGGCAATTATCTTCCCGTCCATTGTCCACACGTTCTCCTTGCCAATCTTTTCTTTGACCAACATCAGCAATTGATAGCGTTGTAAAGTAAGTTCTTCCACGATAACCATTTTACTATTTTTCAGCTTCTTTTTGTTTAAAAATACCATATTCCGTTGTTTAATAGATGTAAACTTAACAACAACTGGTCTCGGCCTTCCCGTTTTGCTTTGCCGTTTACCAATTCGATAACAATGCACTAGCTCTGCATTTGGAACTTGTAATATTGTCTGAAAAACTTCACAAACTTTGGATTTTAGAACGCTATTATCTTCCGGGAGTCCATATAATCGCAATTGATTTAATTTTGAATCTTGTTCCAAGTCATCTATTTTTAGTAACAATTGTTCTTTATCATCCTGTATATTTTTTAGCTGTCCTTCCAAGATATTTACTTTATTTTCCAATGCAACTATTTTTTGTGAAACAATATCAGCAACTTTCAGGGCCAAGGAATCCATAAATTGTTTATCTTTTATGATTTCATTTACTATTTTTTGCGATGCATCCTTAACAATGGTGATCAGTTCTGCTTTTTGCCTTTCAGTAAATACCATTTTAATATTTATTAATGGACAACGACAATAACTTATTTATTTTACTACCTATTTTAACACCAAATAATTATTTCACTTTATAATACCGTAGCTAGAGAGACGATCAACGCTTCCTCCAAAAAATCAAGAAAATATTCGCGTTTTAACCGTATGTTTTTACTGATTTAACCGGAGCCAAAATAAACGTGCTACACTATGCGAAACATATTACTATTACATTTAAAAAAAAAGAATGGATGGTGATTGCCGGTAGACAAAACGTCGGATTAAAAATCTGAGTGCACCATTTGTAGAGAACATTAAAGTAAGTAAGTTTTGCATAAACTTTTTTCTAAAGTACAAACTTGAGATATTTAATAAAATAGTTTTGGGCAATTTTTTCGAAATCCCCGGTATTTCGGGAACAAAGAAACAAATTAAAAATCTGTAAACGGATTATTAACTCCTCCATAAAGGACACTTTTTCTCTAATGTAACCAACATCGTATCTCTTGCCGTTTAGGAGATAGCAATACGGGTATACCCTGAAATAGACGCCCTGTATATATATTTATATATGTATTTATATATATATATATATATATATATATATATATATATATATATATATATGAAGCAGGTATCAAACAATATTTTGCTATTGTAAAATCTTCAATACATTTTAATGTTTATTTCTAATTTACTAATAGGCTATAAAATTATATACGTAAGAAATAACAGAATATAATTAAATATATGTCTAGATTTATAAATTTATCTTGTCTTATTTAGGAAAAGTTAATATGTCAGGCTAGCAAATTACAACACATTATAGTTTAAGTCGTTTTTTGACCGTTACTTTTTACATAAATTTTTTCATATTCTTCTGGATATTGTCTGTGGTAAATTGGGAGTATATTTCAATATTTTACTTCAAATTATTCATATTGTTTATCCCCTAGATTTAACAAGTGGTACTAATATAGGGAGGAGGTTTCTCTATGAAACGCAATTTTTCCTTGCTAGAAATTATTAAAAAAATAGAAATACTAAGGTGGAAGCTCAAATGGCGTTGTTACTAAATGGAGCGTGTTTTCTTTATCGTTCCCCAACCATTTGCGAATGATATATTTAGCATTTCTTTCAAAGACACATCTGGAATTTTAAAGTTATTAATGTCCCCTTTAATACTTCATTCGCTGTTACTCAAAAAACGAAATAATAGGTAATGCAGTTCGGTTGCTGCAAACTTTGTGTCTCTTGTGCTAAATAAATCAACGTCAAACTCGCTGCAACCATTGCCTAATTTAATTTAAGGCACATCTTTCAGGCGAGCCGAGCTCCCTCTATAATAAAGTACTAAATCTATTAAAATTGACAGTTATAAAAGCTACAGATTTGCATTATAAGATTAATCTGAAGTTTTCAAATTTTGTTTTTCTTGCAAATTTTTCGAATAATAGCACTAAAATAAGTTTAATATTAAATTGGTATCACAACTTTTTTTATATTTGGTCTATATGAAAAAACTGCGTTTAAAAAGAAAAACAGGTATTAGTGCTAGTTATCAGGTATGCAAGACTTATTTGCATTCAGGAAAAAATTATATATTATATAGGTATATAAAGAATGATCGATAAAAACTTGAAAATCATTAAGGTTTTGTTTGATTTTGAATTTGAATCTGTTGATTTTCTTTACTAAATACGGATAATTTATCAATCATTGAGGCTTTGTTTGCCACTTAAGTTGCTGCAATCAAGCAACAATTTTAATTTACATACATAATGGAGAAGTTTCTTAAATCCTTCTTACTTTTTTTATTTACTGTAAGTATTGCAAGAGTTCTCAGTAAACTAGCCTCAGAGATAGCTTCAGAACTCAGTGTGCCTAGATTGATAAAGTTCAACTGGTGAAGTTTTAGTAAAAATCAAACACGGTCGACCAAATGGGAATTATAAAAGTTTTTAATAAAATTTTTCTTATAGGAAAATTATATCTCATATATATTGGTGTTATAAAAAAAAAATCGGTAAATTTCCTTCCCTCGCTATGAATCTTTCCTTTTATTAGGAATAGTGAAGTATGACCCAATTTAGTTCAGTACACAGTCATTTGGTAACACATATATGCTGTCTTTTTAAAGATTTTTATTGGACGCCATTTTGTTCTTACAGCATATTAAATTCCTGCCAATATTTTACCAGTTTCTAGCTATGCCACATTTGATTGTTGGGAATAGTTTAAAATAAATTCAATAAGTAGTTTTTACATTGACGCAAACAGCCATTTTGTTTTGTTATGTTGAATTCGTACCAGTTTATCTATATATCACATTTAATATTTCTGCAAAATCTAAAATGAATCGAATAAGACTTGTTTTATGTTGATTTTTTAAATTTCATTTGGCCGCCATCTTGTTTCGCAGTGTTGAATTCTTACCAGTTTTTCACTATATCACACTTAATGGCTGCACAAAATTTGAAATTAATCTAAATTTTTTCAAGCTGATTTTTTAAATTTTTTGATAGGCCGTACTTTTGTTTTGCTATCTTCGATTCATACTAAAATGTCGCCAGTTCATTCCTATCTAGCACTCAATCACGCGAACTGGCACAAAGATAGCCATTTTGTTTCGCCAACTTGAATTATTAACGCAATTTTACTAGTTCATTTCTATACCACAATTTTTTATGACACACAATTTGAAATCAATCCACTAAGTAGTTTTTCAGGTTGAACTTTTAATAATTTTATTAAGCCGCCATTTTGTTCCACCATCTTGGATTAGTACCAAAAGTTTACCAGTTGTTTCCTATACAGTACTTGATTTTTGTGCAAAATTTGAGGTAAATTGGATAAGTACTTTCTTAGTAATAATTTTTCTAATATTTCACTCCACCATTTTATTTTGCCATATTGGATTTTTACCAAAATTTTACCAGGCATTGGCTTTAAATAGAAAGCCAATGTACCAGGTCATATGACCCTTAATTTTTGACTAAAATTTGAAGTCAATCTGGTTATTAGTTTTTGGTTTGCCATATTTGGGGTCATAAAATTTGCATCGATATATAAAGGTATAAAGACACTGGATAAACGGTTATGTGTTTCAATTAAAACTAGTATGAAAAAAAAACTATGCCTATACACTTTATTGCAATAATCGGCAACGGAAAATTGTTTCCGTTCTAGTGACCAGCTGTGTAGCGTTAACTTAATGCATAACAAAAACGACACAAGTTGCTGTATCTGTATGTCCGTATTTTTACTTCTCTCACAAATGTTTGTGTTTACGGGTCCCCGGACCTCGAAAAAGAAGTTCTCCCATTTCCGTCAGTCGGTCGGTCTGTCCGTCTGTACGCATCATAGCTCAAAAACTACTTTTCCGATTAACTTCAAATTTTGACCAAAAATCGAGGGTTATAAAGAGATGACATGGTTACATTTTGGTAAAAATCCAATATGGCGGAACAAAATGGCGCCGTCACAAACTGTAAAAAAATCATTATTAGAAAATCGAATATTAAAAAATTATTATATTTTGCACAAAAAATCAAGTGTTTTTATGGAGGAAATTAATACAGGAAGAAAGAATATATAAATTAAAAGCTTAAAAAGTGCATGCTTCATATTTGTACTGTGGTGTTATATTTTCAAGCAGCTTTTTATTTGGTATACTACTGAAGCCACGTCCTTTTACCTACCTAGATAGGTCTCTTTTGCTAGAGACGGGCATCCATCAGGCAGTAGTATCGAGCAGAAAAGATTTTTGGTCTCAGCTATTTATTTAAAATCGCCCATATACAGTATCTAGTTAATTCTATTCTCACTATATTTTATCCAACTTGTATCCAAGCGGGGTGTTATCCAATAAGGTGGAGAGGAAATTCAACGATAAACAAAACTACATAGGGCTAAGTAAACTGTCCTTGAAAGTTATGCTATTTTTTTTATCGTTTGAAGAGCGCTTCTTTCCAGGATGAGATTTATCTGCCAACTGGTTAACAAGACTTTAAGCAACCAGTTGAAGGCACATAATCATATCTTTTGGAATAGTTAATATATCCTACTTGCATTATGCATGTTTCAGTTGCGTTTAGTTCATGCCATCTCTGTAATTACGGTGTCGATAACTAAGCGTTCTTTGCTCCCTCTAGAACGCATAGCGCATCCTTCGTGTAATGGTAGTAGTATATTGTTTCTTTCACAGTATGTGTAAATGCAATTATTGACTACTGAAGTAAAAAATGTTATAGATAACCAAGAGATACGATATCGGTCTATAATTAAGGGGGTCAGCAGCGTCTTCCTTGATTAAATAATACAAACGTATTTCCTCTAGTCACAAAATTTGCCATTTGTGAGGGGTCCTCTACAATTCATCGAAAACATTCCTTTGCGCTAATTCAAAATATTTTAACCAGAAAGTCTGTATATGGTCCAATCCAGGAGCGTTCCAATTCTAGGCCTTTTTTAACACTGACTTTTCATCTGCTCATGTTCTCATAAGGAAATTCATTTCTGATATTTCCGATGCAGCTCTTTTTAATTTGCTCCATGGATACTGCGTTTAGATCTGAGTCTTTAGGCGTGTCCCATATTGACGAATATTATACAAATGTCTATATATATATATATATATATATATATATATATATATATATATATATATATATATATATATATATATATATATATATATATATATATATATATATATATATATATATATATATTATATATTCTGTTTAAATAGTTTATTCCCAACTAACTTACAGTAAGTTCTTTATAGGAAACTAACTAGTTAAATAAAATTATATAAAATAGTTAAGGAAAACTACTACCTATTCTAAATTCTAGATTAAAAATATATAATTAATTATATATGTATTTATACAATTTTAAATATAATTAATTATTTACTATATTTTTTTGTTTAATATTTTTCTACATTTAATCATATTTTATTAATATATTTTATTATTTTTGGATTTCATTATAAATATATATCATAAACCAAAGATATTTTGCCAAAATTACTTTTAACTTTTATCGTTTAAATTTGGTTATATTGTCTAGTTTGATGGTAATGTAATGAAGAAATGTGTTTAGAATTAACTACTGAATGTTTATCTTTTAAAATGATCGAGTGAATTAATGACCAAACTTTAAAGTTATATAAATTTTGTAAATTTAAAAGGCCTCTGGGTTTATACAAATGTATATATATTTATATATATATATATATATATATATATATATATATATATATATATATATATACATTTTATTACCTCATTTTGTAATGTTTTTGGTCTTAGAGTTGTTATACAAGGGTAGCCCCATATGGAAATTAAATACTGAAATTTTGAATAAATTAGATGTGTACTTTCCAACATAAATTTTCATCAAAATGTAAGCCTTAACTTTTTATTGACTACACATTTTATTTCTTCTCCGCTTTTTTCGGTTCTGGGGTTTCTTCAGTCTCGTTGTTAGTGCTATTATACAATAATCTTTGAATTTCTCTAAGTATTTGTTTTGAGCTTTTTGCTTGCTTCCCCATTATATCACTTAAGAACTTTATCTTTAGTTTTAGTCTTTTGTTTCATTAAATCTTGATAATCTATGAGTTTCTGCTTGAGGTCAATGCATGTACCGTTTTCTGTTGATTTTTCTTGATCTTTTCCTTTCCAATAATGTCCTTATTGGAGCCGCCTTGGGTCTGAACGTATTAATTTTTCTTGGTATTCTGATCTTTCATGGTAGGTTTTTATGTTTTTTGGTTGGTACTGTTTCTTAGATACTTATGCTCTGATTATTACATTTCAACATTCAGTTCTAATATGTTTTTAGAGTATAGCATTAACTTTCTTAACCACGTTTTGTATTGATGGTTTGAAAATTAAATTTGGGAAGTTTTGGCCTGGGTAGTGGTTCTATGTTTTCAGAAATATATGTATAAAGTTGCTTAGGTAGCTTTCCTAAATATCATCCCGGTTTTCTATTTTTTGGTCATTTCCTTGTCCCCCTATGATTGTTTGTTTACTGCCGTGTACTTTTTGGTCTTCTGTGGTCCGACTTTTTGTGCCGTTTTAAATTTTCTTGTTTCTCTTGTGAGATTAATTGTTGTCCCAGGTCTCTTCTTAGAACAGCAATTTCAGTTGATATTAGAGAGCCCTTTGTATTACTAATACTTTTATTTCACACTAAAATATGTTAATTCATAATCTGGTAAAGCTTATTGCAAGTAATCTGTGAGATGTATAAAATATGTTTTTTTTCCAACCAGATAAAAATAAATAATGCTTGTATAAATATAATAACATTAGCTGGAAAATTCCAATATATCCGAAAACAAAAGGGTTTTATGGCATTTGTGTATTTTATGGCATTTGTGTATAGTATTGTAGAGTTTTTTGGCAGATGGGATATTTTAAAAAGATCGTAAAATATTGATAATTATATTTTCTTTCATTTTATGGTAAAATATCTGTTGTTCACCCCGAGTCTTGGAAACGACTAGGTCTTAAGCGCTCGTGTAATGTTTATGTAACCGTTGTTTTGCTTAGAAAATTGTCTAAGGTTTACGCAAACATTAGTCTGAAAGTCAGCGTAGAAAGGCGTATTATACGTGACCAATATTAGATGACGTTTTTTAAACATACATTAGACCCCAAGAATAACGCAAGTAAATAATCACATAGAATGGAGTCGACATACTTATTTTAAAACAACTACCTATAAGTCAATTCCAATCACTTAGAAAAATAATCATATTCGTGTTTGTAGTTTTGTACCTACCATTGTTTGAACAAAGTAAATATAATACAATAAGAGAAATATTTTGTTATTGCATCCAAATATCTTCTCAACTTCGGAATGTGAAGATGCAATGGCACGAGATGTAAAACCACTGGAAGATGTGTGAATGCAACGATTTAACAGAGCTTTAGAGACATGTTTTCCCTCATCTTATTACCCAAATATTCTGAAATATCTGTAAAGGAGTAATAATATGAAATACTAAACATAAGGAATATAATAACGTAATTTTATTGAATAAATTGAATGGTGAGACAATACGTGCAAACTTAAAACAACAAAAATACTACTATTAAATTAACAAGGGGTGAGAGTGATATTTTATCTTTATTTTAACTGATAGTGAGGTATTAACATAGTTATATGAGGTGTTTGGTGTTTAACTAATGGTGACTAGGTGACGTTAAGAACTGGGAAGTCCGAAAACTCATTAACTCAACCACACTACTGACTTGAGTTAAAACCAACGTTTTGCTTAATTATTAAACCTCTAGTTACTCATATATATTCAACTTCAAAAATTTTCCCATAAATTTTTCCCAATACTACATGCAGTAGTCTTGTGTAGCCTTGTTTATTTATTTTTCAATCGTGTTTTAATTATCGGCCGCGTTTTTAGGAAGCCTAAGTTAGGTCTTTTTCAGGTTTCTTTTAAACCACACAATACTGTATTCTCACCATTGGATATATGCATTTTTATTTTAAACCTGTAGTTTGCTTATTTGCGACATATTTACAAAAAATCTTCTCTACAAGATTTAGAAATGTAAGTTGTTTGTATCAGTAATTTGGAAATTATTGCCTGTCTCTTCATTCTTATGCGTCGGTAGTTACCTTATAATAAAACTAAAGCATAACGACAAATTTAAAATAATTCAATTTTTGTGGTCTGTTTGATAATTTTTTTTTACCATTTTTAATAATGTTTGCCGAAAATATATTTTTACCTCTTCTTCTTAACCAGAGTTATATTTTTGTCATTTAGATGCTATTTTTTTATTTAATCAGTTTAATAACTTTTTTGAAAGATGTAGACACGATAGATAGTTACCAACAATTAGTGTTGCTGAGGCATTGATTCTAGAAGAAAACAATAAAATAGTTTAATTTTTTTATTTTCTAGTATTTGTTTCTTAAACTGTATTGCGCGTTATAAAATATTTCCATATGGAACAATAGGCTTAGTCGAACTTTAATTTTCCTGAAACTTGTAAAATAAAATAAACTTGAAAATACAATTTCCTTGTAAAAACAGGCTACATACACTAGATAAAGTTAATACTGTACAACTTATATTTTAGGCATTATAATATTTTCTAAGTTTTTAAATAGCTGAAATTTACTTTACCCTGTTTCTTGTTTGTATTTCGTCCTAATATCTAAAACATTTTTTATCAAATTGATAGCGAGCAAGGTTATATACCTAAGCATTTTGCGATTTATTACAAGTACAAAAACATAATTTTTAATTAAAGAAATATTTAAGATAATAACGTAAGTAAAACTAGCTGGCCCGGTAGATTTTGTTCTGCCTTCTCCGTTTGATGGCGCACTGAGTTTCCATTGGAATTATAACAATATTGGGACGCATTCACCACAGCGTTCTGAAATGTTATTAAAGAAAACATGTTTGTTTTATAGAAAAAATACGCAATAAATTAAAACAAAAACTAGTGTTGGAAGGTCTCTGTAACCAGACGATCATTTCAAAAAAAAATGTAAATTGGTGCAGTACAACTCTCTCATGAACTTGCTGAAAAATCTGGCTTAGTGTTTTCAATATAGAGATTAGCTTTGAAATCCTACATACGATTGTTGAAACGTGTCTAATAATTATATAAATTTCAAGCTTATCGGAGAATGTTAAATAAATTTGTGTAAGAATACCGTATATTCTTTCGGGTTCCTTAAGTTTCAACAGTCGTTTAGTTTCTGTTAAAACTAACGGCATTTTTAACTATATGTTTCGAAGCCTAATTCTTAAGAAAATTACGTATGTGTGTTCATGAGGATAACTCGAAAGCTGATTTCCCTTTGAGGTAAAAGCTCAGGTAAGAGTATATTCTTTTTTCATGGAAGACATTCGAATATTTTCAATTATTTTTTATATAAAAAAATATCTTTTTGCTATTTAAAAAATTATTCTGCATATTCAAACCCACCAGTATTATAACCAGTGATGATCCTGCCAAATATTCTAACCTTAAAGCGCGGCGTTCCTGACTGGACGTCAAATTTGACACCGCTATTAGGTCCCGTCCATATTAGTAAATTTATAATTTTTACCTTATGCTCGTTTATGCCAAACTTTTTAATGAAAGTATTTTATCCGTTTTTTACTTCCTTCGTAAAAGCGAAGAAGTATTGTAATCGTGAAAAAATCACTCTCCGACATTTTTTCAGATCTTCACGTTTCAGGGTCCTTAGATGACGAAAAACATGTTTTTTCAATTCCATCGGTCTGTCTGTCTCCCTGTTTGTATGTCTGTCTGTCTGTCCGTCCGTCCATCTGTCTGTATGTCTGTCTGTTTGCGCCGTAGCTAAAAAACTACTTGCCCGATTGACTTGAAATTTTGGTCAAATATTAAGGGTCATATGGGCATGACCTAGTAATATTTTGGTAATAATCCAATATGGCGAAACAAAATGGCGGCTTAGAGAAATTAAAAAAAAATAATATTAAAACCTCCTCATCCAATTTATCTTAAATTTTGCAAAAACATCAAGTATTATGTTGGAATCAACTGATAACATTTTGGTACGAATCCAAGATGGCGGAACAAAATGGCGGCTAAATAAAATATTTAAAAATTCAGCCTGAAAAAACTGCTTAATGGTTTGATTCCAAATTGTGTACCATAACTAATTGTGGTATAAGGATCAATTAGTAAAATAGTGGTACTAATTCAAGATGGCCGAACAAAATGGCGGCCAAATAACATATTTGTAAGTTATAATGTTACCCTCTCATTTTAACACATCTTTACGTTTTAGCGACACTAGATGCCATAATATATGTTTTATGAACTCCGTCGATGCGTCTGTCGGTCTTTCTGTCTGTCTGTCAGTCCGCGGCATAGCTTAAAGACTACTTACCCGATTGACTTCAAATTTTGGTCAAAAATAAAGTTCATATGAGGATGGCCTAGTAGGATTTTGATAAAAATCAAATATGGCGAAACGAAATGGCGGCTTAGTGGAATATTAAAAAAATTATTATGACCAAACTACTCATCTAATTTATCTCAAATTTTGCAAAAACATCAATTATTAAATTGGAATCAACTGGTTACATTTTGGTACGAATCCAAGATGGCGGAACAAACTGGCGGCTTAAAATATAAAAATTCAGACTGAAAAAACTGCTTAATGGTTTGATTTCAAATTGTATGCCATAACTAATTGTGGTACAAGGATCGACTAGTAAAATCGTGCTACTAATTCAAGATGACTGAACAAAACGGCGGCCAAATAAAATGTTTTTAAGCGTGGAAAAAGTTACCCTTTCACTTTTACACATCTTTACGTTTTAACGTCGCTAAATGCCAAAAAATATTGTTTTATTAACTCCGTCGGTCTTTCTGTCTGTCCGTCAGTTCGCGACATAGCTTAAAGACTAGTAACCTGATTGACTTCAAATTTTGGTCAAAAATTAACGGTCATATGGAGATGGGCTGGTAAGATTTTGTTAAAAATCTAAAATGGCGAAACAAAATGGCGGCCTAGTGAATTGTTAAAAAAGTTATTATTAAAAAAACTACTCATCCAGTTGATCTGAAATTTTGCAAAAAACATCAAGTATTATGTTGTAATAAACTGGTAATATTTTGGTACGAATCCAGGATGGCGGAACAAAATGGCAGCTTAATAAAATATTTAAAAATTCAGCCTGAATAACCACTTAATGAATTGATTTCAAAATGTATGCGATAGCTAACTGTGGTTAAGAGGTCAACTAGTAAAACTGTGGTACTAATTCAAGATGGCGGAACAAAATGGCGGCCAAATAAAATGTTTGTAATTGTAAAAAATGTTTCATCAAGTCTGTCGCCCCGTCTGTCGGTCTGTCTGTCTCTCTGTCAGTTCGCGGCATTGAACCAACCCGATTGACTTCTGAAGTTAAGAGTCATATGAGGATGATCTGGTAATATTTTGATTAAAATCGAGTATGGCAAAAACAAAATGGCGGCCTAGTGACATGTTAAGAAAAAATATTATGAAAAAGCTACTTGTCGAATTTATTTCAAATTTTGCATAAACATCAATTATTATGTTGGAATCAACTGGTAAAATTTTGGTACGAATCCAAGATGGCGGCACAAAATAAAAAACTAGAAACTACTTAATAATTGCAAATTGTGTGCGATAACTAATTGTGGTATAGTGCTTAACTAGTAAAACGAGTTACTAATTCAGGATGGCGGAACAAAATTGCATCCGAATAAGAATTTTGTAATCGTAAAAAATTCACCCTCTAGATTTTACATATATTCACGTTTTAACGTCCCTAGATGCCAAAAAACATGTTTTATCAAATCCGTCGGTCTGTCTGTCAGTTCGCGACATAACTTAAATACTACTTACCCGATTGACTTCAAATTTTGAGCAAAAATTAAGGGTGATATGTGGATGACCTGGTAATATTTTGGTAAAAATCTAATATGGCTGAACAATGTTAAAAAAATAATGTGTTAGAGTGGTGTATTATTTGGGGTTAAGGTCCAGTAAAAAAACAAATGTTTATATTTAAGTTGTCGACGTTTCGCAACTTTATTATTGCATCCTCAGGACACATATATAGAATCTATGTTCTGCATGAAACTCATATTATCAGTTGATCGCAGATATTTTCCTGACATTAAGTTTCTAAATAGTTTTCGTAAACGATCCTCTGGTTCTTATGTTAGAGTGGTGTATTATTTGGAATTACGATCCAGTAATAAAAAGAAAAGTCTTTTTTTAAGTTGTCGACGTTTTGCAACTTTATTGTTGCATTCTCAGGACACATATATAGATTTTATATCCTAGTCTTTACCTACTCCGTTGCAGATATTTCCCACATATTAAGTTTCTAAATGGTTTTGGCTAACGATCTTCTTGTTGTTAGAGTGGTGTATTTTTTGGGGTTAGGAAATATCTGCAGAATAACGGAGTAGGTAAAGACTGATAATATGGATCTCATGTATGATATTAAATCTGGGTCCTGAGGATGCAACTATAAAGTTGCGAAACCTAGACATTTAAAAAAAGGCTATTGTTTTTTTACTGGATCCTAACCCCAAATAATGCACCAATTTAACATAAGAACAAGAGGATCGATAACGAAAACCAGTTAGAAACTTAATATCTGGGAAGTATCTGCGGATCAGCGGAGTAGGCAAAGACTGATAATATTGGTTTCAATTTAATGTGGCGAAACAAAATGGCGGCCTAAGAAAATTTTTAAAAAATCAATGTATAAAATCTTCTTCAGTTAGATTTTGCAGAAAAATTAGATGTGAAAATGGCATAAACTGGTGCGAATTCAATATGACGTAGCAAAATGGCGGTATGTGACAATGTAAAAACTACTTATTAAATTTATTTTTGTTATTCCTAAAAGTCAAGTGTGGCATAGGTAGAAAGAAAATGGTAAAAATTGGTAGGAATCCAATATGATGGAACATACAAAAATGAAAAGACAAAGAAAATTGTGTCACACTTCACTATTCCTAAATGGAAAAAAATCATAACGAGGGAAGTTCCGGGTAAAGAAATTTACCGAATTTTTTAATACTGTGAATAATTCTTTTAGAAATATTTGATAAAGTTATGATACAAGCGGGGATTGAACTCGGGCTAGAGATCCAAAGATGTGGGTTCGATCCCCACTTTGTATTTCCAAGTTTATTTTATTGTGTTTAAGGAAAATGAAAATCCAACGAAACCTATGGTTACATATGAAAATATTTTATAACGTACAAATAGAAAATTGGAAAACCGATCTATACTATTGTTTAGTACTAGATCAATTTCTCAGCAACACTAACTCCTGTTAATAAAATATGTTTGGTTTTCTAAATCACTTTTATAATATTTATATATTAGAACGTGCTTGACTGAGACAGCTTACGGTTTTTTTCGAGAATAACGTTTCAAAAAATTTAAAATGAAATATTTAGTTTGCAAGTATGGTTTAGTTCTACGAAAGCATTTTCGGGTATTGAAGAAGGAAAAATCCAAAGCAAACGACAGGGGACGAGTAAAAAATCAATTTATTTTAAGAAATACAATATAATTATTTCAAACTTAACAACAATTTTGAATACATACGATCTAATATACATTTAATATATGATATTTTCCTAAGTGAGATGGCAAACGACATGGACAGGCTAAAAAATTAATGTTGTTTTGAAAATGCAAAATGTTTTTATCAGTACCTAAAATTTAACGCAATTTTGCAAAGGGGAAGAACTAAAATACATTTATTATATTGTTTTTCGCTAGATGGGGCTGTAAACGACAGGGACGAAGTAAACAATTAACTAGTTTTAAAAATGTAATATCTCCTTTACTATATTTCTTTTATCACTACCTTAAATTTAACAAATGTTTGCAAAGATAGACTAATACACACTCAATATATGGTTTTCGTTAGGCAGGGTGGCAAACGACAGAGGCGGAGTAAATGTTTAAATTCGTTGTTTACTCCGGCTCTCTCGTTTGTTACACCACGTAGCGAAAGGCAATATATTAGGTCTATATTAGTCAATCTGCTTTTTTGTTAAATTTGAAGTAATGATAAAAGAGAAAATGTATTTTTAAAAAGTAATTAATTTTTTACTCAGTCCCTGTTGTTTACCACCCCACCTAGCGCAAGACCATATATTTAATGTATATAAGTTAAGTTCATCTGTTTGCAAAATGTTGTTTAATTTGTGATAATAATAAAAGAGAAATTGTATTTTTCGAAAAAATTAATTTTGTACTCCGCCTCTGTTGGCTACCGTTCCGCCTAGTGACAACCCATATATTGAAGTCCATCCATTAAAAAAAATAGTAATGTTCAAGTTAAAGGAATATTGATATTGCATTTTCAAAAATAAATTAATTTTTTACTCCATCTCTGTCGTTTGCCATCCTACCTAGTGAAAGACCATATATTAAGGGTAAAATGGTTAAATTTCAAGTTAAAGTAAGAAAGATATTGCATTTTTAAAAATAAATTGATGTTTTACTCCGTTCCTGTCGTTCGCCACCCCACCGTATATTAAAAGTATATTGGTCCATTTTGTATGCAAAATTTTGTTTAATTTGAGGTAATGATAAAAAAAATATTGCATTTTTAAAAATAAATTAACTTTTTCATCCGCCCTTGCCGGTTGCCACCCCACCTAGAAAATGAGAGTATATTAGGCAATTTATATGAAAAATTTCGTTAAAACTGTGGTAATGATAAAATAGAGAATGCATTTTAGATCAATAATATTGATACCCATGACAGTACTTAAGAGTACAGTTGATGTACAAGAACTGTAGTGCATTACAAAACTGTTTAGGCATTTGGGGAATTAAAATTTAAATATAAAGGTGAATGTTTTTGCCGTATTTTAAAATTCACGATATACGATATAAAATAACTTGCCATTTACTTAAGGCACGTCTGTCATTAAGCAATGTTGATATACAAATAACCTGTTAAAACCCCATTTCCATACGTCCAGATCATGCTACAAAATCATTTGTATCGGTTTTAACTAATTTATTTCGTGCGTGTTGCCTAACTACTAATGACACCCCAAGAATGATATGGCACGTCAATGACCTTTTGTGTGTAACGTGCTCACCCCTCTAATCTGCATCGTTACTTTGTGAGTTCAATAATAAAACTCACCCTATATTTCATTTTATATAAGACACAATTAATTAAATGTGCAATAAAACATTTTAATAAGACTAGTATGTCAAATAAATTTTCATGGGACAAAGTCGCACGAGCATAAACTGATGCTACATGAAGGCCACAGGCAAATACATGGTTGAAGTAAATTGGGGGTTGTAATTCATTACTAAGAAAACATTTGATACCGTAGTTTCGAAGTTTTAATAACTGTGCGGACACGAATTTAGGGAGCGATAGAGTGATTTTCTGAAAAACTAGCGTGTAAACAATTCCTTTCTGTAACAAAATGTATGTTAGCATAGTATGGAATTTAAAAAGTATTATCTTTGAGAATATTTATTTTCTCGTAGCGGTTAAAATATAAAGTGACCAATTTAGGTAAAGTAACTGCTATTCGATATTGTTACGTAATACACTGAAAAGATTGCAGTTAAATAATCACTTGCCCAGATATTTAATTGATCATCGTAGGAGGTGCGGATCTGGGTGGGCTCAAAGACCCTAATATGAAATTTTATATTTTTTGTTCATTTTTTAGTTTATGTATCAAGATTGAACTTTTTTTTTGGGGGGGAGGGCAAATTCGGTATTGGGGGGCTTAGCTTCATGAGTACAGTATTTTTGATTATAAATGGCAACTCAATTACCATTCGTATATTAATAAATATTTTGACATTTAAAGAAAACAACCTGATGTTGATATCAGGAAAACGACACACTATGTATATCTATTATATTTTTAAGTCATGCCGTCATAACGAGTCTAATCTAATGTCCCTGTACGGAACATGTCCTGCAATTCCGCAGGCGTAATGATACATTTACTCAAAGCACGATCGCGAACGAGAGTCAGGAATCAACAATGTAATTTAACGCCGGTCGTGGTACTAGCCAGCTGCAAAGTCTACCGAATAAGACATAAGTTACTGCACTCCAGCTAACAACCCGATCGAAAAGCTTCGGGTACCGGTCGGGTTCTCGGCATGTACACAGTGACTTTTGCTCGAGCTGCGAATTGTACTGAAGAGATTAAAACACTGACTGAAACCACAGCTTACTTTAACACACAGCTCCCCATCTCTGTGTCGGCACATTTGCTCTGTCGACGACCAAGTGAGATGAAAGTGTCGTTTTCTTTTCTCGCTGGTGGGAAAAGTCGGAGTCGGACTAAACTGATTTTTAATATTGTAGTAAATAACTAATAATAATATAATAAGTAATAGAGAGTACCGGAGTAGGTAATTTTTAAATTTATTATGATATGGATATTATATACCGATGTAATTATTTAATTACAAAAATATTAATATCATTAAAAACTAATTACGAGCATATTCTTAATAGAGCAGTAGCGGAGAGTTCTGGAATAAAAATTGAAATGCCGACACATTTTTAAATACTGTATACTAATTATTAGGATATGGAAAATTATGTTAAATAAATTCCACCATTTTCAATTATGGCGCCACTGATTATTGCTACTTCTAGTACAGATATGACTAGTGGTCATTTGATTCGGAATGCAGCCTAGAAAATTAAAAGTTTCAAACACACACATAAACAATTTCAAAAGTTATTACCAAATTAAGGTAAAAAAGGAATTTAGTTTTTTACAAAGAGACTATTAACATTAAATTTGTTTAAAGAGGAAGAAATTCTCATTAAAAAACTCCGGACTCCCGGAACTCCATCTCTATTATGTTGTTGAAAATAGAGCTCCGAGGGGCAAGCGTAAACCGTTACGGTTTTTTGTTAGCTTCAGGATCGAATAATTAATTACTAATAAATTATAGCAATTAAAAACATCTCAATGTTTTATTTTCAAATAGGTTAGTTGTGATAAAGTCTCCACAAAGCGAAGTAATTCTAGTGGCTTTTGTTTGACAACTATCCACCTTATAAACGAAAATATGAAAATACAATAAAAATTTTTTTTCCAGCGGGACATAGTTCCTTCAAGTCTAGATAATACTATAATATTCTCTAAATTGATATTTAATAGTATAAACATTTTTTTACTTGTTACGGTCGGTTTTGGAACATCGTAACGGCTTAGCGCTCGTTACGCGGAACTCTATTTTCAGAATTAAATTAAAATTATCAATAATCGAAATTCGAGTTTTGGCAGTTTAGATTTTTTATTGAAAATTTCTTCCTATTTTAGAATGTCTTTTTCTAATTTCTTAAACATTAATAGTCTCGGAGTTATTTGCAAAAACCTAAACTTCTTTTTTTAAATCTTAATTTGTAAATAGTTTTTGAAATTGTTTCCAAGCGAGTTTTTGCAGATTTCCCTAGACGCATTTCCAAATCCAATGAGCCTTCCCTCATATTTTTACTAGCAGTAGCAAGAATTAACACCATTTTGAGTTTGTGATCTAGACTAAAAGGCAAAAACTTTAGAAAATGAAAAACAATTCTTTTCTATGTGAAGCTGGAGAGCCGCCACTTCATCACCGAAAATTATATGAGTCTGCCGTATACAAATACAAGAAATCCAGTAAACAACGTTTTCTGTCGACGATACACTGAATATTTTCAGTAAAAACCTCGAATCAAGACTACATTTTATGGAAAAATAAACAGACCTCAAAAAGACGTCTAAGAAACTGTTCCTCGTTTATTCCAATCATTCAAACATTTTTGACCCCTCCTTGGTTAATTAATAACATTAAAATAATTACATCACTATCTACATTTAATAAATCCATTACCAAACCAAAAATCATTCATACAGAACTTCTTCAAAATATTTCTAATCATATCCAAATGTATACAGATGCTTCCAAAACAGAGGATGGAACGGCGGTCGCAGTATTTACCGAGACTGCAACACTTAAATTTTTAAAACTATGTGCAACATCCTTGAAATTTATTCAACAAAACAGCATTCATTATTCGATAATCTTATCTGCCTCTCCTCGTGCCATCACTGCTATACAACATATTTTTCCCACCCATCTCCATTAAAAACACATTTTCCAACTTCAGCAATCTTGCTCACACAAGTGGAATCGTTGGCAACGAGAAGATCGATGAAGCAGCAAGAAACGCAATCACCGACATTAACCCAAACATCGTTCGACAAAGTCTCGTGAGTAATTATAAAACACACTGAAACTAAAGTGCTGAAATTGTGGTAATCTAAATGGCTGAATTCAGAATCTAAACTTTCTGAAATAGAACCTAGCGTAAAAACATGGACTTCTTTGACTATCAACAGAACCACACAAGTACTACCTAGGCGTCTAAGAATAGGTCACCAAGACTAACCCATGGTCATCTTATAATGAAGACTAATCCACCAATTTGTGATGAGTACCGAACTGTTATAACTGTTAAATATATTTTTATAGACTGCGAAAAATTTAAAGACAATAGAGAAAAATATAATTTAAGAGAAATTTTTAAAAACAACAGTGACAGTATTTAAAACGGAAAAGTATCTAAGAACTACTATTGGCAACACTGAAACTTCATTAAATATTTTCTGTACTAATTTTTCACTAATTACAGTGCTAAAACAATTCAAAAAATATCTACGTATTTAAACTCTTGGCACGGCTATAAATTCTGAACGCAAAATAATAATGCAAATCACCCGACTGCACTTCAAAGTCGTCTTTCCCACAAATGGTCGCCACTAAGGGCAAGGAAGATGTGGAGCTTTATGGTAAGCTGTGGTTTTACATCAAACCGTGGAACTGGCATTTTTGCGATGTGGAAAAGATGAGTATATGGTGAGTATTTTTATATTATAAAATATTTTCATACAAAAACTAAGTCTTTCTTAAAACACCTCGATGTATAAAAATAGGTATTAAAATAAACTTTATAAGAAAAAATTAATTATTAAAACCTTAAGAACATACATATTACTTTATTTTTATGAATTATCCATGAACAAAATGTGTAGCTCGTACAAATTAGATCTTTCATATATTACTATTTGTTACAAATAATTTAACTCGGATTCAAATTAAATATTGTCTCTTTTTTAAATATTACTTGTATTTTATTGCTAGTATAATACCCATATATACCACGAAACAAGAATAAAGGCCCTGAATTAAATTTATTGGAAAATTTTGAAATAAAGCGCCTAAAAAATAACCGTGCATTAAAAGACCAAATAGAGCTTTACAATTCTCCTTGTTGTTTCCAAATATTGTTACTAGAGTTTATAGCAAAAAAAACAGCGTTTGTACCTTAGCATAATTAGGTTGCAAAATTTAAATAAGGGACCGTAGCCTAGACAAACATAGTTAATACCAAATGCCACTTCAATACAGCGAAACTACCTAATATCTAATTAAACCACAAGAGCAGCAACTAAGTAAATGAAAACACTTGTTGAAAATTTCCACTTAATTTATTTTACAAAAAAAACACATGACAGCTACTTCGTCAATGCTGTACAGAGCCCCTGCAAGCGGGTGTACAAGACGGAGGGGCTACTCGGACATACTTTTTAAGAGAAGCTCGCGCGCTCGAATCTCGAACTACCAATAATACAATATTTATGCCAGATATTTTTCTGTCAGTTCCAACACCTATAAATAACCACTCTGGCAACAGCGGCACAGGTCAGCGGTGTTAATATTTTTTGTCAGCGGTATGCAATGTAGCAACTACGCACAAATTACAGGACCTGCATTTCACAGCTCTGCTCGCGAAGTCTGACCACTTGTCAGGATAAGACATAGGTAGACCTTATTTTTGCCACTATGAGTGTATTTTATTTTATGGTACTGCTATCTATAAATGCTATAACTGGCATAACTTAACATTTAAAATCTAAATGTTTTAATCTTCTTCGTTATTTAGACTTGTTTTGTTAGTTAAAATAATGTTGCCGGAAATGGTAAGTAAATATTTTGATTTTGTAGAGAAAGCTTAAAAAATATTTGTTGAATCAGATGTCTTTATTATAGACGTTTTAGTTTTAATGTTAATTTTTTAAAAACCGAAAAGAAAAAAATATCATGTGTTCCAATTTCGTTACAACAGGACAAATCTCAAAATTTGGCAAACATTTCTAAATACACAGGAAAACGCAAGGATCGAGGTGAGAATAATTTGGTAATTCAATATTTTCAGGGCATTCCGAGAATTATGAATACTAAGGAACGTCCAAAAAATGACAGTTATTTTCAGAATGTCGGTGGTATGCGGACCAAGTTGAAGGAATTTGAGCGTGCTGTTTGTGTATGTAATTACGATGTAATAATCATCTTAGAAACTTGGCTCTCCAATGACATTCTGCCTGGTGAGTTGAACCTACCTAACTACTTGGCTTACCGCCATGGTCTATGCTGATGATAATAGGAGCTCAAATTTTCCTATTTGGTTCAACCATGAGCTTAAGAAATTAGTTATTCAAAAAAAGTTAGCTTATAAGCGCCTTAGAGAGGCTGGACACATTTTAGATTACGAGGAGTTCTTAGCAGTTCGAGAAACCTGTAAGACTCTGACAAAGATGTGTTTTGATCAATATATGCATTCATTAGAAGCTGACCTACAAAATAATCCGAAATCCTTTTGGCTTTTTCTAAATAATGCTAAAAAAGTCAGTGGGTATCCAAGTACTATGTTTTTTAATGACTCATATAGTGAGAATTGTAGTGATTTTGTGAACTTGTTTGCAGCCTTTTTTTCTACGGTATATAAAACTTATGATCTGGATATACCTGATTACTATGCAAATTTGAATGGATCTGTGAATTAGAATAGTATACCACTGTTTCAGAGGTTTATGAATCTATTGAGCAGTGTAGGTCGAACTATTCCTATGGTCTCGACGGAGTGCCATCGTTGTTGCTTAGGGCTTTCGTATGCTCTTTGAGTCTGTCGCTTCAATTGATTTTCAATTTATCTCATAAGAATGTGTTTCCCCCAGTTTTGGAAGCATTCATTTATAATGCCAATTTTTAAATGTGCACTGTAGACGGATGGTTATTGAGCAGCAGCATGGGTTCTGTAGGAAAAGGTCGACAGTTACAAATTTATTGTCATACTAAAATTATGTATTGAACGCCTTTGAGAATAAACTTCAGGTCGATACGGTTTATACTGATTTCTCAAAGGCGTTCGATAGGGTTGATCACGTGTTGCTTGTTACGAAGCTGGCGGCTTGGGGATTTGGGAGTCAGATTTTGAAATCCTTTTCCAGTTTTCTGACTGAGAGAACCCAGAGCGTTAAAATAAATAATCATATTTCTCATGAGATAATAGTACATTCCGGAGTGCCCCAGGGCTCTCATTGTGGACCCTTATTTTTTATATTATTTGTTTATGACTTGAATAACTTTGTTGTAAATTCAAATTTTCTCCTGTTTGCAGACGATTTAAAAATCTTTCGCTCTATATAGTGCACATGCGACTGGTCTCTCCTCCAGGACGATGTTAATGGTCTATTTTTATGGTCTGAACTAAATGGCCTTAGTCTAAATATTAATAAATGCCACGTAATGTTTTTTTTTTAGAATTATTCGTGAAATTAACGGCGTAACAATGGACCGTTCACTTTCCTTTATTGATCACATAATTTCAATTACTCAGAGTGGCTATAGAAATCTTGGATTCATTTCTAGACATTGCAGGGATGTCTCGTGTCCTACATTTAAGTTATTATTTTATTCGTCAGTGAGATCAGGTCTAGAGTACGCTTACTGTTTAGTCTCCTTTCTACCAAGTACACGTGGATAAGATTGAGGATGTACAGAGAAGATTGTTACGCACATGCGCGTTCCGTAGTGGGGAATATCATTTTGATTATTGTCTTATTCGGGACAGGTTGAGAATGTGTACCCTGCAATCTAGGCGCTTCACCCTAGATATGTGTTTTATATTTAAACTTTTAACGGGTAACATCGACTATCCATATCTCTTATCCACACTTAATTTTAATACCAGCCACCGTACGCGTAATACTAATCTTTTCTCTATACCTTATCACTCAACAAATTATGGCAAGTTTCGTCCGCTAACACGAATGCAGCGTGAGTTCAATAATAATAACTTTCAGCTAAATTGCCGATTCAATAAATTTAGGAATGCCATTGAAAGACTGAAAATGCAATGATTGTTCCTGTGAGCTGCTTGTTTTATATTTATTTATATACTTATATTTAGTTATTTTGAGACTATAATCTATAATTGGTAATTGTAAATCAATTGCGGATTTCCCCTTAATAAAGTAAAGTAAAGTAAATACTGGTATCAATCAGATTCGACTTCGACCCTTAGATGTAGAAAAGAAACCTTGGTATGAGGTTATTGAAATAATAATTGTAGTTATAAAATGTCTATTATGTCAATATCTGGAATTACGAGGAAAATTTAATAAATTGTTCGAATATAATAATGGGATTTTTTGAAAGTTGGTAGAAATGATTTCCAAATTTGATCCGGTAATGCGTGAACACTATCATCAGATTCAAAAGGTTCAAGATAAGCATAAATATTTTGCACATTACTGGGGAGATCAAATTCGTGAATGAATGAAATTGTTGATTTACTTGGCTCAACAATAAGCACAATAATTTTAGATATTATCAGAAAATCAAAATATTTTTCCATCATTCTCGATTGTACTCCAGAGCAAATAACCATAGTTATTAGATTTGTTTTAGTGATTAACGGTTCTCAGAAGGTCGAAGTGGTGAACACTATTGGCTTCTGTCTAATAATAAACATGATATGGAAAGGCTGATGCCAATTTTTGGTGGAGCAGCTTTCCAAATTAAATTTAAACATTTATAAATTATGCGATCAGGGGCATGATAATGGCACAAATATGCGCGGTAAGCACTCTTGACATCATTCAAGAGTTCTATATATTTTTCACTGCTTCGACAAAAAGGTGAATATGAATATGAGCAAAGAGATGATGTTACTTTAAATTTTAAAGTTAATTTTAAGATTGAATTATTTTATCGAATTTTGAGTCAATCATTATAATCTGTTCGCAGTAGTTTTGAGGAACTCCAAGCACTTAATGCAATTTTCGGTTTTCTCACTAACACAGAGAGTCACCAGAATGAAGATTTACTGAAATACTGCAAAAAATCATATAAATCAATTTCTTCAGTAAAAATTACTTCAGATTAACTCCAACAAAGCAATCAAGCAATATTTTTCACTAGATCTACATATACTCCACTTAAAATATTTACAAATGATTATACCAATCTTAAAACACCGGAAGGTAATTATATGTGACAGATTATTTTTTAAGGAAATGTTCACAGCAACATTCTTGTGATATGTGTACATGTTTTTACAATTCGAATATGTTAGGTGAAAAAGAAATCACAACTAAAAAACGAGTTTGCAAATGTAGCATTTCATCATCCCTGTAAAGACTTCTCTTTAGATTATTTTATTTCTTTATATACTAGAATTGTATTTACTTTACTTTAAAATTCGAGAACCAATAATAAAACAGGCTAAACAAATACTGTAAATAGGAAGCTCTCTATTTTACAACATTTGTGATTTATACATAGTTTATTTATTTTTACAATGTCTTTAGGAACATAAAATAGATTTTGTTGTAAGCTAATAAAATCAATTTACGATTTATTTTTAAAACAATATTTATTTCCGTTGGAACATTCAGTTGAACGTAATAAAGTAAGTTGCTACTTTTCATTCGGATATACTTATTGTTTACTGTTTATAATTCCAGTTGGATTAATAAACTATGCACTAAGTACAAGAAATGTTTTAATCATTATTTTAATATAATAATTAACATTACTATTTTTTTTTAATTCTGACCCTGGTATCACCATCATTATTCTATTATCAAGCGGTGCTGGAGGTGCGTTTGGGATGTACATTTATCAAGGAAGAGTGCCGTAATTTATATCAAATTAGGTAAAATTTGCGAGCAGAGTAGTGGTTTCCGTAATTCCATTTTGTGCTACACGTGGTTCGTTAATCTATAGCGAGCTGATGAGCTCTAGAAAGAGCGAAACCGCGATCCTCAATTGTCTAAAATGTATCATTGCTCCTACGGCATTGCAGGATATTTTCCAGACATTATATTATTCTTGTTATGACGTTGATGCAACGTGAAATAAAGATATTTTAACATTATTGCTCTCATGCAAGTCGGGAGTCAACAGTGTAATTCAATGCCGGTCGTGGTATTAGCCAGTGGAGTAGTTATTTCTGTGGTTCCATTTTTTTACTCTCTATATATATAAAAACTATAATTTAAGAAAAGTCCAATTTATCGTCGCTTATTCAATTAATTTCGCACTTTTAAACCTCCAAATTAAACAATTATCGAAGATCTAATTAACCTTCTCCGAATATTTCAACTGCAAATTAAAGTATGATAAAAAGTGGGTAGTGCAACCAAAAGTTTTCCTAATTAAAAAGTTAGCTACACTATTGTAAGTGAAGTTATTTCTGTTTCAGCTGAAATTACCTGATAGAACTTCTGTACGGCACGTAATTAACGCATCCGAATGTTGGCCCGAAACGTACAGCAAGTTAATTTACTTTTGAAAATTTATGGTACTTGGGGATCCAGATACACTGGTCATCAAATGTAATAAATTCAGGTTTTATACATGCAAAGATACTCTATATTTTGTTTAAGTGTTTATACCTCTGTTAAAATTACAGTAGAGACTAGGGATGGACGTTTTATAGATATATCGATAAGTGCCCATAGGTGTGCAATAATGCCGACTGGCATTCGATAATGTCGATATTTAGTAATATAGTAATATCAGTAGTTAGTCGAGAATTACAAAAATGTGGACCTTTTTTTTGATTTCTAATGTCTTTGCGAATAAATTATGAGTTATATCCAAATTCATTTATTTGTCAAGGTAGCAATTACAACATTATTTATATAAATTGATTACATAGCTAGCAGTTGACAAAAGCGCATTGCACAGCGATTATAAAAAACCGATGCCAATAGCCCAAAATAGTGCTAATGTTGTGCAAGCTCGTGATATTTAATAAACATAATTGGATATCAAGTACTAAAAAAACCCTAAAAAAATTACCAATAACATAGATTTAGCCCATTAGAAAAAAAAATATTTTAAAAATATAAATTAATTACTAGTAGATCCGCCTGCGCATCAGCATCACTTTAAATGATTTATTTTTAATAACTTTTTGTGTATAAGTGACAGCACCCAAAAAAACATCCCAGACTACAATATATATATAACATACTGTTCACTGCATTTCTATTTCATTTATATAGTGCATACAATGCCGCGTTGCTCAATCAAAAGTTTACATTTAATATGCTCTTTAAATTAATCATAAGAGAACTCTTTTACATTGTTAGGTAGCTCATTCCAATGATTAACAGCAAGAAACGAGAATGATTTTTGAAATTTGGAAGTTCGGTGCTTAGGTATGCTAAATTTGTTGATGTTTCTTATATTGTACGAATGGAGAATATTATTAAAAATTGTTCTCAGGTAAGGCGGTTGACCAGTTTTTAGAACTCTATATATAAAATTGTACATATGATATCTTCTACGATTCTTCATATTTAAAGCTGAGATATTATTTAAATATACAGTTATATGATGTCTAAATTGTATATCGTAAGCAAACCGCTTGCAAGAATTCTGTAATTTTTGTACCCTGTTTGCCACTTGCATCGTTAGAGAGTTGCCATAGACAATATCTCCATAGTCCGACAAAGAGAGAGAGATTTTTTTAAGACGCATATAGGCGATTTGAAACTTTTTTTAATATGCGAATCGAACTGTAAGGATGAGTTGTATTTTGGACTTTATTATGTTCCTCAGCATAGATATATATATATATATATATATATATATATATATATATATATATATATATATATATATATATATATATATATATATTATTTAATCGGTATTAAATCGCTCTTGGGATATAATGAGATTTTCTGTAGGAAAGGACATATATATATACCTGAGAATCATCCGCATATTGTTGTATTTTGGAATAGGTCAAAGAGCCGTTAATATCCGCTACATAGAGAGAAAACAGAAATGAACCCAATATTAAACCCTGCGGAACCCCAGCATATATTGAAATTTATTCTGATTGTTTCATAATATCATTCTTTTCAGCTGCAACACATTGCATACTATCTTTCAAATAATGTTCTAGAAATTTTACGGAGTTTATCTAAAAACCAAAATAGTAAAGTTTCGGTAAAAATAATGTATGATTTATTGTGTCAAAAGCCCTACTGAAGTCCAACATTGCTAAAAGTGTGTTATGTCCATTGTCTCGATTAAACCTTATGATATTGACAATATTTGCAAGAGTAGTGGAGGTACTATGATGTTTGCGAATTCCTGACTGACAGTCGGGAATTATTTTGAATTCATTTGCGTAGCTGTGTATGTGGTTATAAATATGTTTTTCTAAGATTTTAGATAGAACCGAAAGTATACTAATTGGTCTGAGATTTAAAAACTTTTTAGGATCAGCAACTTTTGCCAACGGTTTTATTACAGCTTTTTTCCATATGTTGGGAAAGATATTTTCCACTAAGCAGCTGTTTATTATATTTATTAAAGGATTTAAAGAGAAGGGAAGGCCCAGTTTTAAATCTCTTATTGATAGCATGTCCTCACCAACCGCATTAGCTTTAATTTCATTTATATATTTTTGTATCTCAGTGGAATTTATCAGTTTAAAATTTAGTTCCGTATTATTAAAATACCTATTCGAATTGTAAAATTGTATTTTCTCCCTAGATACAGAATCAGCCACTTTAGACCAGTCTCTGAAAAACATACTTAATTCTGTTGGACGTGATAGATCCTCGGGTATATCATTAATTTTATTATGCGTTAAACCTAATTGTTTTGCGTTGTGCCAAAAATCTTTTCCTCCTTTTTGCGACACCTAATTGTAATATGTAATTTTCTCTCTTAGGATTGCATGTTTGGTGTAGTTTCTGAGTTGTCTATAGTACTGCAAATTACCTGGAGTTTTATTTTTTTGGTATTTTTTATGTGATTTATTTCTTAATTTAATTAAAAGTTTAATGTCAATGCGTCATTATCAAATTCATTAAAATTTATATTCCGATAGTTTCTACATTTAATATATTTATAAGTTATTATTTGCTTAGGAAATTTTTAAAGACTGCATAAATTAAATTGTGATCGGTTACTGATTCAGACATCGGAACCGATTCTGAACTGTAATATTCACTATCGTTATTTGTTATTATTATATCAATAAGGTTTTATTATTTGTCTTTGTATTTATCCTAGAAGGGTCCTTAATATGTTGATTTAAATTGAAAGTGACAAGCAAATGTGAAAGTTTATTTTTATGTATGTTATCACCTAGAAAATCTATATTAATATCTCCTACAAACACCACTGTGTCAAAGAACAATACCGTTTGCCCAAAAACATCTTCCAAAGCATCAAGAAAGGTATTCACATCATAAGATGGAGGCCTATATAAGCTAGTTATTAATATATTTTTTTTTTGGTTTATTACCAGAGAAACGCTAATATATTCAAAGCCGGTAGGCATGTTACCAAAAAAAATTCTAGAGAACTGTATAGACTTTTTATTAAAAAACCTACTCCACCATCTCTTCCATCCCTGTCCTGTGTTATAACTCTATAACTAGGAATGCAAAAAAACGAGCTGTCATGACTTGAGGTTAACCAGGTTTCAAAGAATATCAAACTGAAAATTATCTATATAATTAGTCAGTTCATCAAAGCCAGTATTCAAAGAGCGTACATTTAAGTGTGCAACGGTAAAACCGCCTGCTTGAGCTTTATTATGTCTGGGGCCCTCTCCTACATGTTGGTAATTACCGCCACCTTCCATTGTATATCAAAAGACATCTTTCAAGACCCTGAGGCGCGCGTAGCTCCACACATTAATTTGGGCGTTTAAATAAATGAACCTTATAATCTAACCTAACTAACCAAGATATACACAAACATAAAAATGATTTCATTATGTTGTCCCTAACAATCTACGCCGGTAATGACTTTTTTTATAATAAAGTAGAAAACAAGTGTAAGTAAGTAAATGATAAAATACCTGTATTAAAAAGAAATATTTGGTGTATTCACCTAACAGAAAAATAATACATCTGGTATACAAAAAAAAAACTTCTAGACTTAGAGTCTGTATGTACCTATGTCCGGTCCATACAGTTACACATAATTTTTATAATTGTATTAAATATTAAATAAAATTTTATATATAAATCAGCCATGTAAAAAGATTCTAACAAACTTAAATACATAGATATCCGAGAATATTACCCAGTGAAGATATATATGGTAAATAAACCATTAGCAAATTTTTACTACATAGTAGATACTTAAACCAAAAATCTAGAGAGAAATGTTTCAAAAAATATAATCCGAAGATAGTTTTATATATCAGATGATTTAAATATATACAGACATAACAATGCATTATGATCTATGATTTCACTTAAATGTTGACCAAAACCAAAAATAATTAGGTATATACTATTAAAAGTTTATAATATGGTCAATCGGACTCATTCTCACTTGGGGGATGCACAAGCGTATTTAATTTTTCTACTGACTCTACCGGCACTCTTGCACCCTCACTAAACACATACACTTTCCCGCCGTTTGTCCAACAGGAATTCTTAAAAATAGCCCGTGCACTTTTATATATCTTTAAATTCTCGGCCGTAAGCATTTCTGTTAAGAGAATTTGTTTACCTTTTAGTTTGCTCTTGTTATAGAAGACCCGATCTCGCATCCACCGATAACAAAAACAGATTACAATCGGTCTCGGTTTCTGGGTGTTAGGTTTTAATTTTCCCAATCGATAACAAACATTTATTTCGTTTTTTGTTAACTGGATACCGATATCGTTTGTTATTATTTTTACGACGGTTTCGTAGGGGTCGATGTCTCGGTTTTCCATGATACCGTGAATTAATATATTATTGTTATTGTTGATGGTACTATTCGTCGGTACTGCAGATTTCTGTATGTCACTCTTCAGCTGGTCGATATCTTTTCTTAGTGCATCCAAACTGCCAAGAACCAACCTTTCAAAGTCTTGGAATCTTTTTGGTATATTATCATAACTTTTTGTATCGGCTACAGTATCGGAGAAACTGGTTTTTCTTACCTTCTTGCCCAACTCTTTTTTAAGGCTGTCAAAATCTGAAGCGAATTTTGCCGCCATTTGCCCCATGTGATCGTTTAATTTTTGCAGATCCTGAGATTGTTTGAAAGGTATTTCATCTCCCTTTGATCTACCCATAACTAGACACTACTCATAAAACTTTGTACAGTGTTTTAACGATTTTCATTATGCTTTCTACTATTGAAAAACACAAAACTTCAGAACCGGCGTAACAACTGTGTACACTGCAGTAGCGCCATCACACCTTTTTCTTCAGTTATATGTAAGTGAGGATGTTTTATTTGCTCTTCGATAGTCTTTGTCGCAAAAATATCCATAAGTAGTAGCATATACCGATATAAATCATCAATAGGTAGGAATGCCTGTCGATTTATGGATAATATTAAAGTACATAGAGAACTAAAATCTTATATCGCCCATCCCTAATTAAGATTAATAGCCGGTTGTAGGAATACAAGGATATATCTTATTTTCTGTTACAAGCCATGGAGTTGCGTTTTTGTATCAAATCATGAAGCATGCTAAATGCATTAAAATTCACACATATTTGGAACTGACCGGTTTTTGCACCCAACACTTAAGTATTTAGGTGCCTTTTTTGTAAGAACCAAAAACCCCAGGAATAATGTCAACAAATTATAAACTGAAAAAGGATTACTAGCACCGACGTTCTTATCCCACCGTTAACTCAAAATATCCCATAATGTCCGCACATTTAGTTCCAATATTTGAAGGCACTGTTCTGCACATGGAAATATTTAAAAAGGTTACCATAGATTTTGATTTGAAATCCGTTCACCCATTTTATTACAATAATAATATAAAAGAAAAACACAGGGATAAGGGCGATAAAGGCAGCGAGTTTTGTAATTAAATCTACATTTTTTAATAAAATTTTAAATAAAATTAAATATCCTTTTCAAAATAATCACCTCAATGTGTGATAGACATGCAACCCCATTTGCTGAGAGGTATCTCTTTTGCTATGTACGTTATGCGTACGTTATGTACTTTTATTAATTTGAAATTTCCAAATTAATATATATATATATATATATATATATATATATATATATATATATATATATATATATATATATATATATATATATATATATATATATATATATATATATATATATATATATATATATATATATATATATATATATATATATATATATATATATATATATATATATATATATATATATATATATATATATATATATATATATATATATATATATATATATATATATATATATATATATATATATATATATATATATATATATATATATATATATATATATATATATATATATATATATATATATATATATATATATATATATATATATATATATATATATATATATATATATATATATATATATATATATATATATATATATATAGTCGGTTCTATTTTTTTTTTAATATTTTATAAAGACAGGGGGGAGTTAAATTTTATATATCTTTTAGTTTTCTTGATGGGTCTTCGTATATTTATTTAAAATTTGGTACACGGTAAATCGCAATAATTACTCTCTATAAAGTGGCTACAATAAATTTAAAAAATATATACATAGTGTAACTTTTTTAGAGTTCACGAACGGTCCTAAAGAAATTGCTTTAGGGATATTGACCTAATTTATTTTGGCACTTCTTTCGGAGTCCCTTTTTTATTTTACAAATTTTATCTTCCTTGGACTATTTCATTGCTTTGAACCGTTTTGGAGTATTTTAATCTGTGGGACTTTTTGATGGCAGTTTTGGTGATATTAGTATTAACTTCTAATACTTTGTTACTACAAGCTAAAAAATATTTATGTATTTAAAAACATTTGAATTAAATTATTTGAAAACGGCGCAAGTATTATAGTATATCCAATGGATATAAAATTTGAAAACAAAGTAAGAAGTTCAATAGCTTGAAATTAAGTGAATGTCTACGGCAAATTTTTTAGGGCGGTCAGAAAATTGTTAACAGAAAGAAGTTATACTCGCTTAAATTAACTGTAATGTAATATATAGTCACTCTATAGAAAATATACAAAATAATGCGAGAGATATCACAGCTGAAGTCAATTAAGAAATCATAATTCTTACGAATGCGCGAATCACCTATAGGGATCTTCACTGCACGAGATTCAATATTTTGATCTGATTTTACTGACCAGTTGGAATAAATAAGCGGAGTAATAAGCATAATGAATTACTGCAAATAAAAATGTAACTATATTTTGAACCCATCAAATCTAAAAGTAACAAGAATTTTAAATGTGTCCTATTATATTGGCTAAATTAAGGTTGACCCTGCAGTTATTAAAAAGATGAAAATAAATAATGGATTTATATAAACAATGTAAAGTACTCATGTAGACAGTCTGCATATACAACAATTATTGTTTTTTTTTACTACACAAATAATATTAAACTATGCTGAAAATATTAGTTCTAAACTTCAGTCAAGATAAAAATTTTTTTTTGACTACATGAAACCATTACTTATCAGTAATTTTTTAAATTATTTGTTTCATATGATTCCTTTAATTTTAAAACATAAATTAGTCAGTATCCCAAAAATTTAAATATCAGAGATCGACTCTTGTCAGTAAAAACATAGCCATTATGAACGAGATATTTCGTGATCCTTAAACCACGTGACTAAAAAAAATCCAGCTAGAAATGGTGATCAGTATGCCTAAGTAAAAAAAGTTAGGCGGTATCTATATGCCTTTTTCCTCCGATGAAACCTAAAATCTTTCGTGATCGACATTAAACCTTTTGACGATCGTCCGGTCGATCGCAATCGCTATGTATACATAATGAAATGTTTAAGCAATTACTAAATATTTAAGTAATTTTCCTGATATCTACTTCCAGAAACGAAAGCTCCCTTTGGCGATATTAAAGACCTACTAGGTATTAACAAAGCGCATAAATACACTTACCTCTCCACTCGTATTTTAAAAACTGAAAAGGAATTCCACCATCTGCAGATAACACAGGCTCTATCTACATATAGCAATTTGGTAATAAATTCAAACATAAAAACTAAGATACATTTTTCCTTTTTTTTTCGTAAAACGTTATACGGAATGTCCGTTAAAACAGCATTAATATTTCTTTGTCAAAATGCTTTCCTAATAATTAATGAATCTTTAATTTTATTAAGGGAACTGAAACAATATTACAATTTTTATTATATGTATAAGCTAAGGTGTTAAAGTTTTTCACACTTTCTGTTTTTGTTATAATTTTAAACTGTATTTGTCACCGGCAATAAGAATTATATACATATATTCTTTTGTTTAAATTGCATTCCTTATAACTAATGATATACGAAAGACAATGCATTTTTCGCTTCCATTATTATGTATTTAATTTGCAAACTTACATACATACATATGCACATATTCATTTAATATACTTAAATAAAAACATTGCTTTGTTACACCACTGTGCTATTTTTTTCGCATATTATTGCAATTTTTTGATAAATTCACCTTCATTCATTCTATATATTATGAATTCATTGACAAAAATGAAAAAAAAATGTGGTCTTTGGCACTAGGATTCCTGAAACATCTATAAAAGATGTCAGAGTGTGATTATTTCATGATTGCAACACCCCTCTCTTGCGTGGGAAATAGAAAGGTGGAAGATGTAAATACGACCTGTGGTCATGAATTGCACGCTTTCGGCTTTAACTCTCATGTATATCTAGCAGAGTGTCTATGTGGTATGATGAAATCCAAAAGTAACAAACCATATTGCAATATTGTTAATTTTAACTAATTTAATAAAGCTGTATATAATAATCTGCCCAATATTCAAACCTAATAGTTGTTTAATACCAGCTTTAAAAGGATACTGGAGTAACTTTAAAGTGTATCCACTTTTCAAGTTCCTATTTTTCGACGAAGAAAAATTGTCCCAATTTTTTCGCTATAAGATTATCGGAAAGTTAGTATTTTTCATTTATATTTTATTTTTTGTTCGGTTTCCAAAAAAATTGCTTTTTTTAACTGAAAAACTTTAGACTTTCCGATAATCTGAACAAAAAAAAAGAATATATATATTTTTGCTCGAGTTATTTCTTTCTGCGTCGAAAAATATGACTTTAAAAATTCATTGCACTTGCAAAGTCAGCAACTATATATTATAGTTGGCTGATCTTTTGGCTGGTTGGACTAATGGGGTTTCTCTTAGAGACCCATATTGATCTATAACAAGGGTGTCATCAAGAAGGCGGCATGGGAGCTGTGCTGCGCTGGCTAAATTTTTGGCTAACGAGAAACAATTAATAACAAGCAGAACCTGCATTTATACCAAAATCACTATAATACAAAAAGCAATTTTTTGGGAGTTAATATTTTTTGGGCCTCCTTACTATACAGGAAGGGTCTAAGTATGCCCCTGGAGATTTTAATTTCACTCCAACATCCTCGATATTACCCATTTCGTCTTATTTGGCAATAGCTAAAAATTAATAATGATATCGGTGTGCGGTTGTCGCCAAAACTTCAGTCTTTTATTACTCTTTATAACTAGCGTAAGAGAAGTATAACATTCCATTTAAAAAGGAAATTAGTAAAATCTGTAATTGTTACAAGCAGCGTCTTATAGTCAATTTCTGAAAAAATAGGGAGCGTCACTTGAGCCAAATCAAATCCTAAAACAGATTGAAATTCCCTTTGAAATAAGTCTAAACTCATTTAGTTCGGATAAGGGTTTCAGAAGATATAGCAATTTAAATCTTTCGTAAATCAACAGTTCCCCCACCCTTATTAAGGATGTTATGACAAAAAGTTAATATTTTTAGTCAATTGCTCTTGGTCATATTTGTTGCATTTTTTTTTTCACGACGCGAACATGAAGGACTTTTTAGGTTATTTAGTCAGTAAAACTATATAGCTGAGTATTAATTATATTAATTAACTAAGTATGTTTACGACATAAAACTGGCAAATAATATGAATTTTGCAGTCTCATTAATGGTGAAATTTAATGGTGGCTGGTCAATATTGTGCGCTAAATCAAATTATTTTGCTAATGTTTTTATAATGCTGTTAAACCACCACGCAACGAGACAAATATATTAGCTGTAGTTAATTACACACTGTCAATATTTGAACAACAAATAAAAAGGATAATATAAAAAATTACGCTCATATTTAACTGGTGGCAAAACCTTTTTAGTTTCAATTTGTTCATGTACACTTTTCGTATCTCTTGAGAAAAATTAATGATAACCGGGGTTAGAAAAATTCTAAAATATTTAAAAAATATCCGCCATATTTAGCATCTTGAACATTGCTATATCGTAAGAAGGGCAGATAGGCGATCAAAAGATAATGTTTGAAATCTCAAATTTGGATTCTTTTTTTTTTCAATACAATAAAGCAACATTTTGTGATTAAGGAATACACATCACATATTATGTATCCGCTTTATTGTCAGTACAAAAAGCATGTTTTTCTTTTTGCAAAAACGACAAGTTGACAATTAAAATAAAAATTTATGAAAAATGTAAGCAGGTAGGCCATTATATTTACAAATTCACCTCCTTTTCTTGGGTGGTAGGTAATTTTCTTCTCCATACTCCTTAGTGATGATTAACTCATTGATAAGCGATAAAATCCGTAATGGTTCTTAAAAAATCAGCATCAAAATTACTTACATAAGAAAATATTTACGCAATTGACCTCAAATCTCAGGGACAAACTGATCCATTGTGACAGAACAAAATAGCGGCCTAATAAATTGTTTAAAGTAACACTAACAGTATGGCAAAACAAAATGACGCCCTACTTCATAAAAAATGTCGTGAAGATCGAAAATATGTCTGTGGATAAAAAGTTAAACGGGATAAGTCAAAATGTGTTATTTACCAGAATGTCCTTAATTTCTTTTATGAAATTGGCAATGCTTAAGACATTAAACTGAACTTTAAAAATAATATGCCTTTGTTAAATATAAATAATTATAAAGCAGGATTGAAGAAAATAAGTTTATATATAAGAAAACAAAATAAAACATAAACCTTTATTTTTCTAAAAGTGTTAAAGATGTCAAAAAAAAGAGGAAAATGTATATAATATTTGTGATCTAATTGATATAAATAATAAATGTTAATAATTTTTTGACAAAAAAGGGAATATAATTTAATCCCTTCTTCAAAGTCGTTGCGCACTAAATCTAGATCAGGGTCAATATCTGGTTTTTTAATCAATGGTCGCCAAATACTTGCAAGAATTGTGTTGTAACTGTTTAATTTTCAAAAATATGTCGTATAAATCTGATTATTTTTCTTGTAGTATAATACATGCTTGGCATTATTCAAAGTTTTCGTAAAATTAATTTGAAGAAACGAATAATTTACTTAAGTTTTTTAATTCGTGATTATCATCACATAGACACTTTGCTAGATATACATGAGAGTTAAAGCCGAAAGCGTGCAATTCATGGTCAAAGGTCGTATATACATCTTCCACCTTTATATAGGCTTAAAGCTTAAAGCTGGTCCAATCTTTGTCAGAACTGAAGTTTGAAGTGTGTTTAGAGGGTAAAAAGTCAAAGCAACAACAACATAATAGTAAAAGTAACGTTAAAATGCAAGTAAACAACAAAACAGCGCGATACCAACGAAATATACAAATTCCTATCTTCAATATGTTTTCCGTCATTTAGGATGCATCGACTTAGCCTTCAGAGAGTCAATGATACAGTAATTTCAATTTTGATATACTGTTTATGGGAGTTTTGATCCTTTCAATGATGTTCTCCTGGGTAGTTCGTCGATTTTTATAAAACAAGCTTTTGATCATTCCCCATAAATAAGAGTCCAAACAAGTTAAACCCGGAAAACTAGCCGACCAACAAAATCCAATCCAACATTGCTGGTCTAGATATTTCCGGACATCATTATTAATATGGTGGGGACAACCATCATGCTGATACCACATGTTTATGCGATCGTTACGTTTTCTAGCAGTTCTGCTAAATGGTTATAATAAATAACTTTTTTCTGCCCAAACTTCGGTTCTGAGAAAGTTTCGATCAGCTCTAAGCCTAGATAAAGTGCGAAGGGGAGGAAAGCCTTAAGTAACAAATAATATATATATATATATATATATATATATATATATATATATATATATATATATATATATATATATATATATATATATATATATATATATATATATATATATATATATATATATATATATATATATATATATATATATATATATATATATATATATATATATATATATATATATATATATATATATATATATATATATATATATATATATATATATATATATATATATATATATATATATATATATATATATATATATATATAGGTTTTATTTTTTAAAGTATATATATATATATATATATATATATATATATATATATATATATATATATATATATATATATATATATATATATATATATATATATATATATATATATATATATATATATATATATATATATATATATATATATATATATATATATATATATATATATATATATATATATATATATATATATATATATATATATATATATATATATATGGAATAAATCGATATTACGAGCAAAGTTTTAGAAAAATAGGTTTTATTTTTTTACTAATTGAGTCAAAAGTTCACACATAATTAAACTTATATTTTACTAAAGAAAGTGAAAAATACCACAATATACATATATGTATATATACATAAACAAAACAACCGACCAAGGGACGGATAAAATATTAGTGTTGAAGTTATTGGCGATTTTACCTTTTTTTTATCAAACTTTAATGAATCCTTGGTTTGCCAGAGTGCCGCACAGTAACTGGAAATCGAACTTAATAGTTAATCTACTTTAATTTTTGACGAGTTTATAACAGCATTTTAGTGGTGACAGTACATGGCATTTTAATAATGAAGGTCTGAATTTAAGACACTGATTACAGTTTTTTGCTTGTAACAGACGGCTTAATTACGATTTCAGACTAGATTTACCTTATCTGATTCTGAAAGAATCTGCAGTATTAATGTGTTTAGTAGGAATTATTATTGAATTGCTTTTTTGCTTTACTTGGATTAATACATGATAAAATAGTTGTGGAATGGTATAACAAGCTGCATGAAAATGTAAAATGAAATATTTTTCGTAATTACGAACATAATTGCAAACATGAAATTAAAATACTATGTTATACAAAAATATAAGGTATGGTGTTCTTTTCCTAAAATCTTTAAGAAACTTATATAATTATGTTGAAAATTACTGCTTAAAAAATAGTGTTTCCTGTTGGAGTATTATTTAAATTTTTGCATACCTATATAGCTAAGTTTGATAGGAATATTATTTTTGGTATAAAAAGAGGAGGTCAATGTAATACTAGTAGAAAATAATTTCAGGTGATGCATCAGGAATATATGACGTTAAACTTAATAATTGTTCACAGAAGAAGACACATCTATACCTAAATACGGCAGTAGTAGAGATTTTCCTAAACAAATCTGTATTTTTAATAGTATACCGTAGTTTTATACACAGTATAGATAAAAACTATTTAGTTCTGTAATTGATGAGAGCTTTTATTTTTTTAAGTACAATATCCTATTTTTTAATGCATCGAGAATTCTGCTTAGAATTCTCGATACTTTTAATTGGAAGCAAATTTTTCGAGGAATAACTGTTTTTTAGACTACTATAGTATATTGTTATTTGAATGTATGACCTATTAAAATACCAGCACACGAAAGCATATCTGTTAATATGTCTTACCTGAAAATGTCAGTTCAATTTACATTGATTTACACAGCTGGATCATTTAACTTTTGATTTAACTGAAACCCAAAGTGTTGAAATTTTAATGATACTAGATTATGGGAACAGAATACTAATACAGCGAGATTTTGGTAACATTTTTAATGACAAATACTTTAATAGAAATCCTTTAACTAGAACTACTGTAAGTAAAGTTCTTAAAAAAATTTGTGAAACTTGAAATGTATAAGATGCTGCATACTCTGGCAGACCAAAAAGTGCAAAAGATGGTGATAGGCGGTGTCTATTTGAATATTCAGTATAAGGATAAACACAATAGTATAATACAATACACAATATAATAAAATAAAATAAACATTAAATTAATTTAAACGTTGATGAAAACTAAATGAGATGTTTAAAATGCTGTCTATGTACTTCCTGACAGTAAACCAATGTGGTAAAACATTAAGAAGGATATAAGTTTCCTCGACTCATCCGCATTCCCTTTCTGTCCTTAGCTTTAAATCATCGAGGTTATTTGGCTTAATTTTAAAAACCATATTCTTAAGGTGACCCCACAAGAAATAATCGAAGGGACGACAAATCTGGGGTTCGAGGTGGCTACTCAATCGCAACCCTACATCCAATCTATCTTCCAAAAAACACAATACCCAGATATTTGGCGCCTGATTATCACCCGAAAATACCATTCAAATATTCAATACGACCGGTAAAAAAGTGACAAGAGCATCTTACGATTATTTGGAAATAGTTGTGCAACAGCTGGGACCATTCGTTTCTCAAAGCACTTAAATATCTTTCTCTTTTTAATGTTTTTTGCCACGAAGAATGGGTCAATTATTATTTGACCTACTGGCTAAACATTTGCTTTTTGGGTATGATTTTCGCGGGTCCACGATTGGGCTGGGCCCAATATCGACAATGGTGTCTATTAACTTTCCCATTTAAAAAATATTGATACGTCAGAGAAAACTCATGAAATTGAACAAAATTTGGATTGACGTTGCAGAGTTCCATCAATGTCTCGCAAAATTCCAATCGCGTATCGTAGTCATCTTCAGAGAGTTCTTGTACCAGAGTTATTTTGTGCAGATTAAAATTTTCGATTTTTAGAAGGCGATTAAAAATGTTACAAAAATTCTTGCTGTGTTTGTATCCTGTTTCCATAACCCAACATCATTAAAATTTCAAGCATTTGGGTTTCAGTTCAATCAAAGGATTTATAATTCAGCTGTGTAAATCAATGTAAATCAAACTGACATTGTTAGGTAAAAATCGAAGAAATTGTCCATATTTCTCAAAGAGACCTAGTTTTAATAACAAACATAGAAAAAGGCTCCAAGTCTGGGTCTCATTAAATTATAATTTTATATTTTACAACAAACGTGACACGTGTTTCGCCTATTCGAGCATCATCAGACCTACAAACAAAAGAGAGAACCTTAGTAAATAATCATACTCACAAGTCCTAAAACAATAACTTACAAATAGAATAAAATACACTAAAGCACAACAAAACAAACAACTACTGCCATATTCGATTGACACTAAAATAAGGGTAAGTCTGACGTGAATAAATAAAATAAAATATAAAAAAAAAATTAAAAAAGATTCATGTCTCTAGGCGGGATCGAACCCGGACCGCCTGAGTAGAACGCCCAACACAGACCACTGGACTAGTCAAACAAAATGACCAAAAACTCTCACTCTATGAATTAATGAATGAAATGAAGGTTGCCTACAGTTATTATTACATTAAATTGTTAAATATCAGGGTTGGTTCGAAATTAAAAACATCGTTAACGCGAGTGAGAATAGGACTTTTTATAGCTTTAGTTATTTCCATTTTTTCTAGAAACTCAAGCTTCTTCCCCTTCGGACATTCATGTAAAACATCAACGTCAAAAATGGAAAATTCATGACCTAACTCCAACAAATGATTGGCAAAAGCTGAAATAGTCTCAGTTACATTCGTATTTCTGAATTTGTTGACAAGGTTCAAATATTCTCTCACCCTTGTGGGTATTTTTCGACGCGTTTGTCCCACATAGGTCGTGGAACATTCGCTACAATTTATTGCATAAACCTCAGATCTGGACAATTTATCGGTTGTGTCCTTTATCCTTACTAAATGTCTCTTGAGAGTATTTACTGTTTTGAATGAAATATTGATATTTTTAATATTTTAAAAAAATTTAGCAAATTGGAAAGAAATACTTTCGAAAAAAGTAATGCAATTGAAAAAACTTGTCTCATCCCTAAGTTTTGAATGTATGACAGTATAGGACATTTTTTAGTTGTTTATAAATTTATAATATGGTGATGGACTCCAAAGGAAAACCGTTATTCATAGCAATCCGCATTATAATATCGAGCTCCTTATTAAATGCTTCCCTTCACAATGGTAAATTACACAACCGATAGAAAAAAGAGTTTGTACGTGGCGAATTTATGTGTGTAAGGAGAGTTTGAAGCATACATTATCCGTGGAAGATGTTTTCAGGTAAACCTCAAACTCTATCCTACTGTATTTCCTCGATAGTAAAAGGTCAAGAAACGGTAGTTTTCCTTCATCTTCCATTGCCAATGTAAACACAATTTTAGGATGCAACGAGTTAACGAATTGTAAAAACTCTTCCAACTGTTGTCTGTTGCCATTCCACACAATGCAAATATCATCTACGTATCTTTTATGTGCTGTTAGGAAGGAGGCAACTATTCATTATCCTCTTTTCCAAATTATTCATGAAAACCTCACTCAGAAATGGCGACAAACAGGAACCCATAGCTAGCCCAGACCTTTGCCTATATAACTCTCCATTAAACTTGAAAAAAATTTGGTCTAAAACTAAGGTAAGAAGAGAAGTGAGGCCATCAACGAGTAACTGTGGCAAAGAATATCTCGCCAATAAATCCTTTACCAACTGAATACAGTCTGCGGGAGGCACACTAGGAAACAAATTCTTGACATCCAATGAAACCAATAATGCATTGTGCGGAATATCAACGTTTTTCAGGTGATTGGCAAAGTCGATGGAATTTTTGGTAGATTATGTGCTATGAAAACCTAAGAACTCTATTTAGCCAAGATGAAAGCTTATAGCATAGGGTCAATAAATGAAACCACTGGCCTCATGGGTGTGCCATCTTTACGAATCTTTGGCAAGCCATAAAGTGAGGCTGTTTTCGGGTTCATAAGATATAATTTACCTTTTGTCATGTTAAAATATTCTAAGGTTGTTAGAAATGTGTCCAGAATACTTTTTAACCTAGTAAAAAATTAGTGTGTTGAGTCTCTGTTTATTCTTTCAAAATCACCAGAGTTCAAGAAACCAATAAACTTGTCAACATAATCAGTTCTTTCCATAACTATCAAACAAGGCCTTGGTGCAAATCAGATCGTTGGATTTGATTCATAAAGAGGGCACACCCATGAGCCCAGTAGTTTCATTTATTGACTCCCCATGGTATAAGCTTTCATCTCGACTAAATAGAGTTTTTAGGGTTTTCAAAGCACATATTCATCGTCCACGGATAATGTTTTTCAGTATCCTTCAAACTCTCCTTACACACATAAATTAGCCGCGTTTAACTCCTTTTTCTATCGGTTGTGTAATTTACCATTGTCAAGGGAAGCGTTTAATAAGGAGCTCGATATTATAATGCAGAATGCTATGAATAACGGTTTTCCTTTGGAGTCCATCACCAAATTATAATATAAACTTATAAACAAGTACAAAATGTCCTATTCTGACGTTGATGTTTACATGAATGTCAAAAGGGGAAAAAGCTTGACCTTCTAGAAAAAATGGAAATAACCAAAGCTATAAAAAGTCCTATTCTCACTTGCGTTAACGATGTTTTCAATTTGGAACAACCCTGATATTTAACAATTTAATGTAATAATAATTGTAGGCAACCTTCGTTTCATTCATTTATTCATAAAGTGAGAGTTTTTGGTCGTTTTCTTTGACTAGTCCAGTGGTCTGTCGGTAATTACTTTGGCCTCGCACTCAGGCGTCCGTGTTCGATCCCGGCTAGAGACATGAATCTTTTTTAGTACTTTTTTAATATTTTATTTTGTTTATTCACGTCAGACTTAACCTCATTTTAGTGCCAATCAAATATGTATAAGTAGTGGTTTGTTTTGTTGTGCTTTAGTGTGTTTTATTCTATTTGTAAGTTATTGTTTTAGGCCTTGTGATTGTGATTATTTACTAAGGTTCTCTCTGTTGTTTGAAGGTCTGATGGTGCTCGAAAGGGCGAAACACGTGTCACATTTGTTGAAAAATATTAAATTATCATTTAATGAGACCGAGACTTGGAGTCTTTTTCTATGTTTGTTATTGTTAGGTAAGATATATCGGGTAGGCTTTCGTGTGCAGGAATTTTAATAGGTGATACATTCAAATATCGATATTAATCCATGATTTTCTGAAAAACAGTTAACCTTTGAAAGATTCGCTTCCAATGAAACATATTGAGAATTCCAGAAAGCAATAAAAAACAGGGTATTCTATTTAAAAAATAAAATTTTTCACCAATTACAGGAAAACGGTAAAATTGGCAATGTGTAAATAGCACTATCGAATTTCATTAAAATCAGGTGAGCGCTAACTGAGACATTTTTGTTACACACTGTATATAGTTTCGACGATAAACCTACTGCAAATACTGCAATTACAAAATATTGTTTTTTAATAGCGACATTTTGGTAGTATATTATCAGACCCTGATCGTTTCTTATAAGAATTTTTACATAATTTAGCTACAAAGCTAGATATACAGTTTTTTTTATTTAAGTATATATTTGTATATATTCTTGAAATAATCTTTAAAGAGTAGTAATGTTTTACTATTAAACATTAAAATAATCTTAGGGTTTCTAATCTAGATTGTAATTATGAAAGCTATATTTTCTTATTTTACTGGCCCACATATTTTTGGTGAAAAAAAGCTTTAATAGGTTTTCATAAACGATATTTACAGTCTCTGGTTTTGGAAGTGTATAAATAAGAGCTATTTATTTAGTTGTGCCCGTTTGTGGTGTAGTCTAAAATAATACGTCTAAGGAAAAAATAGTTTCTTTTTATTTTACTACTTTATCAAGGGACTAGGACTACAGAATTTTTGCAGGTAAGTATTAAAAGATGATATTCCAAACTGTTTACATTTGTCTGTTTTAATTTCCTTATGTTAATATAATAGCACGCCCTCAACAATATTTGGCTCGGTGTTGTAAGAAGGTCTACTTTGTTCAGACATACCATACAAAAATAATGATTTGCAGAGACGAATAGGGCTGCCAGGTAATAGTGATCTATAAACGAATTAAACCAGCTGGTTGGATGCCGTGCATAGCCGACTTTCAACTCTGGGCATATAATGTCACGAAAATCTCTCGGTGGATCCCAACTGTATTAAACACAATACAAAGTATTGTATTATGTATCAGTATTAGGGATAAATTTAGGGGTTATTCATTTTGGGGTTTTTAATTTAAATTGGATGTATCGATTATTTAGAGTATGATCTGATTGATATAGTTTACTATTTCGCTTGTAAAGGGTGTTAATTTATGTGTCTTTGACTATAGAAATGAGTAGATATATTAAGGACACCGCGAAATATTTAATTTTTGATGGAACTGAATATTTTTTTTAATTTGGAATAAAAGACATAAATGTGTAAGTTCGCATAATATTAAGTAATGTTTAGGTTCAGATGCAGGATACACGTTTTGCAAATAATTTATTATTTTATTTATCACTGAAAATGTATTAATAAATCAAGTGCATGCTTTTATCACATTAGAACTTGTTTTTGTTTTACTCATAGATCTTGAAAGTCGATTTATTATCGTTATTTATTTAATCAAACTTGCGCATCAAAATTCGTTTTAGTCATTAAATTAAGGGTAAGTGCAACTTTTTAAAGCACGCCACCTTGATAGTTTGCATGCAGTTAAAACAAATAGACAAACAAAATGATTCAAAGATGTATGACGGTCTACTTGTTTAATTATTTTATTTATATTTTTAAGATACAGTGACAGAGATGACAACGCTTATAGTTTTTCTTTTGTTTAAAATATGAATAAAGAAGAACTGTAGTGGTTATGCTCTCATTTGTTTGTCTTTTTCGTATATCTATAAAAACACAAAAACAGCATTAGTGGTCTGTTGTCTTTCTGACATTTTCAACGATCTATGTTATTGTTATTAAAATTTTGCGATAAGTCAAATGTTGCTAGTAGTATTGTAAGTAATATTGGCGCTGATAAACAGGAAGGTTCAAAAATAGTGGTGTATCTTTGGTATCAAAATATTACGATTCCCTATTCCGTAAGTTAACATTACGAAAGATCCAAATGTGAAAGTAAAAATTTTAATTTTGATTTTATATAGAAATAGAATTTGGTAATTTTTAAGACGGGGTAAAACAATCTATAGTTATTTTGTTTTAGCTACCTGCAATGCTACATTGCATATTAAAGGTGCTTAATTTTTGTTCGGGCAGTTGTAGGAAACCCTCGACTGCAAAATATGTACCCTAGTTAAAAGTCGCTAAAGTTAATGGCATTTTAGACTTTAATTTTAAAAAACCCGACTTTAAAAATAAGCAATAGAAATTAAAAAATAATACCTATTTTATTCCATCTTAAAAATTTGTTTTTATTAAGTCAGCGTCAAACTAATTCTTAATTACCTAATTAAAGAAAGCAATAACTACTGGGTCTATTGCTTATAATACTTTACCAGAATCGCGGTAACAATATCATATAAAATCGCCATCTATACATATTTATAGCAATTCAGCAATACACAATGTTAAAAATTTATAAGTAAAATTATACTTCTTGCCATTAGAAACCTCGAGAACTATACGAACTAAAATGTTTTTATAATATCACAGTTTTCTTTTCAGTCCCACTTCCCCGATATACACTTCACTCAATGACCCAAGAAATATTATGTGCCACGAATAAAAATATTTGATATTTTCAACATTTATTATCATTTATAATAACCGAAATTACCTGACGAAAAAATAGTCGCCGGTTGCCAGTCAGTTTAAAAGAGAACTTAGTTTTTCAACAACAGTTTTTAAATTAAAATGTTAAAACATGAATTTGCAGACGAGGTACCAGCTAGAAGCCCGGATCTGACGCCCTAAGATAATTTTTGTGGGAAACTTTAAAACAGGAAGGTTATAAAAACCTGACTAACAACGTGGAAGATATCAAAATCAAAATTGTGGAGAAAATCAACCGCATAAACCAAACCGACGCCATAGGTCGATTGGAGGTTTTATACACGTCGTGCATAGCAGAGGAAGGCAGTCACGTCGAATTACTTTAGCACGTGTAGTTTATAGTTTAGCCATCGTACTTTATGTTAAGCTGTTGTATATCGTTATTATGGTTTCGTTTTTCTGTTATCAATGATCCATTTGTAGGATTCCACAAAATCTTGTAAAAAAATGTTTAGTTGAAACTCTGTTAATAGGATATTATGTTGGATATTTCCATAGGGCCAACAGTAAATTTCGATTATTCATGATGTAATAGTCGTACAATTTTGAACGAATAATTTTAAAGCTACTAGTGAATGTCTTGTATAATTGTTGTAGAATTTTAATTTAGTAATATTCTCTACTAATTGAAGTGATGTAGTAACAAATACTACTGGCCACTTGTATTCTTTGTAGCTCACATTATTAAGAGCTTTTGATCCATTCCATATCTTTAGAGGCCTAGTATCAGTTTTTGCAATTTCCTTGAGAACATGGCGTTGAATTTAAAAAATTGCAAAATAATTGAAAACTATTAACTTACCATAATATATAATAATATATTATTGAGTTGGAATACAGAAAATACATTGGAATACATTGTTTGTTGTCAGCATAAATATATTATATTTTCATTTTATTTACCGCCAACCCTCTTAAAGTAATGGTAAGTCGCGGAGTGGTTTTTTTAAGTTGGCTGGCACACACCTCATGTAGATTTTATTCAAAATCCGTTTTTACTTCCGTCATAAATGGGAAGTATTTTATTGTAATCGTAAAAAAATCATCCTTCGAGATTTTTTCAGATCTTTACGTTTTAGGGTCCCTATATGCTTTCTTAATTCGGTCGGTCTGTTTGCCTGTCGGTCTGTCTGTTCGCGGTATAGCTGAAAAACTACTTAACCGATTGACTTCAAATCATGGTCAAAAATTAAGGGTCATCTGGGGATGACCTGGTAATATTTTGGCAATAAGTCCAATATGGCAACACAAAATCACGGCCTAGTGAAAACTAGTTACACAATTTATCTTAAACTTTGCACAGAAATCAAGTATTATGTAGGAATCAACTGGTAAAATTTTGGTACGAATTCAAACAAAATGGGTTAAAAAAATGTTTAAAAATTCAGCCTTAGAAACTACTTAGTGGACTGATTTCAAAATGTGTTGCAATAATAATTTTGGTATACGGATGAGCTAGTAAAACTAAGGTACTAATTCAAGGTGGCCGAACATAATGGCGGCTAAATAAAATATTTGTAATCGCGAAAAATCACTCTCTCAGGGTTTACATATCTTCACGTTCTAGCGTCCCTAGACGTCAAAAGTATGTTTTATCAACTCCGTCGGTTCGTCTGTCGTTTTGTTTGTCTGTCTGCCTGTTCATAGCATAGTTTAAAAACTACTTACCGGAAAGACTTCAAATGTTGGTCAAAAATTAAGGGTCATATGGAGGTGACCTGGTAATATTTTGGTAAAAGTGGAATGACAAAACAAAATGGCGGCCTAGTAAAATGTTAAGCAAATGTTACTAAAAAACTACTTATGCAGTTTATCTTAAAGTTTCTCAAAAATCAAATATTATGTAGGAGTCAACTGGTAAAATTTTGTTAGGAATCATAGATGGGGCCGTAAAATATTTAAAAATTCATTCTTAAAGCTACCTAATGGACTGATTCTAAATGTGTGCCATAAATAATTGTAGTAGACCGTGTAGTAAAACCGTGGTACTAATTCAAGATGGCGGAACAAAATGGCGGCTAAATAAAATATTTGTAATCGTGAAAAATCACCCACTCAGGTTTTCCCTATTTTCACGTTTTAGCGTCCCTAGGTGCCAAAAAATATGTTTTATCAGTTTCGTCGGCCCGTCTGTCGGTTTGTCTGTCTGTTTCTGAGTTCACGGTATAGCTGAACAGCTATTTACCTGATTGACTTCAAATTTTCGTCAAAAATTAAGGGTAATATGAGGATGACCTAGCAATATTTTGGTAAAAATCCAATGTCAAAACAAAATGGCGGCCTAGTGAAATGTTAAAAAAAGTATTACTAGAAAACTAAACTATACAATTATTCTCAAATTATTAAGCCGCCATTTTGTTTCCACATCTTGGATTCGAACCAAAATTTTACTAGTTGTTTCCAAAATAATAATTTGATGTTTGTGCAAAATTAGAGATAAATTGAATAAGTAGTTTTTTAATAATAATTTTTTTACATTTCACTAGGCCGCCATTTTATTTCGCCATATTGGATTTTTGCCATAATATTACCAGGTCATTCCCATATGACCCCTAATTTTTTATACAAATTTGAAGTCAATCGGTTAATTATGCCGTGAACTGATACACAGACAGACCGACAGACCGACCGACGGAACTAAAAACATATTTTTGGCATTTGGGGACGCTAAAATGTAAAGATGTGTAAAACATGAGAGGCTGATTTTTTCACGATTACAAACATTTTATTTGGTTGCCATTTTGTTCGGCCACTTGAATTAGTACCATAATTTTACAAATTTTGCTATACCGCAATTAGTTATGGCACACAAATTGAAATCAAATCATTAAGCAGTTTTTTCAGGCTGAATTTTTAAATATTTTATTAGGCCGCCATTTTGTCCCACCATCTTGGGTTCATACCAAAATGTTATCAGTTGATTTCAACAAAATACTTGATGATTTGCAAAATTTGAGGTCCATTGTATAAGTAGTTTTTTTATAATAATTTTTTCATTGTTCATTCAACATTTCACAACGCCGCCATTTTGTCTTGCCCAATTGGATTTTTACCAAAATGTTCACAGGTCATCCCCATATGACCCTTAAGTTTTCACCAAAATTTGATGTCAATGGGGTAAGTAGTTTTTTAGCTACGCGGAGAACAGACAAACAGACAGACAGACCGACAGAATTGAGAAAAAATGTTTTTCGTCACGTTTTTTACGATTACAATACTTATCTTTTACGAGGGAAATAAAGCTGACAATTAAATAAAAGAAAAATTGGAGATTTCCGCAGATTTTTTCCCTCATCACATTCGGGAGACCCTATAGAAGTAAAAAAGAAAATATTTTGTAAATATATCACATTTTGGCTAGGGTAAAATTGAAACATATATATATATATATATATATATATATATATATATATATATATATATATATATATATATATATATATATATATATATATATATATATATATATATATATATATATATATATATATATATATATATATATATATATATATATATATATATATATATATATATATATTAAATACCTACATTTCACGCACAAAAATAATTACAAAACGAATTTATGACAATTAAACGCGATTTTGGAAAAAGAAGCATCTTGCGGATTCCATCACCATTATTGTTGGAGATAGCTCTCTTTATCAGCTACAACAAAATAAATCAGATTATTTTTTATCACCTTAGAAATTCCATGTGGAACAAATTATATGATTATTTGACAAAAATTTATAAAATTATTAAGTGAAATTCAAATTAAAATTATTATTTTAACACCCTATATCTTTCCTAATATCAATCTGTATCGTTACCTTTGGACTACTATGTATATTAGTCACATATTGCATTATATCATGTAGAGTATAAATGAAACTAGAAATTTCGATATATTTTAATACTAAACATACAAATAATATAAGATTATAGTGAAGATTTAAATTTGAAGAGGGAAAATTTCTGCGGCTTACTGAAAGTCAATAAGCTGACTGTATAAATTGTGTGGAGGAATATGACCGCAAAGAGCAAAAATGTAGTTAAGTGGTAGTAGCCAAAATTAGGCCATAAAAGCAATAAGGGGCAAGTGCGGTTTATAAATAAATCATATTGATGTTTTTATTGCTGCAAGCCCTACAGCTCGGTCATGTCGGTTTAGAGAAAGCCGCGTCATAAATCCGGTAATACAACTAGAGTAATTTTCATAAAGCTAAATAGACCCCCATAAAAAATGTGGGCATTATGGGTATGGGTCATTGTTTATGAATGGCTGGTGGACAATTTAGACAACCCTAACAATGGGAAAGTTGAATCCTTTTAGCTTTATTAATTTTGTGGAAGACCGTGGTGTTGGTAGAATGGGCTTATTGCTTATAAATTATATATTAAACATGATTATTTTATTACTTCAAAGTTTAGTGCACCATCTAGCTTTTTATGGGGATATACTAAGAAAACTGTTTTATATGTTATACTTACATGTAAAGTTGTGTATGTATCTCAAGTGTTTTTAATAAGCAATGTTATATAATTTTTACATTTTTTAGCTTTTATACAAGTGACCAGTTTCTTAAAAGATATTATAGGTAAATCAGAATTATTGTCTATATGTAGCAATCTTGTCGAAGCGACTGATACTTCTAGTGAGCTTAGTAACTACTTGTTATACTTTCCAATTAATCCAATTATATCTCAATAATGTATCTCGAAAATGCTGGTACTTGTACTGAGCTTACTAACTACTTACTGTATTTTCCAATTCCTACATAAAAAAAATCGGTAAATTTCCTTTACCTTGGAACATCCCTCGTTATGAATCTTTCATTTTATTAGGAATAGTGAAGTGCGACCCAATTTAGTTCAGTACATAATCATTTAGTAATACATAATAAACTGATTTTTAATACATTTTTATTCGTCGCCATGTTGCTATGCGACACTTGATTTTTGAGCATAATTTAAAATAAATTCAATTAGAATTTTTTACAGTAACACACATTTTCATCAGTATCACATCTAATTTGGCTGCAAAAATTAAATCAAATGAATAAGATTTTATAACGTTAATTTTTTACAAATTTTATTTGGCGAGCGTTTTGATCCGATATCTTGAATTCGTACCACAACCAGTTTATCTCTATATCACACTTAATGCTTTCACAAATTTTGAAACTAATCTAATAAGTAGTGTTTTCAAGCTGGTTTTTTAAATATTTTAAAAGGACGCCATTTTGTTCTATTATATTATATTTATACCAAAATGTTATCAGTTCATTCTTATATTACAAGCCAATTGGTAATAGTCCATTCATATTAGCATAATTAAAAGAAAATTATAAAGTTTTGCCACTTGGGAACTAAATTTGTCTTTCAAAATCGAAGGAGTTCCCAACCAGCAAGTGAGAGCTTCATCCATTAAACTCACCTCCAACATGCAATTTGGCTCCTTTTTTGCGTTTTTCTCGAAAATCGTTCGTCCTACAGAAAAAACTATATTCACGATAAATGTTCTCTATAAAATTCTGCAAAAAAATGTATTACTTAAATTGTTTAGAACAGGGGTTTTCGAGAAATCAGGTATTAAAGTTGGGGTTGAGTTAACGAACACGGTATATCACGCATGGTAGGTATGATTTTGGTACGTTGCGATTTCGTTATAATGGTATATTTCCGAGCTTTATAATGGTATATTATTAATTAAGGTAGAGAAGACAGCCTTTATTGACGAAGCATCCCGAACGTATGGGGGGATACAATGCGCTAAGTTATCAAAGATCTTCGCTACCGTGTTTTATACATTTTTTTTCACTATTAGAGCTTGTTAAAATAAATAGGTACCTAACATTATTTTGTTTGTAATACATTTTTCAAAGTGACAGGTGATGTCATATTTAAATTATCTAACAGTTTTATTTTGCGTGTGTTATATAATGAACAAGGGCAAGTGACACTTGCATCTACATCATCTACATCTACCTAGGGATAGCAATTAATTTTTTCTACCTAAGGAGCGAAAAGTTACTTCTTATGTTTCTAACATCGCCAATAAAAATCGGTTCTCCGGCTACGAGTAAGAAGAGGTTTTACAACTAATAAAAAGCACTCGTTTCCGCACCACCACTAGGATAGTGTTATCGGCGCGTTTTTTAGAGTGGTTTATACTAGAGACCTAATCCACTAAGTCGAAATAAACTTACAAATCGTCCTCTGTAGTAGTAGTAGTAGTAGTTTGCCCTTTCTAAAAAATCCTGACGTGGTATCGCAGCCACTAATAGCATGAATAAATAAAATAGATTCTTTACAGTTGCGAACAATATTAGATGACTGCAAGTCCTTCGAACTGTATAGCCGCTTTTTTGGAAATATGATATATCTGTCCTTTAGGGCAAGTGCAGTAATTAAAACAAGGAGGTCAACATCTTGACCAACCACTACGACTTGTTCGTTTTCCTGACATTTGCTGATAGCTATACTATACTATAATGATACTACACAAGAGGTTATTATGAATTTATTTTGATTTAGACGATTAAGATTCAAGGAAAAACCATCAAGGCGTCTAACTCTACATCAATGGTGGTGCAAAACTTTTTATAGAACTTGTAAAAGTTGTAAAACTTTTTATAAAAAACTTCTTTACTATAATTCAACCCTGATGAAATCACGGAGTTCCGAAATAATACCTAAAATACGTGATTATACCATGTTTGTTAACTCACCCCCAGATTTAACACCCGATTTCTCGAAAACCTCTACTCTAAACAGTTTAGTTAATAAAACATTTTCTATGCAGAATTGTATGGCGAACATTTTTTAAGCATAGTTTTGCCAAATTGCAGATTGGGGGTGAGTTTAAGGGATGAAACTCCCACCTGCCCCCTGGAAACTCTTTTGATTTTAAAAGTACACTCCTTGAAAAGCTTATTACCCAAATGGCAAAACTTTATAATTTTTTTTTCTATTACGCTATTTTTTAACTAATATCAATGGCCTATAAGAAGTTTTAAAGCTATGCCGTGAACTGAGAGACAGACAGGCAATCCGACAGACTGACGGACGGAATTGATAACTCATACTTTTTGGCATCTAAGGACGCTAAAACATATATATAAAATCTGAGAGTTTGTCTTAACGAAGGTTTCACAAAACTGTTATTTAAATACTACTTCACCTTATTAGCCGAGGCATGTTAAAACCTCGGACGCCTGTTAGGACGCTCAAATTCAAATGCGGTAAGCGAAGATCTATTCCTAATGGACAACATTTCCAAGTCTACGACAGTTTTTGGTCGTTTTTTCACGATTACAAATATTGTCTTTAGCGGCCATTTTGTTCCGCTATTTTGAATTAGTACCAACGTTTTACTAGTTAATCTGTATACCACAGTTATTATTTATGGCACACAATTTAAAATCAGTCCATTTAGTAGTTTTTCACGCCGAATTTTTAAATACTTCACTACGCCGCCATTTTGGTTCGCCGTCTTGGGTTCGTAGCAAAATTTTACCAGTTGATTCCTATATAATACTTTATTTTTGTGCAAACTTTGAGATAAATTACATACGTAGTTTTTTAGTAATAATTTTTTTGAACATTTCACTAGGCCGCCATTTTGTTTTGCCATATTGGATTTTTACCAAAATGTTACTAGGTCATCCCCATATGACTCTTATTTTTCGACCAGAATTTAAAGTCAATCGGGTAAGTAGTTTTTTAGCTATACAAACATACATACATACACCCAGTGGCTGAACATCGTTTTTTTAGTTTACCGAAGAGACAGTTTTGCGCCCGTTTTTTATTTATGATTCTATATATCTATAAAAGCCAAAAACAGACGAAGTTCAAAAACCGGTAAGTTCTAAAGAAAATAAAATGGTTTAATTTTAATAATAATATTTAAGGGTACCAGGGATGACAATATTATAAATAGAGCAATATAAAATTCAAACAAAGTAAGAAATATCTCGGAAGAATTTTTTCAACTAAAGCGCTACTAAGAACAAAATAATGCCACAAATTTTACATGAATTAATTTTTTTTGAATGTTAAAATGGCTCGGTGTGGAAAATTGTAAGTTAATATATAGTTGATAGGACATCAGTCTGTAGCATCAGAGACAAAATATAGTGCTGGACAATAAGTTTGTCTAATGCAATTTTGTAAGGCAATTTTAAGACTTATAATTTCAAAATAAATAAACATATCGTAACGGGGTTTCTACATATTTTTAAAAATGTGGTTTTAAGTAACTTATTTTAGTGACCATATCGTAACGAGCCAAAAACCTTATATTCAGCGTGTTAACTATGCCCCTACCGAATTTTAACACATGTCTTCTGAGTAAGTACCGATAACGTTATTTTAGATTACACAGGTTGTCCAAAAAATATTTGTTTTCTTATACCAATATTAAAACATTTTTTTAAATATCTAATAAATTCTCGATTGAGTAAAAACTTTTACAAATTGAAACAATTTCACCTGACTAAAGTATACCTTATATCAAAGTTTCTAAACTGTTTTATTTGTTTTATTTTTTTTTTTTTAATTTCATTATTGCCAATTGAATGTTTTTGTACGTATGTCCAATAGAAAAAACATTCAATGCCAATTTTACCGGTTTCAGAATATTTAGATGATAAACATATTTTTATCATAAAATTGTTTTTATTGTATACAAGGTGAGCCCGAATTATGTCTGTCATTTTTTTAAATCTCCAACTTTTAGAACTTATGATGGCACATTTTAACATTTACTAGATTTCCCGCATCGCCTCAAATTAAAAATTTTGGAAACCAATAGTGTCGAAACTAAATACTGTTTTTCAAATTTTTTTTTTAACAGCAGTGCAAAGTAAATGTCAAAGGCCTTTAGTTAGAATAGAGTGTATTTATATCTCCCCCTTTATGCATTTGTAAATAACGCACAACTAATTTTAAAAGAGAAAATTGCCCGTGCTGAAAACTACAATTCAATTCAAATAAATCAGAGATTTGCGTTTTTGATCTTTGATCTCAATGACTGATTTAAAATAGGATTTTGCAACAATATAATTGGTCTGTGTGTCAGTTGGCTCTTGTAGCTTAAGTATTCATTGGTATTCAATTCGTTGTTTTTTTATTTTTCTTGTGATTTTTTGAAAATAAAGTGAATGCAGACTTAGTAGCATTAGTAACATAAAAGCCAAACAAGTTTAATTGATTATCCAAATCTAAAAAGTTGCTATTCTTTCACAACATTGTTGAAGATTTTGAGAATCTGGTCATGAGTAAGTCTCTTGAATTAGCCAGCGAATTCAATCGAACTAAATCTTATCTAAAGTTTTCAGTTCTAACAAGATCTTATTCACCTTAAACTTTAGAAAAACTGACCCAATCGACAAAGGAATAACGGAAAAATGTACTCAAGGAATACGTAAATAAATTATTCTCGAGTCCAATAGATGCCAAGAGGTTTGCATTTTTAGAGGTGAGCCCAGTAAATATTAGAATGTTAAAATTAAATGATTTTTAAAAATTGTTTAACAGAAATAATTTTGACGCGCCCTCTATGGAATCAAAAACATTTTTTTATTTTTTTAAATTCTTTTATTATTTGGAAATTCTAAAAATAGTAACAAACTAACGGAGAAATGAACGGTGGTTGAGTATTTTTTCTATTGAACGTCAGTTTAAAAGCATCTAAATTAATTCCACTTTTCCATCTATAGCAACTGCGAAGAAAGGAAAAAAATTGAAAACAATTTGAAAACGTTGGTGTAAGGTATACTCCAATAAAGTCAAAGTGGTCTAATTTGTAAATGTGTATACTCTATCGAGATTCTATTTGACATAAAAAAGAAACATATTTTTATTTCGGTATAAAGACAAACTTATATAATTTAAAATAATTTTTTGGTTCATGGCCAGTTAAAGGCATGTATTCAAATAACTTAAAAAAAAAAAAAACTGTTACTTGCATAATTTTTCAAAATAAACAATTTCATATTAAAAAAATTATTTTACCGATATTTCGTTTTGTTTAAATACCAGGTGGAAATAAAATTTCTCTTTATTGCAATTATATTTAACGGTGTGTTGTAATGTAATGTTTTTGATCTGTTATGCTATTCTCACTAAAATACGTTACTTTTCACCAAATTCTTTACACTATGTTGAACCCGATCTGAATATTTTTATTTCTCAACAAACCTATTCTCAGGCGTGTAGGTGTATCAACTGATCATGTTCGATATTTTTCATGGTGAACAGTCACATATTTCAGAATTAATGAAATCAGTCATAATGACATAACCGGGTTATGATTAATGCTATACTTTTGAATTTCTGAATGTTGGCACAATATTGTGACCCATTAAAGATTTTTAGCGAAATTACTATACAGAAGGCCAATTGTCAGATATGGTGTCTTTAGTCGGACATCATGACAAGCATAAGAATATTAAAATATAAACTCTTGTTAATTATAATTATCAGATCAATAACCATTTTTAGAACATCGTTTAGAAAATGTGAGAATTGAATCATCTTCTATAGGTGACGAGAATCATTAGATAACAATAATTTAGTTTAAATCTATAAACAGGGAATGATTTAGGTTGGAGAGTTGAGGTAAATTAGAAAATTTACTAATAGAAGTTCATGCATGAGTAGAAGATTTATAAACCAGTAAATCAAATGTTCTAATTGCCAGCTGCCTAATTACATGATTTTCGGTACCCATATCAACAAAAACTGTTGTACTAAAATTAATTTGGGGTTTTTTTTGGTGCAACCTCTAAATTAAACTTTTTTTGCCTAAATCTATGAAAAATTGAGCAACTCAGACCAAAAATGTTTCCATGTTTGTCAGATAATACACAAAATATTACTGTAGTACGTTAACCAGTACGTTGCCAAATATCTTTTAAAAAAATAAAAAGTACTACTACAATATTATTCTAAAAACCCATTACCCCCACGAAAATACAAATATTTTAGTTGGATACTGTAAAAATATACATTTTCTTCGAGCACCTCAAAACATCGTTGAAAATTAGAAATAATTTGCAAGAATGCTATATAACTTTATTTACAACCTTCCTTGCTTGGACCGTCATGAAACAAAAAAATACTTGCAAGCACTAGTTGACATATTAATATATAATATTATTTTAAAAAATCACAACAGGCAATAAAATAAAAAAGAACTAAGAACAAAAAAAACCCAAACGGTAACTTTGCGAACTTTTTAGTTGAAATTCCGTGATCAAAATTTAAATTTGTAATATTGTTATATTTAGCTGGGAATATTCCGAATTTTTGACTTTTTTCGTTCTTAACTAATTATTAATTATTGTTAACAAGATCCGAACAGATACTGATACGTTTAGAAAATTGTAGCTAAATGTTCTCTTTTTATAAAAATTAGAATATCTGATGGTGAGCAACTATATCATCATTTAGGCGTGTATGTGTGTCTTACAATATTATAATATTGTATTACTCTCCGCAACTTAAAAAATATAATGTTATACAAAATGCCAAACAGATCACGAGAATTATTTATTTGCAAGACTCTCTTTAGTAGCGTTTATATCGATAACGAGTATACAATTAAAATGTTTATCCTAATCTTTTTGCACATTTATTTTAGGTTCACCACAATGCCCATAACTAAACAATTTTAATTTTCTTCTAAATGTAATACATTCAGATTAATTATCAAATGTCTGGGTCGCTTCTGTTTTTCGATAATACCAAACTATAAAACAACGCTGAAAATAAAATTACAACTCAAAAGTTTGTTTGCTAATGCATTACTTTTTTCCTTAGATTAGCAAAGGATTTTTTCATCAAATTGGTACCCCAGTGGTTAAATAAAATAGTCTTAACAAGGATAGAAAAACGTATTTCTTTTGGAGAAAACTACAAAAAAAGTAACTTCTAAAATTTAAAACTGAAGAAGAATGACAGGCACATGGTAAAAATGCTTTTGGCTTTGGATTTTAATTATGTCTTTGAACACCCAAATATATGCACTTGATAGCATCTTTATCATAAACTCGTCCTTTGATATATTTGACTCTTAATTCTAAAGAGCCAAGTGTTATCAACAAAATTTGGTAAAGAAATACGAGTACTTTTCCCATTTGATAAAAAGTTATTTCTAAACTGTATATTACTCATTAATTTACAGACACCTATATTCTGATCTACTGTTATCTGAATTTCAGATTCTGAAAAGCAGTTAAATTATAATAACGGGACTTCTTTTCCTTTACTGACAATACAATCTTATTCTTTACCAGCTAACACGAAACACCAATTTCGTTTTTTATATTTTTAAATAATTAACTTTTCCTTTGTTAACCGATGTAGTGTTTAGATGTTCCTCAATAACAAGTCTAGTGAGTCACAGTTAATCTCAGACAAATATATTTGTTTCGTTACTCTTAATCTTTGACTAAATCATTCGCTTTACCGATTCGAAGGAGATCTGCCACTTGTCACATAATACCGTAACTTCATTCCACAATATCTGACAATACATCTAAGAAGTGTTTCCGTGATTTATGTCATTACCTCCAATTTTTCTAAACTATATGTATTTAACCTGAATTAAAGAATAAAATTTAATTACAATAACTTTATCAGCTTAGTAATCTTCACAGAGTTTTATTTGGATACAAATTCATTAATAATCCTGTTTGATGTAGAGAGAAATCCCGTGCCACATTTAATTAAAACGATAATAATATACCATTTAACACCCCTAATAAAACCTAATATTCTTTTTGCGTGTACGTTATATATTTCTAAATACATTTTCAGCTCGTGTCTTGCACACATTTGGTCATTCGCCTGCAATATATCTATCAAAACCCACCAAAATATGAGGGAACACGTTTAATATTTATTACCGCTTCAGAGAAGGCCACCCTATATCTACCAATAAAAGCAATGTTTTGCGAAAGTATAAAATTTCGAAAGCATTCATATGACAATATTTACACATTTGTGCACTGTTTATCTTGCTCCGATAATGAAGTGCAGATTTTAAGCAATCCGCAGTTAGCCACGATGTTCAACAATACCAGATAATAGAAATTATATGTATAGAAAATATGCATTTTACGTACTGTCCAAATAACATTTTATGATATGTAAAAATAACCGTGATGTTTCTATTACTTATTTAAATAAATAGGTGCTTTATTATTAAGTATTTTCAAACTATTTGTAAAAGCAATATAACCCTTAAAGCGTCTAATTGGAGAATCATATAATTGTCTCGGTTACCTAGAGTTATCTAGTCTAGAATCAAAGATTTTAATGAGAAATTCTTAGCAACATTTCTGTCAATGCTATAAAACCTAATCAGAGGTATATTGAAGTTTTTAGGAGATAATAGGAACCCTTAAATAGAATAGGCGAACTGGCGAACGATTAAATAACCTGGAGCTAACAATGCCACCTACACGAAAAAAGAGCGGATGTACTCTCTGCGTCTCTTCCATTTAGTAGATGTGATTTGATTTCACTCACGATTTAGTTTGTTCTATTGGAATTAAAAATGTTGCTGTGTTGCAACACTCAACAATATGAACACATTATTATTATTTGAAGTGTAAAAAAATAAATGTCAGGCATAGTTTACTGATAAAATGACATGTTGTACCCCTTCTAAAATTTAAGCGCCCCCAACAAAAAATATTAAACAAAAATTGGAACTTTTGGTAAAAAATTTAAAAAAGTGTTTTTTAAAATCAACAATTTTACCTTAAAAATACATATACAGTGATAACAAATTAATCTATACTTCTTTTCAGACCATGCAGCTAATAATTTTTTTGAAATCGATATTACTTTAATTGTTTAACACCATCTCTTTTATTCAGCATGGCCGCCACAAGCATCAATTTCACTGTAACAGTTTTGAAGTTTTGTTCGGGTAATCAAAGTTTATAAATAATAAAGCCAATCTTATAAATATTTTCGCGTTGTTATATCACTGGAAGTTTCTAATGAATTCAACAACAATGTTATAATGGGCAACATTGTATTAATTTCTTTATAATGGTAGGCAAACCATTATTTTTTATGTTTAAACAATCACACACTAATACCTCTCTAACAAAGAAATATTTTTGGTTGATCTCTGTTCTGGTAAGAATAAAAAAACCTTCAAGTAACGTTAAAAAGTAGGTTTTCTGGCTAAGTCAATTTTTCTTTTTCTTTGTGTTTTAATAAAACCCAGAATATTACAATTCTACTAGTTTTTTACTGGGATTTAAAGATATATAAAATAGTTATAAATGCCTTTATAAAACATAATGTATATACCCTCTAGTAATTTAATGATTAAAGTTACTTGCATTCTACCTATAAAAACTTTCTGAGTGGTACTATAGAACTATGAGTACTCAAGATATTATACACCCATTACAAACCAAATGTTGACTAAGGGTGGTGCAAAAGAACTACGAGAACAGTTTATATAACACAAGTTTCTCTAAAAAACCTTAATAAAACCTGATTACCATGTTCTATAACTTTTGATTGGATAAATTATTACTTGAGTGATCACCTTATGTCTTACTCATGTCCCTTTAAAATCCGTTACCCGGTCGATAGAAATTGGCAGCAGAAAGATAATTCAACTGATTTGTATTATTATCGGATATATATATATATATATATATATATATATATATATATATATATATATACAAAGTTGCGTAATTGAATGTTGAATAACATGTTGTTGATGAAGTTGGAAAATTCCAATTCCGACTACTTCGGAAGATATCCGTTAAAACGGAAAATCCTCATTTTCTTTTTTATTTTTCAGGCTTATCTCTGCATTTAAAGAGATATTACAAAATAAATTTATATGTGCTTACTAAAGTGCTTAATAAAATACACACGTCGTTATAGGAACTTTTCTTACTTTACAAAATGGTTCTTCGAATTTTAAAATCCGACGTTTTATCTTCGAGATCTCATCATCAACTTCATTTTTGCTTAGTATTACAATCGTGAAAAAATTACCCTTCGAGATTTTTCAGATGATTACGTTTCAGGGTCCCTAGATGCCGAAAATCATGTTTTTTCGATCTCTGTCTGTCTGTCTGTCGGTCTGTATGTTCGCGGCATAGCTGAAAAATTACTTACCCGATAGACTTCACATTATGGTCAAAAATTAAGGTTCATATTGGAATGACCTGGTAACATTTTGGTAAACATCTAATATGGCAAAACAAAATTTCGACCTAGTGAAATGTTAAAAAAATGTACAAAAAAAGTGCTCTTCCAATTTATCTGTATAAAAATCAAGTATTATATAGATACCAACTAGTAAAAATTTGGTACGAGTCCAAGATGGCGGTTTAATAAAATATTTAAAAATTCAGCCTGAAAAACTACTTAATGAACTAATTTCAAATTGTGTGCCATAACTAAGTGTAACATAGAGATGAACTAATAAAACTTTTGTACTAATTCAAGATGGCGGAACAAAATGGCGAACAAATGAAATTTTTGTAATCTGACGAAAATCACCCTCTCGGGTTTAACATATTGTCGCGTTTTAGCGTCCCTAGATGCCAAAAAATATGTTTTATTAATTCCATCGGGTTAAGGCTCATATGGAGATGACCTGCTAATATTTTGGTAAAAATTCAACATGGCAGAACAAAATGGCGGCCTAGGAAATGTTAAAGAAATTATTACTAAAAGAGTGATGATCCAATTTATCTCAAATTTTGCACAAAAATCAAGTATTATGTAGGAATCAACAAAATGTTGGCCTAACAAAATATTTAAAACATCAGCCCGAAAAAACTACTCAGTAAATTAATTTCAAATTTGAGCAAGCATTAAGTGTGTTATAGAGATGAACCGGTAAAATGGTGCTATGAATTCAAAATAGCGGAAGAAATAAAATCTTGTTCAATTGACTTTAAATTTTGGAGAAAAATTAAATGTGATATAAGGATAAACTGGTACGAATTCAACATGACTTAACGAAATGGCGGTGTATGTCAATGTAGAAACTACTTATTGAATATATTTTAAATTATGCCCAAAAATCAAGTGTGGCATAGGTAGAAACTGGTAAAATAATGGTAGGAATCCACTATGTACTAAACTAAATTGGGTCACCCTTCACTATTTGTAATAAAAGGAAAGATTCATAATGAGGGAAGTTCCGGGTAAAGGAAATTTACCGATTTTTTTAAATAGGGGCCTGAATAGTTTATTTCATTGACTATTAACCTCTTAAAACCAATGGTGTATTACACTCATACATTCCTTCCTGAATTTCATAAGATTCTGGTTTTCCGTTTCTCTCTAATATGGTATTATTTGGAATAATATTAAACTGTCTATTTAATCATTAAATGTGTCCATTGGAGACACCATATCATTTGTCAAAGAAAACCCAATAACCTTTGGTGAACAAAATACTTCGTTATTATATTCTAAATTATTCTTTCTTCACTGCTCTAGTTAAACAAAGGTGTTTTTTTTAATTGGAACTGTTTTGCTTCAAACGTTTACAAATGTTTGCTACTTATATTTATTATATTTAAGGAAGTCTTTAAACTTTGAAAATTATTATCGGTTTCGGGATTTAAAATTTTCGCTAAACATTATATTAATTGAATTGATTATCTGATCTTTATTTTTTTATGTCCATTAAGTCTATCAAACTCTAAAATATGTTTGTATGTATATGGTATTTTATATGTTACTTTAATTCTTTAATAATAATTGGATGTGTATTAACAACATATTTATCCTACAATAACTATACTTAAGGAATCTAATGGCATAAATAAATTAATTATTCCTTATCGTTTCTCAAACCTATAATAAATGTCACCGAAAAAAAATAAATTAATAACAAAGCTTGAGAAGCCCCAACCAGGAAACAAAAATATCCCAAAGGAAGTGAGATTTTCAGACTTATTCTATGAAAATATTGACACTAATGCATATATTTATCTTTTCGTGATAATGGTGTTTGTTTTATTACAAAAACGTTGGAAGTAGAAAAAGGGAACAGTCGGGTAGGGTGTGATTGAGATATGAGGTTATTCACTTTATTGGAATTTCATTATATTTACAACATTTATAGATATCTACAATCTATCATTATCTAGCTTGTTGTTCTAAAAAGATGTAATTAAATAGTATAAAGAATCTTATTGACCGTTATTGTTTTTGGATTGTGAAAATTTTAGTATTTTATACTATATATTTGTCCTAATAATATCTAAGAAACAGTACAACCAGAACTCACTAACTTTTCTTCTTATTTTTTTTTTCGTAAATTATCGTCGAAATGTTGGACGAACATATAAAGCATTTAGCGCTAGTTCCCCTAGCCAAGAAGAAAAAAGTTCCCTTGTAGATATGTCAAAAAATGCATATTAGGAAATTACGGCCCTAGATGCTTTATCCAAATTTTCCCCACACCTCTGTTTTCGGTCCTATTTTAGTTAACCTATTTTGATTTTGACACTTAAGTGAATATTTAAAAACATTTAAATTATATTACCTGGCAACGGCTTATCTTCAACAACAGTATCTTTTTATGTAATAATATATAGTCGAATATGAAAGAAAAGTTTAGGATAGTCATGTCAATACCAAAGTAATAAATACATCACAGTCATCTTTGAACCCACCTTAAAATGATTTTTTTCTTGTTTTGGTTAGAGGAACTTGCTCTACAACGTGAGCAAGTGAATTCGCGAATACCCTCACGCAATGAACTCTGTACTATGTAACTGAAAACGTCCCGTCGCGTCGATCTAAAAAAGTGAAGCAAATACATTGTATACAGAGAAAAACAACAAAACAAAAAAACAGCTCTTTATATACTATTTAAATTAATTTGGAAGAAAATAACACAGCATGTTATCTAATAACAATAGCAAATATAGATAATTACGATATTTTCAGGTGTGTTTAACAAAAGCAACTGCATAGAATTTTATTTAATAAAAAATAACACATTTTGGGTTTTAAACCATGTTAATACATGTTTAAGCCAATATCAGATCTTAAAAATGAAATTTACAAAAAAATCAGGTTTGTTTTGGACATACAGGAATTAATTTCTTACCTTATTGGATGGGGTCTAGGAAATTATTTCACCGCAAACGTGGGGAAGCCAAAGGTCGTCAGATCTATGAAAATTTAATGCAGATAAAATAAATTTCAAATTTCCACTGTTACAGTTTAATCCGGTGCATAAGGATTTTAAATGGGTGTTACTTTGAGTTATTTCTTGAAACTCATTTAACGAGCTGGAAGCAGCACATAGATGATTTGTGTAAAAAGTTGTCATCCATTTTATTTGTATTCCGTCAACTCAGTACTGTCCTTGATACTAGAGTTCTAAAGTCTATATATTTTGCATTATTTCATTCTAGAATACTGTATGACATTACTGTGTGGGGTGGGTCTAGTCAGGCAATACGTGTCTCTCGACTGCAAAAGAGAGCTATCCGAATCCTCAATACATTGGGTTTCAGGGAATCATGCAAGCTTCACTTTCCTGTATCACTAATTATGACACTCCCTTCCATCTACAATTATTATACATTAATAGAAATACATCAAAATAAACCCGCTTATTTTCTGCCATCTGAGGTTCATTCTTTCTACACTAGGAACTCTGATAATTTCAGAATTCCTAAGTAAAGATTACCTAAATCAGCTAAGAATATAGAATATAAGCGTTGAATATTAAATTTTATAACGTACTGATGCAATACATTAAGGCTCTGGAAAAGAGCTTCAAGCTCACTTGTATTATGTAGTCAAATAAATCAACATAAACATATAATCGAAATAGTTTGATTATATATTTATGAATATGATAAAAATTCCAAACTACCAAAATTTATTTACGCAAATATCACATTTAATGTTATGATTGGAATTATCTACGCAAATAAAGTCATATTTATTGTCACGAGTAGAAGAGAGGCGACAATGCTTAACGAAAGCTGTCTTTGTCACATTTGCCCCTTACACACATTTAGAATTTCTTGGCGACGGTTGGGGCCTTTACAGTTACGTAGTATAGAGTTCAAGGCCCTCCGACCTCTAATTTGTCTGCATCCTTATAGTATAAATACCGCTTATAGTTTTCAAGTTTCTTCAACAAATTTCACTATAAATAATACATGAGCCTTGTAACATATGCTATTGTAGGGGAATACTGATTTTCCTTAAAATAGCTGTTGTTGTGTGAATGGCAGCTCTTCGACAGGTGGCATTAGTGGGAAGTGAGCAAGGAATACTTACACTTGACTTTCGACGTCACTCAGTTAATTTATCATAATGTCTACAGGGTCATTTAACTGAGACATTCGGCCCTGAAGGTAACTGATCAGAATGAGTCACTTGAATTAAGTTCCAATCTATTTAAATTGCCTTTCTGTATTTTTTAAATATTGATTTAATAATTGATTAATATGATATTAGAATTCAAACTTGGCAATAGGAATCAAATAACAATTTAACTAAAAATAACACTTTACAACCAACTCTTAATTAAACTTTACGCATCAAAAGTTTCTTAAAAAAGAAGACCTAAAAAACTAATTCTTTCAAATTTCAATTCCTTGATCAAAGATGTATTATCTTACCGATTAGTAATGTTTAGTTCGAAACCGTAATAATCAGATTAGGTTTTACATAGCTGTTCAGATATATGGAGCTACATAAATTTAAATAATTAAAAGAATCTTTATGTAGTTTTGAATACAAAAAAAAATAAATTTATATCACGAAATTTGCCTGAAAGGGTTACATTTCATAAGATTATACGAAAAGAAAAATTATTATATATGTACTATACATAAAAAATGGAAAGAACTGACCTTTAATCTAAAATGCTACAGTAGAACTGTAGAGGATTAGCTCATCCCAGGACAGCTAGGCATTAGCACGTGTTCAATTAGTCCATGTGGACCGAATAAATTCTCAGAAATACAGGTTACGTTACATTTTTTCTTCAAAAATACAAAATATGAAGGAGAAAGAAAACGGCTTAGTTTATGCTACCGGGGGGAGGACCCTGTAAAGAATATTTACAATGAAGAATAAGGCCTTAAAACTAAAAAAGATCGCTTATCTTAACTTAAGAGAATCAGCAAATTCTCCAAAATATGGCCCCCATGCCAAAAAGGTAAGAAAGAAGACTTAATCCATACAAACTAATTTAACGTACAAACACGCCGCACCAGGCAAAAAAAAAATCTTAAGGCATTAACATGCCTGTCTTTCGATCACGAGATCCCGTCGAAAAATGACCTATTTAAAAATGCTCTTGACCTTTCTGTTATTAAATAACCTAACAGCTGACTGTAGAGAGAAGCCATATTATACAGAAAAATCTGCAAATTAAGGGAATCATTAATGACAATCTATAAAAATCATGAATCTCACAAGACAAGCGGTAGTACTGGCAACGTTGTAAGTAAATGTCATTCAAAGACCTGATTTATCGATCGGTAGGCGTTTTCGAAGACACTAAGTATGGTAATATTTCAGCCCCAGGGTTGTGACTGTTGGGTAATAAATCAATATTTTAATTTCCCACTAGAGAAATTGGAATATAAATAAATCGTAGAATTTTTAAATTAAAATATTACGCTCTATATAAGATTGTACATTTACCCTTTATATCAATATTTGTTGAGCTTTTCCTAACGTAGAGACAACACAGAACCTACCAAGTTCGATAAATTGCCGCCAGCGGCTAGCGTACGTAGCGATCCAAGGAGTAAAAAGGTTTTATACCTCTGTTATCATAAAACATATAAAAAATTGTTCGGATCAAGATACTTTAAACTCCCCCGTACAGTCATTATAAAATCAGTCGCATTTTTTTCGTATTTGTTGATAACTGATAATATGGACTACACAACTTGGCACTGTAAAAAATATTGGGTAACACGTTTTAATAAAAAATACACTAAGACAGATTAAAAGAGTAAATAGTGGGGCTAGTTAAACTCGATAACTAAAATCTACCAGCACTTCAGAAAAACAACACACACAGAAAAAGTAATTTACCAAGAAATGGCAGGCCGGATAACATATTAATTAAGAACACTTAACTCCGACAAAATAACATCGTCAATATTTTTCCTGCTGACTCATATTGTGGACGTTACACGATAGAGTTTTCTTGTGAAATTAATAAAAATTTCAGCAAAGTGACATGTTACAATATTATTGATTGTTTTACCAATAATGACTAGACACATTTAAGGTAATTAATGTTTGGAGCCTTTTAAAACACAAAATCTCTATTCTGATTTATTATTTTATTATTATTATTTTATTATGTTACGTTATTATTATGATTTTTAAAAATACTAGAAAACTAGAATTAATAATTGTGTAGAGATGCATTTGTGTAAAAACGCCAATTGTATTTCTAGTTAATTTGTGAAATTTTCAGATGACATAGGTTATTATTTACTTCATGACCACTATTTTCAGTAAAATAATATTAAACTATTTTTAAATTGTGCCGTAAGGACACAATTTCTAAGTATGTTGGTCTCTGGCGATCTTGAAAAAATATTTCTTATTGTCAGTAACTAATTCCTATAATACAAAATACACAAATATATATTCTAAAAGCTATTGAAAATAATATTACACTCGGTAGGATCTCTTATGATTTGTATTATTCGCTAGAAGAAAATCAGATCTAGGGCTTGTTCTAGCCGAAACCTATTTATGAACTGAAAGTACCCCATTGTATAAATAACTCAAAACTTTTTCGCAAAATTCGGCATATGCAATTTAATAAATTTAAAAAATCTTGTCAATTCGTCACTGAAATAAGACTCTATCTGAGCAAGTAAAATAGAATTTCCATTGAAAGAAAGAATATAGATACTTTTGGATTGTAATGTTTGATTTTAGTGTTAATGGTAAACTCTTAATAGTCAAATTTATCTTTTGTTAACTTATTCTATATATAGGCGCTAAAAATAACTCTCCTGTCTTTCCTAACATGAGGCTGATAGATGTGCATTCTCTCCAACTATCAGTAAACAACCTTATAATCTTAAAAACAACCGTAACAATCGGCTAATATGTTAGCACTAAATGGTATAAAAGTTTACAAAATTCATCATTGTTTGGTATAGGTGATAAGCATATTATATTGAGAGTAATATTTACATTAACTAAATTACTTTTATATAAAAGAAAAATTTAATTAAACTTCTAACAAAACAACCTTTAGGGGCATCTTAAATTAAAAGTAGCACTATTTTATAAAAGGAAACATTTACCAGGAAATTATTTTTCAAATTTTAACCAAAACAATTTGAAATTTTATATCTTTAGAAACAATTAAAACCTAGTTCCGGTTTTACCGGAAGCGATTTCTACTCTTTTATTTTAAATCGCACACTGTATATCTACTATCATATCCAATCTAAAATTTCTTTTTCAACGATATATCATAAGTTACCTTTTGATTTCAAAATGGTTACTGGACAGCTACTTTTTTGAAATATAAGCATTGTCGGTTTATAAAAAAAGATAGTCACTATTCATTAAATATTTCTTTTAAACAGATCGAAATCTTTTTGACTTTTTAAGGCACTGATCAAAGAACTGATTTTTTAAAAACAGGATTTTTAATTTTTATCACTTCTTATTTTTATGGAATGAGCAATTAAATCCTATACTTTCAATGACATCTTCATTTTTTAGCAATCATTGTTGCCGTAAAAATACTTCTTTCAATATCAAATGTTAACTTTTAAGATGAGCATAAAATAACTTTTTTTTTAATTTAAGCAATCCTGATTTGATGGAAAATAAAGATTAATATGCGTAACTATACGACGAAAATTGCCTCATACTGAATTATATAGGTGTGTCAAATTTCATACTGATATGTTAGTAAATTAAAAAAAAAATAATAATAATAAAAAAAAAATTATTATTTGTTTATAGTTTATAGTTAGTTGCTTTAAGTTTAGTAGATAATTTTATAAGATTATTGTTAGATTAGAAAATTAATTATTAATTTATTACACTGGTAGCCACAGCAACTCAGTTAGGCTAGTCGGAGGCGATTTGTAGGTTCGTATTGATTTTTAAACTTTTATGTTCGCCATCAACTTTAGTAGTTGGTCATAAAGAAGGAAACACAAGATAATAGGCCGATCTAATGTTTTGTAATTAAGTCCTATGGACTAAAGATAAATTAGGCCTTAATTATAATCTCTAATTAACAGAACCTAAAAAATTAAAAGATAAACACAAACATAGAAGCTAGTTTTAAAAATACTAAGATTAATTATTTGGAAATCTACAGTATGAAACACTGTAAACTGAAATTTATATTATAGAATAAACATTATAAAAAGATATTAAATTAGCCAAAATATTAAAATATTATTTTACATAAGATAGTAAAAACTAGAATTTTTATAAACAAAAGTGAAATAGACCAGTATTTTGTTATTTAATTTCTAAATATACGTATATATTTACAATGGAGATGTATGCACCTTAGTCAAATTTGAACCAACAATTAGCATAGATGTAAAAGACTAGGCCTTATCTAACTACTCAATCATAAAACAAAAGTTAAGCAGAATGACAGTAGAAACTAGAGTATTTATCAGTATACAGTGATCTCAATATCCCAAGTAGAAGACTTCGAAATATATAAAATTATTAAGCAAAAAGTATAAAATAGTAAAAATAATAAATTACCAAGAAAAATACTCATGTTTTAAGTGGTAATTTTCCAAAGGAATCAAAAACGCTAGGACCACCCAAAAGCCAGTGAAAAAGTCGCAACACAAAACGTCTAGAAGAGCAGCAAGTCATGGCAGCAAAAAACTATCCCAGCTTCTCATAAACATCCATCTTCTCCAGAGTGTTCTGCAACTCTGGGAGATAGAGTAAAAAACACCTGCACTGTAGACTCGTCAGACTTCATCAGATACAGTTCTAATCCAAGATAATTATCATGATAATTTTGGTAATTTTAAAGTTTTGAATTAAAAAGATCTTGAAGAAACCTAAAAATATAATCTTGCGTTATCCAAAACTGAAAAATATTAATTAATCTAAAGTTAAAAGAAAGCTGATTGTTCCAAAATTAAAAGAAAGTTAATTGTTCCAACATCAAAAGCCTGAAACCAAGAAAAATCACATGTCAGCTTACACTTGCACAAAATGCGTCCTGTAAAAAAATCATTTACCTGTTCTTCGGGCTTATATTTCAGCTAGTTGAATTGCTGACTGCATTTCCTTCTATATACAGAAGATTAGAACTAAACCATTATTATTTGTGAAATCCGACCAGTAGCGTATTTAGGGGTATAACAATTCCTTTATATACTTGTAATAGACCTCACACTTTTGTTATGAAAAATCATTTTTTTTCTACAATCTAATCATAGACGTTTCTAGATTTTTTATTTGCTTTTTAAAACTATATTGACAAATTGTAACGAGTAAAATTAACAACAAAGTTTTTCCTTTAGAGGGCGATTCACGAATATGTATAACTATCAATTTTTTTATATTGTATTTATTATATGAAGCGCATGTTTACGAAAATTTTAACTACACTAAAAACTATATATTTACTAGTATTAATGCAAGCGTAATTAAAATAATATAAAAAAATAATAACAATTTTTTAAAAATTCAGTGTAGGATATTTTACAAATTATTGTATTGTTCTGCTTTTATAATTATTTTATTAAACTAAGTGCTTTAGATATATACAGAAGCATTAAAAAAATATTTGATACAATAGTACCGAAAAATGAATTGTTTTAGAAGTTTTTATACCAAAAAAAAAATGAGTCGGTTAAATTTCATATATTTTAAATAAAGTTTAATATAGGTATCCTTGCCAAACATAAAATAATAGTTACCAATTCTGTATGACCCGTTTTTAATAAACATAGTTTTTAATAATAAATCAAGACTGATTTTTCAATAGCTTTTCTCATAAACGTATTATAACTCTGTCCAATTAGCATTGAGAAGGATAAGATGGATTTGAAAAATGATAAACATAAGGGTTGTTTACTTACCTTTTAACTTAAAGTTTGTCTTTTAACTGCCGGGTGTACATCCGTTTACTACCGTCATTCTGAAAAGAACATTTTTGCGGACGTTTCACCAAAATCACATTTGGCATTTTCGAAGCTTTCGTTCTCGCGTCTGAATATAGTCTCTACTCGAACGCGAGAACGAAAGCTTCGAAATTGCCAAATATGATTCTATTACCAAGTCGTCCCCATATTAATTGCTACCAAAATTTCAATGGGGAAAGTATTTTTTTCGCTATGTTGCGAACAGACACCCCGAGAGAGACAGTATTGAGAAAACATGTTTTTCGGCATCTATGGACTCTGAAAGGTAAAGACCTGAAAAAATCTCTGAGGATAATAAACACAAGAAAAATCAATCAATCATTTCCCATAACGTGTGGGGGCATTTAGTCATTAAATACTTCTTGACGTAAAATTTTTTGGCATGATCCCGTATTATGAGGAAAGGTACTGTACAATTTATCGAGGCAAAAAAAAACATAGGAACCAAAAGAGGGGGCAGGTAACAATAAGATTTTAGGGGACGGCCACATGTTGTGATATATACCGTTTAAAAAAAAACTAAAACGAAAATTAACGAATCACCAGTATATGTTGTACTCGTTATATTGAAAAGGATGCCAGGAAGTAAAAATTTTGAAGACACAGTATATTGGCAAAGATTCTGGCTTTAAAAATTCCTAAAAATCATTATGATACGTCGATTAGTTTTAAAAATATGTCAGATTTTACTTGACGTTCCAGACCTCTGCCAGTGTATTTCTGTTTAATAATTGGTTTAACAAAATATTTGAGATACTTAGGGCTCAAAAACGTCAAACTTCTGAATTGAAATTTAAAATAAATCTATTGATATGAAATAATGAAAAGAGTAAGGCTAGGAATGATAAACAGGAGCAAGCGCACTGCAGCGTATTTGGAATTCCCCGCAGTGAAAGCGAAAATATCCTTGCAACGGTTTTAGACATATTTGTAAAAAAAGTTAAATAATATATTCTATTAAAAAAAGTGAATACGATGCTCATACAGATTCCACTCAACTACTACATAACTTTTAGCCTTATCATAGTGCGGAATACATTGTAAACTGGGAGTTTGGTAAGCTTTATGCTTAATGCTTTTGAGGTTTTGACTAAAATTAATTCATCATGTTTCATATATATATATATATATATATATATATATATATATATATATATATATATATATATATATATACTGAAAAACCTAATATGTTAACTTAACTGATTACTTTTTTATTTCACTTCGGGCTATTGTAGTTTTTCAATAAGTAAGTAATTTGTGTTTAGTATACATATTCAAATATTTAATACCCTTGTCCTTTTCTTTCGCTAATTTTTAATTTTTTGCTTCCTTAAGTAATTTAAGATCACAAATTATTTTGTTCTTTAAAAATCATCATACCGATAATAATTCCAGTTTAATTGGAGTATTTGAAATTTAGTTCTCTGCTGATAGATATACGATTTTGCTGTAAAACATAATTATAATTTTTCAGGTAGGATATATTGGTTACGAGTAAAGGAGTTGGTTTATACATCACATGTGATGTTGTTTGTTTGTATCAATTTAGTTACTCATGGCAGGGATGCGGCTGAGCATGTCAAGATTAAAACCCAGTCTTGCAACCACACTTTAATTATAGGAAGTATTTATAGACCACCCAACTCAAATTACAATAAATTTATAAATTATATATAGGATAGCTTTATTGAAGTTTTTGCCCAGTGTGACAGACAGGATTCTGTGTTTGGGTAGTTTTAATATAAACCTGTTGAATGATGACGCATGACAAGTAACACACTGAATGTGAACTAACTAAACAACAATTAATTGATTTTTGTAATAATAATTCTCTATTAGTTCAGTTATTAACAAATATTTTAAATTTAATTTATGTTGCGTACCTCCCAGAGTGCAGGATGCTGAATGTGACCATTTATTCCCATAACCAACTTTTTGTGTATAAGTTAATGTTATATGTTCTTAATTTACTTGGAATAATAAAAGATAATATTATTATTATTAATAAATACAAGATCTAAATTCCGTGAAAGTGTTAAAGATAGTTTTCAATAGATATCAAATATACTTATATCTACACCATTCAAGCCATATTATCGCACCATCTGCTAAAAGCTCCTATGCAAACAAACATATGGTTCTTATTATTTACGTGATATATTTGCTTGTTCAGATGATTTATGATGGCTTAACAAAGGGACAGAAATATCATTTTCTAAGCCTTTGACCAGCGGCAACAATTTGGACATCATTATTATGCGACATTTGTGAAAATAGCTGTAAATATATATTTGGAAATATTCAATTCGAAATTCAAACGATTCTAAATTTGAAAATACATATACATATTAGATATATATATATATATATATATATATATATATATATATATAATTTTCTCAGTTGTCTTTAAAGATAAAGGTATTTATCAATACGATTTGATCAATGGACTTTATATAATTTGTGCCTTTATTTGTTATATGGTATGTTTCCAATGTAAACAAAAATAATGATTGTCAAAAATATAATAAATCCTGGATAAATGAGACCTGGATAAGTGGAAAACAACACTTCTCTTCTAAATAATGTCTTAGTAAAACTTATATACCTCTTAATCTGAGATTTATTTCTATTTTGTTTTGATATTTTTTTTTATTAATCATTTGGATCGCAAGGACTACTATATACCTATACGATTTTTCATACTAAATGAAAGAAATGACGAGTACGCCATTTTTTGTGTTATTCTCATCACTACATTCCGTATTTAGTTATTTCAGTTCAAATGATTTTGGTTATAGTTCGAACTTTTTTTGAAAAAAATCATTGTGTGAGAAACTCATATTGTTATCGGTACTCAATAAATAAAAGACGTATAAATTATGTTAATTGTGTGTTTTTATTTAATAATGCACCTCTACAAATGAAATAAATTTTATTCTAATGTATATTAGCGGAACCCTGTGTAAATAGTACAATAATATTTCGTACCTGAATATCTGGTAAATTGGATACATAAAATACTTCTTTAGGCGACGAAATGTTATAGGTTATTTGAGATTTCAGTTACCTTGGTCTCAATGTATTTACGTTTCTGTTCGGTTCTTATAAATACTCGTCTAATACTTATTATAGGGTTCCTACGTATATAATAGACGTGTTAGCTAACATGGGAAAGTGATCAGTTCTTTAAAACCTTGCTCCCTAATAGTTAGCATCCGAATTGGTTACGCATTTAATTTATTTTCACCAGTGGGACGCTACGTGTGGAATGCTTCAGGCTGTTAAATGCTGCCTCAAAAGAAGACGCTATGGTAACTTAAAACAAAGCAAAACTTCACACTTTTACAATGAATGAGACCTTATGATAAAAAAACGAGAAAGTCAACATAATATTATAATCCCAGGATTTTCCATAACCAGCAAATTTAAAAACTATCTGACTCAGATAATAAATGGCTTGTTCAAGTGCATTACCCTACAGAGGCATTTTGGAATGTAATGTTTAAATGTGGTTTACACTTTTACTTGGCATAACCTCGACGATTTTTCAAGAGATGCTATATGCAGTTTTATACGTGATAAGTAACTAGATGACGTTAAGTGGACAGTCTTGAGGCAAGTCTTCTTTAAACCTCAGATTCTAACTAATTGGTCAATAACTAAACAATAGTCGATTAGGACATAACAATACACAGAGGCTTAGTTGCTGTTAAAAAGTCGTCATTGTAGACTTGACAGACAGCTAAGAAAAATACGCACTGCCAGGCTGGTGATAAAATGATCAGAGGTATCTAAACTTAGATTCCTTAAAAGAGCCGTATAGACCTTGATGTCGGTCGCCAGGATTCCCCATTCTTACTATAACACTACTAGTTTTTCTTCATCTTCATAATGTAATGTTCTCCCAGTTGCCTTATATTCCCATGCATTGCTGCAGTTATAATACGTTTAAAAAAACAGATTTTTTTTAAATTTATTATTGCAGTCTCGCATGTCTTTTAAGCGTATGCAAATTAAGAATATAAGCCAATTTTACAGATTTTTTATGCTTCCGTTGATTCTGTTTTAATACACTATATGATTCGTCTAAAAATGTTAGATTTTTACTTTCTTCGGAAAAGGGAAGTATTGTAATCGTGAAAAATAATCCTTCGAGATTGTTTCAAAATTACGTTTCACGATGCCGAAAAATATGTTTTCTCAATTCCGCCGGTCTCTCTGTCTGTCGGTCTGTCTGTTCACGGCATAGCTAAAAAACTACTTACTCGATTGACTTCAAATTTTTATCAAAAATTAGGGGTCATATGGGGATGACTTGGTAAAAATCCAATATGGCAAAACAAAATAGCGGCTTAGTGAAATTTTAAAAAAACTATTACTAAAAAAGTACTTATCCAGTTTATCTCAAATTCTGCACAAAAATCAAGTATTACATAGGAATCAACTGGCAAAATTCTGGTATAAATCCAAGATGGCGGAACAAAATGGCGGCTTAAAATATTTAAAAATTCAGCCTGAAAAAGTACTTAATGGACTGATTTCAAATTGTGTGCCATAAATAAATATGGTATAGAGGTGAAATAGTACAACTGTGGTAATAGTTCAAGATGGCGAAACATAATGGCGGCTGAGTAAAATATTCGTAATCGTGAAAAAATCACCTTCTTAGGTTTTACATATCTTCACGTTTTATCGTCTCTAGGTGCTAAAAATACGTTTTATCAATTCAGTCGGTCCTATCTATCTATTGATTTCAAAATTTGGTCAAATATTGAGGTTTATATGGGGATGACCTGGTAATATTTTGGTAGTAATCCAGTATAACTGCATAAGATGGTGTCTAGTGAAATATTAAAAAAATATTTCTAAAAAAACTACTTACGGAATTTATCTCAAATCTTGCACAAAAATCAAATGTTATATCGAAATGAACTGGTAATATTTTGGTATGAGTATAAGATAGCAAAACAAAATGGCTGCCTAATAAATTATTTAAAAAAAATCAGCCTAAAAACACTACTTATTAGATTAACTTCAAATTTTATGCTAGCATCAAGTGTGATATAGAGATAAACTAGTGGTATGAATTTAAGATAGCGTAACAAAATAGCGGCAAATAAAATTTATAAAAAACCGACGTAGAAAAATCTTATGCAATTGACTTTAAATTTTGCAGAAATTTTAAATGTGTTAATTTAAAAACTATTGATTGCACTTATTATAAATTATGCCCAAAAAACCAAGTGAGGCGTAGGTAAAATATTGGTAGGAAGACAATATGATGCAACAAAATGGCGCCCAATAAACATTTTTGAAAAGACGGTATATATGTGTTACTAAATGACTATGTGCTGAACTGAATTGGGTCATACTTCAATATTCCTAACAAAATAATAATAATAATAATAAAATTTATTGTGAAAAATACTACAAAATATCCTCAAAATATATTAAAATTCACAAATAAACCATTTTCCACTAAAGAAATTCTTGTTCGTGGATAGCTTTTTAAGTGTGAAATACCTAAATAATAAATAATTCATCATATTTACCATTTAGTCCTAAGTAAATACTTTTAACATAAATCTACAGTACACAATAAATATATTATTGTGTACTTATAAAAGGTAAAGTTTTAATTTGTATACTAGTGATAATGTAATATGAAAAACATGAATTAATATGAATGAATGAGGGAGGAGAACATGCACTAATTCTTAATATTAACAAGTCTGTGAATATCAGACCTTGGTGTTTGCCTAATCTAATCTGCTAGTCGCTTTTTAAAGACTGGATATGATGACACCGTTGACCTACAGTTTTACTGCTATTTGGGATTTCCATCGTGTTAACTTTATGTCTAGTTGAGTAGTTATGACTTACATAATTTACAGTGTGTTTTTGCTTAAATTGATTTAGTGATAATTGTTTAAAGAATAATTGCCGCATATCCAGCATATCACTCTCCTTGTACAATGCATCACTAGGAAATAAATAATCTTTCCCAAAAATAATTTTCAGAATCCATCTCTGGGTTACTTCTAAACGCTTTATATAGGTGTTTGATACACCGCCCCATGCCAAAATAACATAGAAAAGATGTGACTGCACTAGAGAACAGTACAATACTTTAAGCTGACTAACGTCAAATATTTGTTTAAAGAATTTGAACTTGTTGATTAAACATCTTAGTTTTACTAGAACAGCGTTGATATGTCTATCCCATCTCAAATGACTGTCTATTGTGATTCCAAGGTACCTGGTGCTTTTAGCATGTTTGATAGTATGGTCTATATTATTTATTGTAATTTTTAGCTCTAAATATTCAGGTAAGTTGCAAGCGTATGAGGTAAACGGCAGGTAACATGTTTTTTTCCAGTTAATAGAAAGCTTTTTGCTATTCTCTTTAGACTTCCCTAGTCCTGATCTTAATAGAAAATAGCGGTGTCGTCGGCAAAACTAACAAGTTTACCTTTTGTAGGAATCCGGAAAATATCATTTATATACAGATTAAAGAGCATCGGTCCCAAAACTGTACCTTGCGGTACTCCATATAGTACCTGTTTGTAGCCACTTACAATATTGTCTATTTGGACACATTGTTTTCTATCCGATAAATAACTCTCAAGCAGCCTAAGGGAAACACCTCTAAAACCTAGATCTTCCATTGTGCACAGTAAATCATGGTGACTCACCGTATCAAAGGCTTTAGCCAAGTCGACAAAGATGCACAAAGCGGGATGAGATTTATCTACGCTCTGATATATTTTTTCTACTAAGTCGCTTATTGCATCCTGTGTCGACTTGTCCGTTTGAAATCCATATTGATTGGCCGATATTATTTTATATTTACTGATAAAATCTGTTATTCGTTTTTTTAAGATCTTCTCAAATACCTTGGACAAACTAGACAGTAACGATATTGGTCGATAATTGTTTACATCATTTTTATCTCCAGATTTATAAAGTGGTTTTACTTTTGCAATTTTAAAAACTGACGGAAATATTCCAGTATTTAATGATTTATTGATTAGGTATGTGATGGATTTTGTTAAATATTCAATATTATCCTTTAAAATTTCAGCTTTTATGCCATCGATGCCTGGAGCTTTACCTGATTTTAGGTCATGTATTATTTTAAATATCTCAGTTTCGTTGGTCTCGTCCATGTATATGGAGTTTTGCAGTTGTTGTTTTGGGAATATTTTTTGTGTTTGTTTTATCGATTTTGCCATATTTTGTCCAATTTCTGCGAAAAAAGTGTTAAACGTTTCAGCAATCAATTTTTTATCTGTGGTGGTAACATTATCGTTTGTTTTTAAGCTTTTGATTTCCTTAGTTGTTTCCTGGTTTCCAATTTGCTTTACACAGTTCCATAATTGTTTTGGGCAGTTTTTATTTGCGTTGACTAGATCTTTAAAATAATTGTTTTTAGTTGTTTTTATTAAATTATTTAATCTGTTTCTATAATTTTTGTATTCGTTGTGGATAGTCACATCGTTTATGTTTTGTCTGTGTTTTCTATAAAGCTTGTTTTTGACTGATAAAGATTTTAATAATCCTTGTGTAATCCAAGGAGTTTTTTTAATGTCCTTTCTCTTTAGTTTTATCGTTTGGCTACACTCTTCGATCACCTTCGATAACTTACTTACGAAGCAGTTTGCAGCATTATCAGTATCATTTGCTTCATATACGTTTATCCAGTTTTCTTCTTTTAATCTATTTTTCAACTTAATGTGATCCAAGTATGTCCTTGTTAAATTAACCTCCATTACATTACTCTCCATAAATGTCTCCTGAGTAACGCATTGCAAGACCACAGGAAAATGATCAGTTATAATTGACTCTAGGACGATAGGTGTAAATGAATAGTTACAACGTGGTTTAATAAATATATGGTCAATACATGATCCTGAGTCGCCCTGAGGTCTTGTTATTTTATTTATGGCTGAGAGATACCGCTGTTCCGCTAAAATATTTAAATGCTCATTAGCTGAGTAGGAATCGGTGTCAAGAATATCAATATTAATATCTCCCACAATAATACTTAAATCAAACTGTTCCCTTGCCTGTGACAAGAAATCAAATAAATTTGAATTAAATTCGTTAGGACACAAGGAACTATTCATAACGAGGGAAGTTCCAGGTAAAGGAAATTTATCAATTTTTTACTTTGCCAGTCATATTTAGAACTGTTATAAACTTTTGTATATACCATATATGACCCCTAGTGTGTTTTATTTTATTTTTTAAATAATTAATGATGCGTAACCAATCTAACATTTCTTATTTTTTAGCTACTACGCATAAGGGCATCGCGCTGTGAGGTCCTCCATACCTTACCATGTGTTATCAGGGACAAGTTCATAAGTCTCATGGGCACGTGAATTGTGGAATTATTAGCCTGTTCAGAGTTCTTGACAACATCTTAAATAAAAATAATCGTAAAATGTACAACACAATATGCTAATCATCTCTATTATTGCATACTACGTACGCAGGCTTACCCAATTCACATTCATCATGCATTGTGTTCATGTGCACAGACCTGACTCATAGCTGCATTACAAAGAATTTTCCTGAGATAATGCTGTCAACTCTAATGGCGATTGGTATTTTTAGTTACTACACACCCACTAGTCGTTATCACTTACGGTGCGTAACAGATGATATGACTGATTTATTTTCTTACTTTGTTTCGTCTTTATAACATGTGATTTTACAGTTTTTGTAACTAATGTTTCGACGATGAGTCAAAGGAAATACACTGCTGGACAATAGGTTTGTCCAATGTAATTTTCTAAGGCAACTTCGAAGACTTGTATTTGCAAAATAAATGGAGATATCGAGATGCGGTTTTTAATTTATTTTAGACAATATGATTTTGAGTAACATGTTTTTGTGTCAATATTATAGGAGGCTCAAAATATTATATACAGGGTGTTAAATATTACCCTTGCAAAAATTCGAAATTTAATTTCTACCGAGAATTTAAAAAACCTAAAATCGATTAAAATTTTTATACCTGGATAGGCAGTGGATGAATACAAAACAACAATTTTTGCCGATTTTTGAGAGTTCCTATATTTTGTTAAATATGGTGATTTTCCCTAAAAAAAAAGTTTTTTAACTAAAATTGTTATATATTTGATACTATTACACAAGCAACAGTATTTCTTTCCTCTGCCGTATTTTTACACATGCCTTTAAAATGCCCTTAGGGTTATTTTAGATGATACAGGTTGTCCAAAAAATGTTTGTTTCTCGGTAATACAATGAATATATATTTTTCTTTAACGTTTAGTAACTTCTCGTTTATCTGCAAACTGTCACAAATTAAAACATTTTGACTTCACTGGCGTATACCCTACGTCAGTGTCTCTAAACGGTTTTTTATTTTTATTTGTCGACTCACAATTTAAGCGTGTTTGCACAATAATTTTTTGCTTTTTTTTTAGTTTTTCTAGAATTTTAGGGTTAGTTGAAATAACAGATGAAAATAATTTTCACTTCCTTATCGTCATTTTTTCTTCTCTACAAATTGGTGAAGTTAGTTTTTCATTCCGACGTTTCGGATCCCGGCGACCATCATCAACTTTTTAAATTTAAATACGGACCTGGATTTTTTATTTCAGTATTTGATAGCGTTTAGAACCCTAAATTAAATAGTGACAAAAAAGTCATACCACGTCATTTCAATTTTTCGAGAAAATCGGTATTATTTGAAGTATTGCCAAAAAACGCCATCTAGTGACCACGAGTAGAATCATTACGCTATAGTCAATAGGTCTACGTGAAGAGCAAAAACAGCGCTTTTTTCTGACACCAAGATCAATGTCATCGGTTCGTCCAAAGCGGAGATATAAAGGTTTGAAAGAGAAAAAAATGACCTTCCCCCACAACTTTATTACTGAAAATAGAAAGAATTATAGAAAGGAAAAATTTGCGTAATTACTTAAAGAATACAATGGCTATATTTTCGACAAACCTTAATTGGGAAATTTCAAGGGGAAATCGGCATTTTCCATTTTTGAGTTGCGGTTACGCCACTTACCGGCCGGTTTTCGAACTTAAAAATAATTTTTAGCGATTTCCCTTGGCCGATTTACCTATACATATTTTTCCCTTAAGCTCTATACCAGTTAATAATGCCTAAATTAAATTTAAATGAAAGAAGAAACTGTATTCGTCTCTTAAATGGCGGAATAAGTGAACATGAGGTCGCCAATATTTTTAGTGTTAGCCAAAGAATGATGAGTAGAATAAAAAGTCAATGTAATGTGGACGGGAACGTAAACTTCCGCTACCATAGTGGACGTCGAAAGAAAATTGGACAGTGAGAGGAACGAATTTTGATTAGAGACGTTCGTAGGAACAGTACTCAAAGCGCAAAAATATTAAATGCTACTTTTAGGACACAAACCCGAGTTGCAGTATCTAATCGAACAATTACGAGAACGCTTAACCGTAATAATTTAAGGTGGGTATTCTCTACTAATCTACTAATTCGATGTTGTTAATCATTACAATAAACATTTTGTGGGAATTTTTAGCACAGTGTTTGTTTTTTATTTTAGGGCCAGACGTCGTGCAAAATGTCCAAGATTACTCCCTCGGCATCGAACAGCTCGACTGGAGTGGGCACAAAATCGTATTGGCTGGAGGGAACAGTGGAATTTGTAGCCGAAACCAAGATAAATTTAATTTATTCAGATGGCAGAGTTTTAGTTTGGAGGGAACCTAGCTCGAGATATGCAGAACAAAATATGGCAGCACAGGCAGCATTTGGTGGAAGAGGCGTTACTGTTTGGGCTGGCTTAATGTGGAACGGGAAGACAGAACTGTTTATTACTGAAAAGACTATTACAGCTAGATGCTATAGAAATAATATTCTTATTCCCAGAGTGCTTCCATATGCACGAAATTACGGAGAAAATTTCGTTTTGGTAGATAAGAATGCTAGGCCGCATCGAGCCCAGAGTGTAAGAAACCTGCTAGAATTTAATAATATTGAAAGGATTGATTGGCGAGCGAGGTCGCCTGATTTAAACATAATCGAGAACGTTTGGTCATATCTAAAATTACTAATTACATCAAGGCTTAATTCACCTTTAAATTTACCAGAATTAACTCGAGCGCTAGAAGAAGAGTGAGAAAATATTCCCCAGGTGTATATTAACAATTTAGTCTTAAGCATGCCTAGGACATGTCAAGAGGTTTGGAATCGTAGAGGAGGACCCACAAAATATTAGAATAAATCTTAATAAAGTTTGAGGATTCATTAAATCTGAAACAGTACAAATTTAATTTTTATTTTTACAATTTGAAACTTCTGACACAGGTAAACAACTGGTACAGGATTGATAAGTGTCTTTTCTAGCGAATATGTGCAAAAACATTAAGATTTGACCAACCTGTAACAACGGTAATACTGAGGCGACAAAGTGTTTTGATTTGTGACAGTTTTTAGTTAGTCGAGAAATTACTAAACGCGTTAAGGAAAATCAGAAATTTATTTTATTGTAGAGAAACTAACATTTTTGAACAAGCTGTATAATATAAAATACTCTTTTGGATGCTTCTTTGGTTTAAGGTATGTATAAAGTTACGTCATATGAAGGAAATACTGCTCCTTGTATATTTTATTGTAAAAAGGGCAAAATTATTGACCGTTTTTAGTTTTTTGATAAAATCGTCCTATTTCAAAAGATATAGGGGTATGTAAATATCGCTCAAATTTGTTTTTTATATTTGTCTACTGATTATCGTAGTATAGAAATTTTACACTTACTTTTTTTTTGTTTTTTTTTTTAATTATCCGTAAAAATGAAATTTCGGACATCTCAATATCTTTATTGGTCTGCAAACATAAATTGTGAAAATTGCCCTACAAAGTGGCATATCAAGTATTGTACAGGGTAGATAAATAATCGAGGTAAGAGGCTGTAGCACGGGAACCGTTAATGATAGATAAGGAAGAAAATATTTATAGGCAAATCGGCCAAAAAAAAATCACTGGAAATTGTTTTCAAGTTCGAAAACCGGCCGGTAAGGGCAACAGCAACTCAAAAATGGAAAATGCCGATATTTTCTTGAATTTTCCCCAATTAAGGTTTGTCGAAAATATAGCCATTGTATTCTTTAAGTAATTACGCAAATTTTTCCTTTCTATAATTTTTTCTATTTTCATCAATAAAGTTGTGGGGGAAGGTCATTTTTTTGTCTTTCAAAACTTTATATCTCTGCTTTGGACGACCCTGTGACATTGAGCTTGGTGTCAGAAAAAAGCGCTGTTTTTGCTCTTCACGTAGACCTATTAACTGTAGCGTAATGATTCTACTCGTGGTCACTAGATAACGTTTTTTGGTAATTCTTCAAATAATACCGATTTTCTCGAAAAAACGAAATGGCATGATATGACTTTTTTGTCATTATTTTATTTAGGGTTCTAAAAACTATCGAATAGTAAAATAAAAAATCCAGATTCGTATTTAAATTAAAAAAGTTGATGATGGTCGCCGGGATCTGAAACAATAATAATAAGGAATAAAAACAATAAGGAAGTGAAAATTATTTTCATCTGTTATTTGAACTAAGCCTATAATTCTAGAAAAACTAAAAAAAAACAAAATAATTATTGTGTAAACAATCTCAAATTTGTCAGGCTGTAACTGAAGCAATAGTGAGGCAACACACAAAAATAAAAAACCATTTAGAGGCACTTACATAGGGTATACTCCAGTGAAGTCAAAATGTTTTAATTTGTCACAGTTTGCAGATAAACGAGAAGTTACTAAACGTTAAACAAAAACATATATTCATTATATTACCGAGAAATAAACATTTTTTGGACAACCTGTATCAACTAAAATAACCCTTCCGGCATTTACGTACGGCAGAGGAAAGAAATACTGTTGCTTGTGTTTTCGTATTAAAAATATAATAATTTAAGTTAAAAAAAAATTTTTTAGGGAAAATCACCATATTTCAAAAAATATAGCAGCTGTCAAAAATCGCCAAAAATTGTTGTTTTGTATTCATCCACTGCCTATCCAGGTATAAAAATTTTAATCGATTTTAGGTTTTTTAAATTCTCGGTAGAAATGAAATTTCGAATTTTTGCAAGGGTAATATTTAACACCCTGTATATAATACTTTGAGCCTTTTATAATATTGAAACAAAAACATGTTACTCAGAATCATATTGTCTAAAATAAATTGAAAACCGCATCTCGATATCTCTGTTTGTTTTGCAAATACAAGTCTTCGAAATTGCCTTAGAAAATTACATTGGACAAACCTATTGTCCAGCAGTGTACATAGATGCCTTTGTGTGCTTTATTTTAACAATTTTTCTGTAAGTTCGAATATAACAACTTGGTTATGCGCTTGTTTCTGCAATATCTGCTTTGTCTTTTCTTCCAGGTGACACTTTTAAGGTTAGCTACAAAATTATAAGAAATGTTTGGGGCAAATTTAAAATGAATTAAATAAAAATTTGTTTATATAATTCAGTACGTATAAAACAAGCGATTAAAAATTTTTATTTCGCAGCGAATTATATATTTTTTTTTTTGAAATAATAATAATACATCCAAATAAAGATGATAAACAAGTGGAAATAGAAATAGAAAAAAGCAAATTAGAAAGGTCAAAAATACTTTTTTAAATACATTAAGAAACTTAGATAAGATATATTTTGAGTTGGGCATTTCTAGCTCTAACGTCATGATTTGATCACAACCATTATTTAAAGTTGGGAAATTTGTAATAAATTTTAATGCTTCTTGTTTTTATACGCTAAGTTCTGATTCTACAAACGCCCATATATTCCATTATTAATATACTATATGGGGAAGTATTGAAATTCCCAAAAATTCTAGAAATATATAAGCAGATTTTATTTGACGTTTTAAAGTCCCTAAAACACAAGAGACATATTTTTAGAAAAAAAATGTATGATGTCGATACGTGCATGTGTAAACAAAATTTGACCGCACAATAACGGTCAAAGCGATTCACATTTGCAACAAGAAAAGTAGAGGTGCAATGGATTGCGGGGATTAGATTTTGGGTACCATGGTCTTAGATCTTCTATAATTTTAAGGAAAAAATATAAAAACTCATGTTTCGGGAACACACAAACCCATATCAGTCAAATTGAAAACAGAAGTAGTGTAAATGTTTTGATTTCGAAAAACTTTGAAAGCGAAACACGTCAAATTTCTTCTATTAAGTTGTACTCAAAGACATTTTTTTATACGGATGAAACAGCCTCCTGAAAACAACAATAAATACCTTGTAAGATCACTTAGCTTTTTAACAAACAGGGAAACATGTCACATTACTTCTATTTTTTGCATTATTATTTTTTTCTTATGCAGGGTATATTAAGGATATGAAACAATCCCCAGAAAACCAAAATAGTTTTTCTTTAAAAGCGGTTATTTAAAAACAACACACGGTGAAATTTCTTTTATATCTTTTTATATAAACAAGTGTAATATGACAAATTTATTTTCTTTTTTTTTATACTTAAGCAATTTTTTCCTTTATATAAGGTTAATCTAATAGGGTGAAACAATTCTCTAAAAACCGAACTAAAATCTTAAGTTTTTTAAGAAGTGTAGATCGCTAAATCACACTCCTAATGATATATATTTAATTATATAAAATGCGTTATCAAGTCACCAAAGAGTTTTTAAGAACTTCGAAGGCCCTTCTAATCCTTAAATTCTATAATTTGTGTCAACTGCTCAACATACGAACCCCTGAACTAAGTACGAAAGATACTTCTTGTTTTGCTTATATCAGTAACATTAAAACCCGATTGCGCGTTGTCTGTTTTGTTCTCTTTTGTACAAGTAAGCACAAGTAAATAATCTTCGGGGGTCAGAAAAGGAAACCCAGTTTCTTAGCTGCTGCCGTGAGAAAAGTAGTCCAATCCCCTGTTGAAAAGCAATACCAGCAAGTTATTATTGTTCTAAATGTTGTGGGTATTGATGGAAAATTTGTACTATAGAGAACATAATTGTGTCTTAGTAGAGTCAAACTGGACATAGTTCTAGTTTCCCTATTCTTGGTTTTTATAGAGGTTCTGGGTTAAAGATACAATTATTGCTCTACACCCAATTTCATTCTTAAAAACAAGTTTATAAAACGTTCCACTTGAACATATAATCAGCAGTAAATTGCGGACAGGATTATAGATAGAAAAAAAACAGATATTTGTACATCAATACCCTGATGTACAAATAGGGTAGGTGGCATTACTGAACACTGTGGCACGATTTTGTAGAACCCGGACCAATGGCGATCTATCATTTTTAAAATATTTTAGTTGAAAAAAAACTAACAATGTAAACAGACAGCTTTAAACGAATTCGAAAGACAACCAGTTCATTAAGAAGTGCGTCATGCTAGACATGATAGTTTAGTAGTAAGAGGAACTTTTTGAGACAAATACATTTATAGTTTACTTGAAATATTCGGGTAAAGATAGAAACATTTATTGTTTATTGTTTTATATTATACGTAAAAAATTTTCTCTCTGCAATTACAGTCGTCCATGTTACAATTATCCTGTAATTACGAAACTGACTCCGGGCACAAGTTCTTCAATATTTCTTTTATTGTGGCTTAAAACCAGCAAACTTGCAGTATTCATATTTAATACAGAAAGTGTCATAACTTAACGATAGTTTTGATAAATTTTCCATAACTTTACATCCCTCGTAAAAGGGAATTGAGATTCCTAAAAAATTACAGGTTTTTACAGATCTTCCCGTTTTAAGGTCCCTAGATGCCCAAAAACACGTTTTCTCAGTTCCGTCGGTCTGTCTGTATGCCTCATAGCTCAAAAACTACTTATCCGATTGACTTCAAAATTTTGATAAAAAAAGTCATAAGGGGATGAAATGGTCTGTCTCTCAATTTGGGACATATCTAAAAGAAGACTTATCCGATTGCCTTCAAATTATGGTAAAAAATGAAAGGTCTTATGGGGATGACCTGGTAATATTTTAGTAAATATCCAATACGGCGGAACAAAATGGTCGTCTAGTGAAATGTTAAAAAATTATCACTATAACCTAATTATTCAATAATGTTCAATAATATGTTGGTATGAATCCAAGATAGCGGCCTAATAAAATAGTTAAATATCAGCCTGAAAACAACCATTTATTGTTTCAAATTTTGTGTGTTATATACAGATAAACTAGTAAAATTGTGGTACAAATGGCAAATGGCGGAACAAAATGTCCACTAAATAAAATGTTCAAAGAATCAACGTAAAAAAATCTTATTCAACTGATTTCAAATTTTTCCCAAAAATTAAATGTATGAATTCAACATGAGGGACAAAAATGGCGGTCTTAAAATATTTTGTGTAAAAACTACTTATTCGACTTATTTTAAATATCCAAAAATCGATAGAAACTGGTAAAATATTGGTTCGAATAAAATATGGTGGAACAAAATGGCGTCCAGTGAAATTATTTGGAAAGACTGTATAGGTATATGGGTTACTAAATTTACCGATTTTTCTCGTATCTGATTAGTAATTTTGAAAAACTATCAATAAACGAAACCAAGAGCTATCTACATTACAGATCAGAAAGCAGAAAGGTCAATTAATTTATGTTAATGCCAATTACTTTTAAAATCAAAATTCAGTTGGAATTTTTTCAATGAAAAAATAAACAACGGACATCCGTAGTAAATGTGGCTCAGAGCTGCGTAAAATTTAAAAAAATATATATGGTAGTAGCAACACGAGAATTGAAGAATCTATATATTTAAAACGTTAAGCCAGATTTTTCAGCAAGTTCGTGAGAGAGTTAGTTATACTGCACCAATGTACATAATTTTTTTTTTTTTAAATGATCGTATGGTTACTGAGACCTTTCAACACTATCTTTTGTATTGTTTTATTCCGTATTTTTTCTATAAAACCAATATATTTTTCCTCAGTAACACTTATGGATAATATGGTAAATGCGCCCCATATTCTTATAATTCTACTGGAAACGTATCGCGCCATCCAACGTAAAAGTCAGTCTGCCGGGCCAGCTAGTATTAATTATTATCAGTATATAATTAAATGTCATAGAGTTCTGAACATAATCATAAAGTAGTTGGATTTGAGTTCAAGTGTAGCTATCTGTAAGAGCTGTTACTACATTATGATTTGGTTACATTTAATACAATTACATTTTGTGACTAGTAATGCTACTTGGGTACGTAGGATATTTACCTAAAACAGATTAGAACAATTTTACCGAAAACATCAAGACGACTACAAGAAGTGTTTTTAGAGATACTCTGGATTATTATTTTGAACAAACTTCAATTACAACGTATAATGATTAGATGATTGGTTTAATCACATCCCACAATGGCGATCTCTTAAAATATGTCCTGACTTTAATATTTCGTTGAAGATAAAAACAGTGTTTTTGAAGTATACGACGAGTATTTTATTATTCTTGGCACTTGCCTAGACTCCAAGGCATCTTTTAACGTACTTCTGAGTACCCATTTGGATCCGCAGGGCTTTCATTTGGATACCCAGTAAATATGAAATGGATAAAGAAATTTGGACCTCTGCCTTTTGTTATAATTACTTTTAATACATAATTAAAAAAAACAAACGTCAATGACAAGTTTAATTCGACAGAAACATAGAACATAATCAAAATAACAAAGAAACTCTTTAATCTAATGCAACAAAAAAAATATATTTACTAAGACTAAGACAAATCCGGAAATCTAACGGACCAATTTTTGGTATTTTCATATTCTTATTACTTAGGATTTATCTATATATGTATAAATATTAAATAGAAATAAAACAACGTTACTTATTACAAAAGGAACTCGAATAAGTTAATTATAGTTTAGAACCATTTCTAAAAAATGTACTAATAATAAACCGAGTTTTATATATTTCAAAATTTGGTTCTCTAAAACGACGATCTTTTTTCTTTAAAAACTCCGCGACTGCTGGTCTAGGATCAAAATGGGCAGTTCCAACTACGTTCAGTGACATTAAGAGGCGATCATTTATTGTATCTTCCTTTGGTGAAATTCTTCCTGGGGGTTTTATTTTGTTAAAATAAGAAATAATCTTCCAGTAATCATTGAATAGGGACTTATTAGTAATAACGAGACTAGAAACTTTTTCTAAATATCCAGGAAAAGCTTTATAGTCGGAACATTTTTGTTGAACTCGTTTTAGTTTTGAAGGAGAGGTTCGAAATTAGAAGGCCACTCATTCCAAATTAGTTAGTCATACATTCAGTTTTGGAAGAGTGGAAATTGTAGATTCCATTGCAAGGTCAGAGCGATGGCAATAGCACCAAACTATTAATATACCATGACCCAAGTCATCCTGTAATATTTTCCATAGGCCATTCCATATTCTTACCCGTATTTGCAAACTCTCCGTCCGTGGTAATTCCTATCAGTGACTGTAAGGAGATTCAAGCAGCAACTGTAAGCATTGCTGCTCCGTGTCCTTTCGTTGGCATTACCCCAACAAAAGCGTTATGTACTTATGCTGGACTTTCTGGTGAGGCGTTACTGCAGATTAAAAACTTGTTGTCTTTATTCTGTCTAACTCTACTGCCATCAATTTGAATATAATAGCATAAAAAACGGGAAATTTCCTCCTTAAGTTTTCTCTTTCGATATCTTCAAGTATGCGCAACATTTCTGCATAAACTATAGGATCTTTATAATGAAATCCGGATTGAGGTGGTTGAAAACTGGTTATCTCTGCCTACCAGATTTCTTGAAGCTGCGTTTGGATGTAAAGCGCCATCATATTTGCTAACGAACGAGATGGCCAAGATCTTGCACCGACAGTCTCAATCATGGAATCGTTATAAACATCAATAGAAAGATGTATCAATTGACTTACAACTTGAAAACGATGGTTTTTGATGCTTTTTACCCATGGATGTTTTTCAGCCTGCGCGGCCCATTATTCGTTAGCTGTATTTCCTTAAGAAGCCGCGATATGCGATTTGGTCACAACGTGATCGACCACTCTTTCAAATTTTTGTGTACTTTCGTTCATCACATCCCTGGAAAATACGGTTACTCCACTTTTTTTAGAAAATTTTGCAGCCACTTCTTCATATTCTTTGCAAATTTGTTATGTAATGTAGGGCCTAGTCCTAGATCCAACTTGTTCCATCGATTTTATAAGAAACTGATACTTATTTAGTAACCAGTTTAACGCCAATTTATTTATCTGGTACCATAGCGATCTCTTAATTTTTGGATACGTTCCAGAAGCAAAAGCTGAAGTAGTATTGTTTTGAGAATATAGGTTTGTTTCATTGATTTTTGACGTTATTAATAATGCTCCGATGACTTAGTTGAAAGCAGATCTCTCGGGATGGGCAAGTTGTTCTAAGATTTGATTCTCGTACGTTTTTGACCACGACTTGGTGACTTGAAGAAGTGGAAGGTGACTGGTCGTTTGAAGCAATAGAAGTTGATTCAGTATTGACATCTGTGACAACGTTAACTTTTCGTGTAAATTGTTTATTTATCTTCACCATATATAATTTCACTCTGTCACATGTCACAAACTTGAGACTGTCACTGTAATATTTTATTTTTTATTGCAATTCGGTAGGTAGTATTAAAAAAACAAAACACTATCACCCGTATTCACTAAAGATGTTTAAATTTATATCTGGGGTGCGATTTTGCATTTATCATTTCGTTAGTTAACGAACTGACTAAGGTTGGAAGTAGCATCCATTTATTAAATGGAAAATTGCATGTATTTTTTGACGTCAAGTAGGCCAGTTTTTCATTACGATTTGACAGTTACTGTTAACCTTAAAATTATTTTGTTGACGTTGAGCAAAACACGACAAGTTTGTTTGGCTTAATTAAGTATACTTTATTATTTTGGAAATAATTGAAAGGTGATGAAGAATTAAAAATCTGAAGCTTCTAAGGTCTGCCTGGAGATCCTTAATACTTTGTTTGTTATACTTCTAAAAGGGAATATGCAGCGGCATTGCTGGCATCAATTGGTCATCGAATAATTATTTTACCTGATACCTACTAATATTGTAATAAAACAGAAGTTAACAAATAAGTGATGATTTCAAGAGATCTAAATTTGACTTTAATTAATCGCTACATGTGAGTGCAGTGAAAAAAGGTGAACATTTTAGTGGATATTACATTGTGCTTTTCCAGAACAGATTTTAATGTTATTATACCTTATTATAAAGGCGTAATATAATATTTTTGCGCTTATAGGAGGTATTTCCAGATATTTTAGAGACATTAGAGAATATGATATTCTTAAAGTCACTGTCAGGTATTTCTAGGTAGGAAATATCTATTTTAAGATACATAACACCTCTTTAAATAAATAGAACACTAAGCAAACCCTTGTTAAAAAATCAACATTAAATTAAAATCTAATAAATTTAACAGACAATTGTTGAATACTTTAGTAAGACATATTTTGAGATAGAGTTTTTTTTTTCTTTAATGTCTCCAAATTCAATGTACTGTAGAGATAACTGCATAAATATCTTTATTAGAGTGGACTAGTTTTAGATGTACTATTCAACATTTTGTTATATTTATTCTGAATTAAATATTTTTTCAAAATGAAACTTCGTACTTTAATTTCTAATACATTTGTTTTCTATATTTATCTAATGAATTGGTAATAAAAATATGTTTTTATAATAACTTACCAATATGTATTGTTTAAGACGATTTTTAATAAAATGGTAATATGGTCTAAATAAAATAAGTTACACACTTATTCTGTGTTAAATTTATTAAAATGCCTAATAGGATTTATTAAATCATTAGAAAAATAAACAAATAAAATTTAATACTTTTACCATTTAATTATAAAGTTTAAAATAAATACAAGCCCTTATTGAAGAAGGGCAACCGCCAGCATTTAGACCAGTTTACAAGAGTAAAAAATGAAAAATTAACCCTTTCACATTTTTGTAGAACTTTGCATTTTAGGGTGCTTGGGGCCCATGTTTTCCCACTTCTGTCATTCTATCTGTACGCAGCATAGCTTAAAAATACTTATCCAGTTGAATTTAAGTTTTCAACGGAATGGAAACATTTTGGTAAAAATCGAATATGGCGAAACAAAATGGCGGCCTAATGAATTAAAATTGCATAAAACTCAAGTGAGAAACAAGAAGAGACAGACTGATAAAATTTTAGTCCGAATCTTGTATGACAAAAGTAAATGACGGCCTAATAAATTATTTGAATATGCAGCAAATTGTAGTGACAATCTGTATGAGGGAAATTGATTGCCATTTAAAGTGATCCCTCTCTAATATTTTTATTATTTCTCTTACTAAAAAGTATTACATGCAGTGTAATTTTTTACATGGAATGCTCTGTATAAAGAAGACCTTTTAAGAAATACTCTATTTGTAAATGTTACCACTGAAATTTATATATTCAAAAATAATATGGCCATTTGTAGGCAGGTATTAATTTTAGTTTTTTAAATATCATAGGTAGGTATATCAGAAAATTTGGCGTGAAAATTTTTGGAAAGATATTTTTTAGCTTTTCATAGGTGTAAAAAATAGACAGGGTATTCATTTAATAAAAATACATATTTTGTCACTCTCTATATATTTCAAAGATACTGAGAATTACCATATGATTGGGAAGGAGAAAATTTATTGTGCATTTTTTTCATTGCATTCAAAATAATAAAATTACTGCACAGTTGATCCTATACCTACCTATATTTTATCGTCTAAAAACTAAAAATTGACGTTTGGAGAGTTTATATAACTACCAAAAGAAACAGTTGGAACTGAAAAATAAATATTTCCACTTTCATACCTTAACTTTTGGAAATATGTTTAAAGATTCATATATAATACTACCCGTAACTAATTTCATAATGGTACCAATCTCTAACTCTCTATATCCCTGTATCCCCCTATAAATCTGTATCTATAAAATGCCTAAATATAATTATTTTTCTAGATTTAAGTGTAGTCATAAATCTTTAAGATATAAATGAAATAATTTTCCATTTTGATTATTATGAAATTGACTGGAACTTTTTTAAATTTTTTTTTTAAAGTGTTGCAATATTTTATCGTAAAAATCAATTTTATATTTGTCACTAAATAAAAAAATTTTAGAATTGGACATTTTTTTATTGTTCAAGTTGTTACAAGTTGAAATTAGTTTCCATTGCTGCTGATTTCTGGTGATACGTAAGTCCACGCCATTTTCTTTTACGAAGGGTCCAAAGGACTCACACTGTCATTTGAAATACCTAAAAAGAAGAAAAAGTATTGAAAAAAAATTGCTTTTTGGAAAATCAGCTGTAAAAGAAGGATATTTTAAATGAAATAATATGCTATTAAAAAACTTTGACAAAATAGGTATATATTTCCAATTTTAGTTAAAAATTAAATCCAATACTTAGGATATAGGAGCATATTCCCCTTAACAAAATAAGAAGAATATCCCTATAAATATGGCTTTTTAAACTTTTATTTCTAACCAACAGCATGTATAGTACCTCCACCCAATTTTTTTTTTATTAAATATAACCATAACCCCTACATTAATTAATTAATTTTAGGTACTGATGTCCTATACTAAACTACTTGACAGACACAGTTATACCTGCAAATTTGTGGACAAAATTCAAGTTTACTAATTTTCAACCAGAATTTATATATTGAGTTGTGGTTGTCGATAATGCCTAGTACTATATCTTGGATTTATCGCTTCGAAAATGCAAAAGGCCACAAGAAATCTGTTACACAGAGTATTATCTAAGCCCTTGTCATTTTCTCAAAATGTTTATGTACACACACAATGACTATTACAAAACGAAATATTATATTGTTCTTTTCTACCAAGGATAATCCATACCCGAATACCAAAAAACTTTCTTCATATTGAATAATAATAATAATAATAGAACACCAAAATGCCTCCCCTGGAAAATGTAAATATTGTATATTACATATATAAATTACATTTATATACCAAATGGACTATGCATGACCTTTGGTTTTTTTTTCATCAGTTAGTTACGCGCCTGCTAGACAGTTGAGACCTGAATATTGTCCAAAAATTTCCATGTTTAAGTTCGTCATTTATACGTCACAATCTAGTGGTGTTCTAAAAATTATACTGAACAAAGCCTATAAGAATGGGTGAATTGCGAGGTGGCTACTAGGACTACACATAAATTTTTTAAAACTAGCTTGAGGGAAATTCCCTTAATTTTATATATGTTGTAGTTCTTGACTTTCTGAACAATAGATACCATGAACACTTCCAAATCTTCCAAATAGAGACAGAATTGAATTTAGAAAAAAATGTTACAAATACAGTTTTCCTTTGAGTAATCTTAATTTTCATAGACTTTAGTCAGTTATACTTTATTTGATATGATTAAAAAAGGCAACATACAGATGTTTCAAGTAAATTGAAGTTTAAAAAATAAAATTTTAAACAAAACAAATTACAGATTTTTTTTTTAGTTTTTTCTTTTTTAGCAACCTAATATCTTCCAGTACCTAACAAGGTATCCCAGAATTACATAATATGGATTTGAAATAACCTCTTCTGGTCAAAAATGGTAAACACAGTAAACTTAACTTACAAAAAATAAGGTTTCTTCCTGATATAAGGTATAATGTATATGATGTATAATTTTTTCTCTAAAATTAAGTTTGGTTCACTTTTCTTCCTTTATGTATATCAATGTAACACATTTTTTTATATAGATTTTTAACACATCTGATATTATAAATCCTATAGTTTTTATTATGAGTTATCAAAAAACTTTAAATATAAAAGTGTTTAGGTTTGGGCAATTTATAAGAAAAACAAACAAAAGATAATCGGAAATCTAGCAAATGGACATCGACTTCGTTATTTTAAAAGGCACACCCTGTATAGTAGATACACCTTAAATGGTCTCTTTTTGCTGATTATTAATAATAGACTAGGTTTAAGACCTTTATTTCTAAAGATAATCAAGAAATTTAAGAAAAACCTTATCACAAGAAGCAATGTATTCCCACTGACTCCACTATATTGGAGCTTTCTCCATCTCTCTCTTAAACATTGCCTCTTATGTCAAGGTTTTTCTAAAATTTCTCTGTTATCTTTAGAGATAAAGTTTAAACCTAGTATATTTATAATCGGCAAGAATGATGATTCCGTTCAAACCCAAAAACATTTGTATTTAAAGTGTTTTGATAACTCATAGAATAAGGCCTCTAGGGTACCGTTTAAAATATAACCAGGCATATAATAGTTATTTTTTTAAATAGAATATTTTTATTGTGATGTGAAACTTCAAAAGCGATTCATAGATTTGAACAAAAGAGTAATTTAAAAATACACATTAAAAATGGCAATTAGCAAAACCCAAGGAAAAACACACACTTCAAACAATTTGTGTCACACTGTAAGAAATTAGACAAACATAAAAAACATAACGAGGTGTCTAGCACAAAGTTTAATGATTGACAATAAAAAAATAAGTGCAGCATTCAGTTGAATTGCTATGGATTATCTTGCTGCTGTTTTCCGACAGAATATCGGTGCAAAAACCATTAGTCAAATCAAACAAGGTTTCAAGTGTTAAATTCTGTTTGATACTGTGAACTGATGATTTTTTATAATAACGAACTCATAGGTATGTTTTGCAGTAGACTTTGCTAAACATAAGCTTAACCTGTCTAAGTCTAATATTATAGTCAGTTCCTTTATAAAAAAAAACAAAATAATCACAATTAATACTTACACCGCTATATATCTTCAACAATCAAAATGGTCGAGTTCAAATTTGAATCAACAAAACAGCTTATCGAGGAGTTTGTAATTGTGCTTCGGTGATTGTTCTTCCTTATATTGACTCAGTATGTGAAAGGTAAATGAAAATACTGTATCAAATACTGGACATTATTTCTTGTATCATTCCCTTCTCTTTAGTGTCATATTCTGCAAAAGCTGTAAAAATTTTGCTATAATCAATAAATGTGCCATACACCACATACTGTGTGATATAATATAACTAATTATTTCCCTTCTCTAATAACTATAACATTATATAATTCCAACTGTAGTTCTATTAAAGAAAAACAAAGATTATTTTATTTCGCCCTCAACAGTGAAAATATATAATACCTAACAAAATAATAGCTTACGCTATAAATTTTCTTTGAAAATACCTGTTAAGGAATACTTTTGTTTACAAGTTATACATAGACCTCGACATAGACAATGAAATATAATTTAAGCAAGTACATTCTATTTGCTAAAATATACAAATTCATGCCTACCTGCAACAGTCTTATCATTATGATAATCTAGATTCAACTGCCCTTATTGCTTCTTTAGTCTTTCTATCAATAGAAAACATTATACTTAAATTGGTTCCTAGTTACTGTAATTTATGTTCAATTTTGCAATACTTAAATACATAATTATTAAACCACTGTTATGTTTCCGCAAGTGATCCATCAGCTGTTCCACTACCTTGTTTACTGTGTATTTATGAATTTAAAAGTTAGGTTAGGTTAGGATACCAAAATTAAATAAAATACTGCCGTATTCCTCAAATAGGGAGAGGCATTCCCCAGTAACAACGGGCATTTACAACCTAGAGTAAGATTTTTATTCTTACTTACTTAGTTTAAATTGCTTTGTTTACTAGATTAATTGCTTTGTTCTCCCGATGAACGGATTTCGCCTATATTATTATATTATTTTTCTGTGGAAGGCGCGCCCCGTTTAAAAGGCGGATAGATGTATGATATTTATGTGGTTGCATAACAGCCGCGGTGCTGGATTAGAATAGATATTAACATAGGTCCCCCTTTTCTTTTAAGAATAAAATACGTAATATAGAATTTTGCACCATATAGTAAATAATTTAATTTATATTTAAACAGAATATTCACAACTTTGCTAAATATTTCTTCAAAAGAAGTACGTTTTCAGGATAGCGTTTTATGTTTTCCCGTACTTCTAACAAAATGATCAAATCAGGAAAGAATTCACTGAGTTAAAAATAATGATTCATTAAAAACTAAAATAGGTTTCATAATAATATGACATAGATAATATTTTGGGGCTTGTAAACAATTAAACCCACAGAATTTGATAATTTTTGAATATAAAATAGAAAGTTTACCTTCATTTACTTTTTTAAGAAAATAAAAGAAATGGATGAACCACTTTTTCTAATAAAAAAACCAAAAAGAAATTCGATATTTCCTCTGCATTCCAATGCACCATATTCCTTAATATGACAATTTGAAGTAATGTTATCTTACATTGTGGGCAAACTTACATTATTGTATGGAGCTTAAATTTTTCATGTTTGTTTCCCGACAGTAACGGATTTGGCCCCCCCTGTGCCGATATCCAATGTTAGACTTCCGCCAGTGATGCACTTTGCTGTCGTTCGCCTTTTATATTAGGGCTTTAATGATAATGCCTCGGCGCCTAACCTGGTGCTAACCCGGTACCAATCTACCTAGTGCGGCCAACACTAATCAACAGGGGGATGCATCACTGGCGCAAGTCTAACATTCGACATCGGTCTCCTGGGCCGATGCCGAATGTTAGACTTTCACCAGTGGTGCTCTGCGCGGTTGTTCGTCTTTTAACGCATTAACGATGATGCCTACGGCGCCTAACCTGGTACCAATCCACCTGGTGCCTTCGCGCTCCTGCTGGTACCGATCCACAACCCACACATGCATTTTGTTTTTTTTTTTATAATTTATATAGGCCATATATAAAATAAACTTGGCAACGTAGCATCCCTAGCACACTGGATTTCCATCCAACAGGCGACACTCCCGCTCTCTCTTTATTTAGCTGTTGTAATTATGTTGAAAAACGTTTAATAACGTCTAGTATAATAATTACTTCTAACTTTTAGTTACAAATAATAATTTTTGTGTTATAGAGCATTATAATATAATCAATCTTTTACGTAGCTCAAAAATTAATTTTGTGAAAAATATGTTTTTAGCGATACCCCAAAAACAAGTTCAGTGCAACCTTCCGAAACCTTAGTTTTTTTGGATTTAATTTGAAAAAGTGGTTCATCCATAAATTTTTGTGTATAGGAAGTATTAAAAAAAGGTAATCTTTCAAATGTATATTTTAAATTTGTCAAATTCCGTGGGTAAAATTGTTTACAAGAGCCAATATTTTTTAAACAGATTTGCTTACCTTGTTTAATTTGAAGGATTTTTTTACGAGTTTCGTATTTTCGCTGCCTATTTGGAAGTTCCATGTTTTCATAATTTTCTTGAATATTTTGGCATCTGTTGATTACTTTCGGTATGATGTATATGCTAATATACCATGGGTTAGCTTTCAAGTAATCAAAACTATTTTTTATCTTACGAAATTAGACTCCAAGGCAGCAAATTTAGATATTATCAAAAACTCAAAAACTGACAGATTCGGAAAATGGCGGCTTTAGTAATAGGTTGGTTTTTAACGAACCATGATCGGAAAATCCGATTGTCATGCCGAACAGCTCTCCGAATGGAGAAAATTTTCGTTAACTAACGAAATGATAAGTGCAAAATCGCACCCCAGGTCTTTTTTAGCAATTGAACAAATAACGTTACTAAATGTCACAATTACAAAATGACAGTGACATAAGCGAAACATTACTGGCGAACTAATGGCCGGTTGCAGAAAGGTCAGTTAAAGTTTAGAGTGTTTAACGGAATGTCAAATTTGACAGCGAGTTCCTAGTTTTCTATAAGCAACTTGTCAAATCCGAAAGCTTGGTTAAATATTCTAAACATCAATTAAGTTTTGTGCAACCGGCTGTAAGAGTTTTAAGTACCATAGCAACTAGACCTTATCTGACTCTTAAACCTTTTTCGTGAATACGGGGATTAGAGTTTAAACCGTAACGACGGTCCTAGCGGTAGCGGGGATGCCGAATTGGATGGTATAATTAAAAATAACATTTTGTTACAAATAATGGCACGTGATGTCGATGTGTTTGATGTGATGAGTAGTAGAATTGAGTAAATATTTTTAGTGTTTGATGCTACAATGACAGTATCAGATTAGAAAAAAGGCTATTTGAAAACACATGGATACCCAGTAGAAAATCACTAAAAGATGCCTTGCTATTCTTGGATTTTCCCTGTCTTGTGATTGACCCATTAACACATATTGTTCCCATGAGACTTAGTAATTTTCGTGCATCTGCATGATTTCATGCTTTGTATTTACCGCAACATCCAACTTGTATTTTGATATTATATATTTAAAGGCTATTTTCTATTTATTTTAATTAGTTAAATCGCATTTTTAATAATAGGGAATACTTGTTTCTACCAAATTTCAAGAATTTTAATTTTGACTATTTTTATTTAAAATATGACATAATTAAAACAAAGTGAAGAAATTATTTATAAACTCATAAAATATCTGAATTTTATGTATAGTAGCAGACGTTCTTATTTAACATTCGTTTTTCTAATCGCGACATGTAACTAAGGTTAAAATAATATACCATTTAAATACAGTCGTAATATTCAATTGACAATGTTGTCGACATAACGGTGGTGGGTGTTTTATAAATACATGCACGGTCTAAATTGGCTTATGTGCAACCATGTAACTCGATGTCATTACTCTTGTGACACCTTATTCATTCATATTGAATGTAATCCTGTTAGGCTTTTTTATTCATTAGATTACTTAAAGGTGGAATATTTTTAAATATAAAATAGGCCTCTCCAATTTATAATAGGCAGTAAGTAATGAAAAGGAAAATAATGGTAATAAAATTCTTTGAATATATTATTTTTGATATTCGAGATGTTCTAAATTATGTATGTTCTAATTCAATACGGCTATACCGAATTTTTTATACATGAACGGCACAAAATTATTGGGTATCAATTACTTAGGTGTCGCCTTAAAATATAAATTGGGTAAACATTGGCGCTGATGGCATTACGGACTGAACTACCTCTTGGGGATAAACTGTCATCGATGGACTAGTTGTTGTGGTTCAGAAGCTTTGCCATTTCATTTGGGGAAATTAAAGAAAGATCGTGTATAAAACAGTAGAAACATCTGAACAACTTTTACAACGCATTCATAGATTTAATTTGGCAAAATATTTTAATTTGCGTTACAGTAAAATTATCACTGCATCGACCAGTAACAAATATGATGCTGACCATTCTTATAATTTGATGTGTTCTCATTCAGGTAGGTTTAACCAGTAAGACCCCCGTCAAAATTTGACTACATATAAGTGGCTCCCATATCCCAAGCTTGACATTATGAATATTCACAAAAGCATTTTTTTGTGAGCTTCGTAAATAGACATTTTCTCCCAATATATTAGGGTAAACATATTTTAGTTTTTAAATTTTTAAATAAATAGACTCAAAACCAACTTATTATAATAATTCTATTAGAACTAACGCAGCACGATACACCTTCCAAAACTAATAAATCCTGATAAGCCCCCCTAAACAGGAATATCTAACTTCGTGGTAATGTGTGGGACCGACCCCTTAAACTAAGCCCCCCTAAACAGGAATATCTAACTTCGTGGTAATGGGTGGGACCGACCCCTTAAACTCAAAATCAATAAAAATAATTAGACCCAGATCTAATCAACGGAAACTGCCGGTTTTCGTCCAAGTCTCCTAGTGGTTGAGCCAAGTGATTCGGCAGGCCCAGCACATGTTGTCATCTTATGAATATTAGGGGTTATGAACTTACCTTTGAGATACGGTAGAGGTAAATGAACGTTCAGATTTTTTTAAAGCTGTTGCAGTAAAACATATATACATATATATTTCCATGGAATTTTTTGAACAAACATAGAACATGTCCACTCACGTACAGAGTATCCTTTCACATAGGCGGCAACTCCGCGCTGCCAGCACGGTAGCGTCTGAAATTATTTATTACGTCTTTGTTTCATAGTGTGAAATTTTTAATAAAAATAAATACCAGGTAGTTGTAACACGTTTGTGCATATAGATGTTCGCTCTGTAGTCAACCCGTATACAAAAATTCGACGTTTTGCGTCAAGCGGTTTGAGGAGGATCGTGATTAATCAGTGACCCGAGTTTTGAAAACACCCTGTATACATTTAAAAAACTCTAAGAATGTAAAAAAAATTAGAATAAAATGCCCTTATTCAAGCGTTTTTTTTTCAAAAACTAACCGTTTTGTAAATAAAAAAGATTTTTATATTCAAGGGACGGTTTCACCCTCTTGAAATTTAAGTTTCGAAAAATCCCGTCTTGTCAAATCTTTACACCGTACAGTGAACCTCTATATCAATAGTTCACCATTTCACGTCAAGAGTGACCCGATTTTTTAAACACCTTGTATATATTTTTTAAAATCTTTAAATGTATAAAAAATAAAAATAAATAACACCTATTCAAGCCTTTTTCTAAAAACTAACTGTCTCTTAAATAAAATATTGTATTATTTAAAGGGTGGTTTTATCCCCTTATCCGGTTTGAGCAAAATATTGATTAATCAGCAACCCGATTTTTTAAAACACTCTGTATTACATTTTCAAAATTTTAAAATAAAATAAGATATAAAAACTAACCATTTGTTAAAAATATTGTGATATTTAAGGGGACCCCCTTGGAATTTGAGTTTCGAAAAATTCCTTTTTATCGAACCTCTACATCGGGAAATCAATTTGTGTGCCAAAATTCATCTTCTTATGTAAAGCAGTTTGAGCAGGAGCGTGTTTAATCAGTGAGTCAATTAAGGATTTTATATATTGGTATAGATAGATAATAAAAACAATAACATTAAACCAAAGTTAATTTTTGACAATATTTCAAATCTACGCACGGAGCCTGCAAATGGCATTTCTTAACCAATACCGAATAAACAAATGGCACGATGGAACGAAATAAATTATGGAGATTTAATTCTTTTTACGCTTTTGCAACTTAAGAATACAAAAATTTACGCGCCTATGAAAATATCGTCTTAAATTTTATCAGTTGCCATACCGCAGAAAATAAATGCATCCTAGAAATTTGGAACCAATAAAAACCTGTCATTGCCCAATTGAATGCGTCGGATTGAATAATTCGCTGACAGGCACACATCAAGTCCACGTTGACCCGAGGAGGATGAATATGAGAAGCTGTCAATAAAAATAATGCTATTTTCTTTAAATGTGTTTTGTGGTAAATTGATTGTACCCTGATTTTTGAGCAATTTTAATTGACTTCGTATAAACTTTACCTAATAACAGGTTCTAATAATACAATTACAGAATCCAGATTGGTAAAATTCTATCGGAAAGAAAATACTTCTAAGAGTACAATCTATCTATAAATTTAAAACACAAAGCAATTTTTTTCTGGTTTCGCCAGTAGCTCCCACTTAAACAATTCGGATTCTTATTTATTATGTTTCTACTTATTAAAGCTCTATACAAACATGTTATCTAACCACAGACGTGTTATTAATACTATTTAGTATGTATTTATAGTATTATTTTTACATGAAAAAGCAAAGATTAAATAAATTATTGGTGCTGCCTTGCAGAGAAAAAATACCTAGTACGTGAGTTGAAAATATTCCATATTTTTTTAAAAGGTCTCGTTGAAACTGCGTTTTGTGTTAATAAATATGGAATTTTTACAGTTATTTTATTAAACACGAATTTTACTCCAACTACCATGTAAAAGACCTCAGTATCCGATTGCCTTTAATGTATCTCAGAGATAAATCGGGAAATAGCCCTTAATATTAATAAGATGGCGACGTTGTTCTGTAAGTGTCGCATGTTTTATACTTAGCCGAACTATTCAAAGACTGTCGATAAAAATCGACATTATTCTTTGTTAAGAACAATTGTTTCTAATGATTTTGCATTTAACTGCTTGAGGTCGGGAATATTAACACAATGTAAAATATCTATTTTTAGAAGGTATCAAGAGATTGGTCGGTTGAATTAGTGTTTTTTAAAATTTTACTTTTATCGTGCTGGGTTTGAAGTAGTAACAGAAGTTGATTTTTTGTCTGCCTATATTTTTTTAGATTTAAAAGACGAAATACGACAGGTTATGACTCGAATGTGCAATGTGTCGCACAACCCCCGAGGCTGAAGCTGTTGGCTTCGCACAACGCTTAGAGTTGAAAGTCCGCGAGGTACTGCATTTGATCGGCTTTTACTGTTAAGTTTGTAGAAAAATAGCGATTCTGGTAACACCGAACTACATATTGTTCCGTGCGATCCAAATAAACTGCGTCACGAATAGCTGATGTTATTAATTTATTTATATCTGTTGCCTCGTCTATTCGAAATATAATCAATCATTGATTACATTTATCTATGAGTATCTCCAATGGCCGGATTACCCATTGGGCATTGTACTAGCTTGGAGGCCTTTTCGATTTAGGGGTCTTAGTCAGTAACAATCACAGGATTTACTTTGTTCTGATTAAAATAAGGATTATTTTTGCCCTTCGGTTTATTTCTGCAGGACGTTTCCCTCCCCGTTGATTACCTCTTGATACATCTGTACTCTACTACATTAAAAAACAATAATTTACATTTTTTTGTGTTTCATTTGATCTACTTTTTATTTTTAATGTTAGTAAATAGTGGTTTTCTGATGACCAAAAACACGAAAACTCAAAATCTCGGTAGTCATAGTCGAGGACCAAAGTAATTTTTACCTAAAAAATTAATTTAACAAACTTTTTTAAAACAAACATATTAACAAGAACGCCAAGTGCTGCCATATCGCACAGCAGAGGGTAAAAACGATTCACGGACCCTTTTTAAATTAATAAATCGCATGCAGAGAGCATTGGAGACCGTCGAAAAGTTCGTAACTATGTTCTCTGGGGCCCCTAGGCGGCAATAACTGTGATCTACGCCGAATTTTATGTATTTGCCAACTTAGTTACATGATATATTATTCTCAATTATGGCCGATATGGCCCTACTAAAATTATTATTGCGGATTTAGTTATGATGTGCTTGTTTCAAGTAATTAATTTAAATTAATTATCTATTTGGAGAGAAGTTTGTTCGTTAATTGTTTGCTTCAAGCATTAGTGTTACATGGCTTATTAGAGTATGTTAATATAAATCAGGAACTCTGATTTAATAGCATTAAAACAGAAATTATTCGTCACTCTAGGGTTTGCCAGGTAATCACTAGTCTGCACTAGTTTTACTTTGTTTTGTAAGAGGATTACATTGCGTAATAACTTTTGAGAACAGATATTTATATGAGTTTGTCATGGACGTATCATAGACCTAATGTTAGGGGAGCGGGGACATATAGTGAAGATAACTCAACTTGACTTTAATTTGATGACAAAAAAGAAAGATCAATGGGTTTATTGGTTTAAGATGCATTTTAAATTTATATTAATGGCATATGAACATGATATTTTAACGCCCACCTAGAGTCGTAACTACAGGTTATAGGATACAATTTCCAAATACAATTTTTTTAGCATTGTACCTGAAGCGCCAGATCTTATATTCATATCGTAAAAATGAGCATCACGAAGCGGTCAAAAAGCAGCGATTATTGAGGTGTTTAAAACTGCCTTCACAAAATTCCTGATATATCTGACCTAAAGTTTAAATCTGTCAAAAGTATTCTTTCTTCAAGCACTTTTATTATGAATAAAATTTTCTGAGATAAAAAAGTTTCCCATTTGCTGCATAGCTCTTTGGACACATTGTATAAATATATAAAATTTTCCATGTAAAATAAGAAATTTGATACCTAGTCAGAGCAATATAACCACCCTGTATACATAAAAAATATAATTTAAAAATCTAAAGCAATAAATTTTGTATTAAACTTTTTTTGTGCTCCAAACATGTTCTGAGGTAAGGTAATACGCCATCTTACGCTGGACAACCTGTAAATTATAAAAATGCTTCGAAAGAGAGGAAGACAACGCACCCCCCCCCCTACTCAAATTAAATTAGTTTCAGAAAATGCAGCATAAAGAAAAGATCATTGAATTTATTTAACGATCACCCGAAATAATTTAAAACTAGGTACTGGTTTTTAATTCAAAATGTCAAGTAAATTTTTGACTTTTTTTAATATATGAAATATCAAATTCAAAATATAATGAAAATGTTAAGGAAATTCTGCATTTAAAAATGTAGACTAATCTGATTACGAAAATTTTAGACATTAGCAAAAATATTTTTAAAGCAAAAAAAAAAACAGAACATAGTACTTTCTATACTAGTCAATGATTTTCTGAATTTGGGCTTTGTATACAAAAAAAATACAATCTGACACACTTTTGCAAAAAAACTAAGCGTTATGGAAATAAATATCATTTTTATAAAGGGGTTGCTACATCCACATAAATCCGCGCTGTTTAGTAGAAATAAATATTTTTATATACAAAGAAATAAAAAAATTTTTGTAACACATTTTCCAAACTACCCGACTTTAAATTGACAGAAAAATTATTTTTAGAATGTTCTTTCAAGCCTCTAAATCTACCTTATACAATAAGAAAAATGTATTTGAATAATTTTGTTATTCAGCCGTTTTCCAAAATACTTTATTTAACCCAAGAAAAATCTAGTGTCTATGAAAAAGACTTATTTAATATTTTAACAACCAAAATTCTCAGCATGAAAGAAATTCCTTTACCCGGAACTTCTGTCGTTTTGAACTTTTCCGGTTATTAGGAGTAGTGAAATGTGACTCAATTTAGTCTTTCAAAATATTTTTATCGAGCGCCAATTTGATCCATTATATTGGATTCTTACCACACTAAATAATTTTAAATAAACTAAATAAGTAGTTTTTAGGCTTAGTTTGTTTAAGACGGCCATTTTGTTGGATCAAGTTGAATTCGTACGATTTTATCCCTATATCACATTTAATGTTTCTGCAAAATTTGAAGTCAATTAAATAAGAAGATTTGTTTAAGTTACATTTTTAAAGATCTTAATTAGCTGCCATTTTATCTCACCGTCTTGAATTCGTACCGCAATTTTATTATTTTCTGCTTGAACTAAATTTAAAATTAATGTAATAAGTAGTTTTCAGGCTGATTTTTTAAACATTTTATTAGGCCTTCATTTTGATTTACTATCTTAGATTCGTATCAAAATGTTGCCAGTTTATTTCTGTGTAACATTTTTGTGCAAAATACTAATACTAAACTAATAATTTTTTTAACGTTTTACTAGGCGGCTTTCTTTTTCCAGCATATTACATTTTTACGAAAATTTCACCTACACTTGTGCAAAAGTTTGGGATAAATTGGATAAGTAGTTTTTAATTAACATTTTTTTAACATTTCACTAAACCACCATTTTGTTTTGCCACGTTGGATTTTTACCAAAATGTTACTAGGTCATCCCCACGTGACCCCTAGTTTTTTACCAAAATTTCAGTCAAAGTCAATCAGGTAGGTAGTTTTTTTAACTATGCTGCGATCAAGCAGACAGACTGGCGGAATTGAGAAAACATGTTTTTCGGCATTTTGGGACCCTGGAACGTAAAGATCTGAAAACATTTTGGAGGGTGATTTTTTTCACGATTGCGATACTTCCCTTTTACGAGAGAAGTAAAAAAAAGTAAAAGAAATTTGACCAGTTTTTCCATTTTTCAAAATAATGTACAAAAATTTTTAACATATATAAAACCGAAGAAAAAATCATGTATGTACCATCTCGTCCAAAGAAAGAAAGATGAGTGAAATTCATTAGATATATTTGCCAATTTCCGATAGTCGTATTTTCGGGTTTGTTAATGACAAAGCGACGCGATACGAAAAAACGCAGCTTTCATAAGTTTGCTTTTGAGTTCAATATATCCCACTAGTATGAAAGGTACCGCGTAACTTCTCAATGTGAGAATTACATTTAAAACAGGGTGACTAGCTGCATATCTTTGTATAATATCTACTTCTGATAATAATCTAGAATAGGATATGAATTAAACTCAAACACACACCGAACATTTAAAAAAAAACTTTGATATTTTATCGAACATTAACAGGAACTAAATACATTTAACAGAACTAACTTTGGTTAAACCAGAAGTGCGAATGTGCTGTGTTGCGGTGTTATAACTTAGTAAAAAAAAATATTAATTTAATTCATATTTGAAAGTATGAAATGTGCGAAAACCACATTTCACACTGGTATTTGCTGCACCCGCCTTCGATTCGTGACAACGTACTCCCGGACTCGTATAAATATAACATTGTCATTTTCCTCCAAATATTCTTAATAAACTTTAAGTTGAGATTTTTTTTAAGGCCAGTGTAATAATCGCACAAACACTTAATCCGCCAGTACTAATCCAAGCCTGAACATTAAAAGAAAATCGATTACTAAAAGGTGCATTATTGCACTATGACTTTTTTCATCTGAAAAAACTACATTTTCCGACATGCTACCTTATTCGCTTATTTATTTCGGTGAGAAATTTTTTTTTAGCAGCACAGCGTGCAAAGTGATGCAGTAGATACGTTCTTTCTTTTACTGTGACTGCTGTTTCAAATGGATTGTTTTCCAGATAACAAACTAATCTTGCATCTTGATCTGCATTCGAAATTTTAGGATGCCCTGAATCTGGATGTCTTATTATATATTATATTTCCATGGAATTTCTGTTTAGCTAATAACACAATATTTTTGTTAAATAGCAGCTCACTGGCAATATTTCTTATAGCGATTTCCTTTCTCCTAGACTTAACGCAAGCGTTTCTGAAAGTGAAAATTATTTGTCAAATTTGACAATCGCTGCCAAATTTATATTTGAAAATAGACCTTATGATAGTCCAGGTAATATAATTACAAAAGTTTTTGTTCCGCCACTGACTTCTACAATCATTTAAAATATACTTTTCCCACATTTTTATAACCGTTAAAACTATCAAAAGCCCTACGCCCGTAACATCCAAAATTTTGTCCCCGCTGGGTCCCTGCAAGACATTGAACTGATCTAGACTATTCTTGTTGGAAATTTGAATTGTGACTGGCAGCTTTTATTTTTACTTTTTCCTTATTTTGGTCATTGGTGACTGGTATATATTAAATTCCGGAAATAAGATAAAATAGGTCAGTAAGGTTTAGTAAACAAGGATTGTCTAAATACATTTACAGTATACTATACCAACAGTAGTGTATTTGAAGTAAAAAACAATGGTGTAAATTCTTGTCAAAAAATATATAGCACTGTATTCTGTAGGAGTTGAAAGTGGCTTACAATTTAGAATAAGGCAATACAATTTAGGATAAGGCCTCTAGAAAATCATCTCTTATGACATGATCACACTAGCACATCATCAACTTTTCACTCACAAAATTCGCTCCAAATAACAGTTTATTTTTATTGTTCACAAAACTTCTATCACCATGATAGATAATCGAGTTGTAATGCTTCAATATCGATGTTTTCGTGTGAGTTTTAATTAAATTAGAGACGAATATAACTAGTTCCAAAACTTAACAAAAAACCGTTCAAGAATCACCAGAAAAACCGACATTTGTGGTTACCAGGATAATATCTAAAATCTTCGCCAGACTCGATACTCTATTAACAAGAAGAAGCATAAAATCACCTGTAGTAAAACTTAACCTGAGAGTAATTAAATCAAAACAAGAATGGTATTAACGGGCAAGAACAATAATATAGTAGAAAAAGGAATTTTTGGGATAACCGTTAAAACAAAAGGGAATTTGGCTAACCGTATACGTGTTTCTGATTTAAAATCTTCAATTAAAGCAAGAAATGACAAACGAAAAGTTGTCATTCAATAACAAATTATTGAAATAGGCTTTATTTTGAAATTGTAAATGGCCCTTTATCATTTGAGAATAAAAAAGCTTTTTGGTCCTACTTTTAAAATGTTTGTTTGTGAAAAGCTTGTGAATGGGGCGTGTTTAAAAACGTATACCCACTCTGATGGGATAAACACAAAAAATGTATGCAACATTTAATAAAGTGTTTAAAATTTTTCCTTTCATTTAAAAAGATGCTTAAGCCTCAAGTATACTAATAAAATCATTAACTATTATTAATTACTCTCTACCATAAACATAATTTAGAAAATGTGGAAACCTGTTATTTTAGTGTAAAATTTTAATTAGCAACGGATTTTGTCTCATAAATATGCTTGAAATTATATACATAGGTACATAAACATAAACAAAGTAAACAATATCCAATTAACTGGGGATATTTCTGCAATAAACCTTGCATTTAGTTAGATTAGACTTTAATTAAAACGATTTTCACGATAGCTCTTTTTATATCCCAAAGTAGCTAATTTAATAGATATTCTACATGATAGTTTAATAATAATTAAACCAAAGTTTACAGTTTCTTCTGTAAACTTTGATTAAACTATATACAGAAATATCCGATTGACTTTTCTTGTCGAGAGGTATAGACGATTTTCTGGTAATACGAAAACAAGAAGAAAAACATTAGTCCATAAAAACTGCTTCGGAGGTTTTTTTGATCTAGCCAAAGCTTACATTGCTATATATGTCAAAATATTAATATAGGGTAATTATTTAAACGTAAAAAATAAAGATATCTTATACACAATGGTAGTGTCAGAGACTGTACTTAATTTTCTCCCACTGACATCTTTTGTCAACACAAAAAAATCTATGTGAACGTGAAGGGGCCCAAACTCGAAATTATTATTTTTGATGGTAAAAAAATAATTTGAAATGGGAATAAATAATAAGTTTTTACCTGCTAACTAGTGCGATACTCAATACAATACATGAATTGGTCCTAAATTTCTCTTTGATTTCATGTACAAAACACTAGGAAAAAATAACCCCAGAAAAAGAAAGAAGTGATTTAACAAATGTCCGTTTTGACAGCCGTACAGGATGTTCAAAATTCTCAAAAATGTAACACTTTTAAGAAAAAAAAAACAAAGAATAAATATTCCAAGTTGTCAATTGATACTAAATGTCAAGACATACCATAACTTCTAATGGTTTGCTTTGGGAGGTAATGCGTTAGTGTTTTTGCAGGTGCTTATAAAATTATTTACAAAAATTCGACTAAATCTGTTAAATCTAAGCTTTTTATTAAAACAACATTTCTTGAATACGCAGTTTTGTTTCAATAGAAATACTTTAGGCATTTAAGCATTTTTATGTTGCCATATTACTAAAAAATCATTGTCTATATCTCTCGGCAAGATAAGTCTCAATCGGACATTTCTGATATATTTTCTGATATACAGTTTAACTATTAAACTATCAGGAAGAAAATCTATTAAATTAGTTACTTTGGGATATAAAAAGAATTACCATGAAAATCCTTATAACTAAATGCAAGGTTTATTGCAGAAATGTCCCTAGCCAATTGGATATTGCGTATTTTATTTATGTTTATGTATATAATTTCAAGCATAAGTATCTAATAGACAAAACCCGTTGCTAATTAAAATTTTCTACTAAAATAACAGATTTCCATATGTTCTAAATTATGTTTATGGTAAACAGTAATTAATAATAATGATGTTAAAAGTATAGTTGAGGTTTAATCATATTTTAAATTAAAGGAAAAATTTCATACACCTCATTTGGTTTTGCATACATTTCTTGTATCGATACAATCAGAGTGCGTATACGTTTTTAAATAGGACACATTCACAACCTTTTCACAAATAACTATTTTAAAAGTAACACCAAAATGCCTTTTTATTTTAAAATGGAAAATGGCCATAACAATAACACTCGTTATTGAATGACATTTCGATTGTAATTTTCCTTCAGTTATCTCGATTTTTATGCGTGGTGCCTAAAATGAAAAATAATATTTTATAGCAGGAAACATATTAACAAATGCGGTAAATTTTTTTTTATGTGTTATGTATATATATGTATGTTTTATATATATATATATATATATATATATATATATATATATATATATATACATATATTTACATTAGTCTCGAGGCGGTTTAGGAATTCCTTAGCCATCTTCCTTCTTAAAGAATATAGACGGCAACTAAAAACTAGAGATATTTTCTAGCTAATTGAAAAATCGGTCTTTATTATTTTCAAGTCTCAATCGGACATTTGATACATAAATATATATATATATATATATATATATATATATATATATATATATATATATATATGTGTTTTCATTCCGGGTGTACATCCGTTCACTACTGTCGTTCTGAAAAGAACAGTTTTGCTGACGTTTCGCCAAAATCAAATTTGGCATTTTCGAAGCTTTCTTTCTCGCGTCCGAATAGAGACTGGAAAAAAGGAGTAAAAAATCAACATATATATATATATATATATATATATATATATATATATATATATATATATATATATATATATATATATATATATATATGATATGATATGATATATGTATCAGAACAGTCAATTAGTAGAGAGCCGAGTACAACTAGCGCCGAACTTAAGTGACAAAACCACACCAGACTTACCAACAGTAGCAAAATCGCCATTTGTGGTTATCAAGAAAACGTCCGAAATATTCGCCGGACTTGATATTCTATTACCACGGAGCAGCATAAAGCTACCTGTGGCAAAACTCGTCACTCAAAAGTAATTAAACTAAATATATAAAAAAAATTAACGCAGCAAGAACTATAATATAATTAAAAAATAATTTTTAGATTTTATAAGAAGTTTTGCTCCTGTTGGTGAGTCTGGTGTGGTTGCGTGGATTTAGATAATATTATTATGTGGACAACTTTCTAATTTGTGATTATAAACGAAAAAGTCTTCATAAAAAGTTTGACTGCATAAAATTCCCAAATAATATACAAGTTCCGCAAAAAAAACCGCAAAAGAAACTAGGTAAAGCAAAAAAACTGGGAAACCAAGTTTTCTAAATTAGCTAAATTAAAGAACATACAAACGTGAGATTAAAGGTTATTTAAAGTTTTTTTGTACAAGGTGTAGTTTTTAGGTAATCTAATGGTCGAAAATAGGCGACATATAGACAACTTTTTAATTGATTGATTTTATTATAGATTATATCGCAGTACTTTCAAGGACTGAAAAGGAATGTCAGAGTAATGAGGAGCGTACGAAACACCCTCTTTTTTGGTTTTAAGTTACCAAGGACCAACGTGCAAAAATGAGTGTTTCTGTTTTAATAAAGTAAAAAAATACGCAACCAGGCCGGGTTCATTTAATTTCTTAGTTCTAATTTTTATCTCTTGGTTAAATAAATATTTAATTTTCAGCCGAATTATTTACCTAAGTTTTTAATTCGTATCTTTAAACTCTTCGCAAAGATAAAATCTTGAAAAGATTCTCAACTTTTAATACAAAAATACTATAAAAATCAGAAACGGCTATAGCTGACGCTATTGGTAAAATGTACAAAAATAAAGATATGTCTTAAAGATTACAAATTAAGAATAAGGAGTATGAGTTAAGAAGTTGTGTAAACCCAGTCTAAGTATATTACATAACTCAAATAATACATAACATCGAGCAGGGGTACAATATGACAGTGGGAACTTGTTTCGTAAGCAGGCTTACAAGCCAGTGGCAAATAAGCTGAGGGGTGCTGGCGAACGTAAGAAAAGCAAGAAATATTTAACAAGTTTCAGCTCTTTGAGTCTTTAAATAAAAGACAAAATTGACAAAAACCTCATAAATCCTATTGTGCTGGTGCTCATCTAATACTCTAATACATGATTAATTGTAATATTCTGATACCGCAATCACTCCCAGAATCTATTTGAAAAATGTGAAAAAAAACTTATGCTTGCGAGTCTGATATTTATGAGGTAGGAGTATGTCAGACCAAAGTGCTATTTTACATATAAACTCTATTTTTGCTGCCTTTACTATAGCACATATTGAAGCGTACGAATCTAGGAGCGATATTACAGGATTATTATTAACTATCTATAGGGTGTCTAATTATATTTTAAACGCAGTATATACGCTTAATTTTAAAAGATTTCAAAAGATATTGAATACAAAAGTTATATGGTTTTTTTTTTGAACCATCAAGTCTAAAAGTAAACATATGACAATTGGTAAATAAAAATATGAATATCGACTTAGTTATTTTAAATGCATATATTATACATTTTCAATAAATCTTCTTCCCAACAATAAAAAGATTAGGTTTGTGTTCGAAAGAGAGAGAACATACACATAAATAAAGTTAATAGAAAGGCATACACTACATCTTATGATAGAGTTCTTGTCAATTTTCTTGGTTCTCTTTATAGAAAAAGTTTCAAACCTGGTATTTTCATTAGTTAACCATTTACTGAAATAATAATAGTTACCCATTTATTGAAATAATAATATACATGATGTTCCATTTAAAATAGCAAAGTCGATGCTAATTTTTTTATTTTCCAATTGTCATTCGTTTATTTTTTTAGCAAATTCTGACGGTCTAGAAAAAACCATAAAACTTTTAAAAAATGGAAAACTGCTTATTCTTTACGATACATGTTTAAAGTCTTAGATTTTACAGTTAGCAGCAAAAAGAAACGTTCAAAGTATTTAAAAAGCAGAAGGATAATAAAAATAATTTGTTTGTCGTAAACATTTAAGGAACCCATTGTTTTTTTTTAATATGAATCCGAAGTTTTTATTACGTTTTTCCCGCAAGCAAGACCTCTAAAACTGCGATGTATTACACTAATGAATAAACAACAGGTTAAAATTTTCAGATAAGAGACAATGTGTTATGACATAAATCCGGAAACAATTTAAATTCACAAGTGCCTTACGTCTTCCATTTAGAAGTTCAAAGGATTTTAAAAAACAAAAATTTAAAATCTAGTTCATGATGGTCTCCTTTTTATAAAACGCCAGATTCAAAGTCAGACTGAACCATAAAATATAGCGCAAAAAGTTGCTTTAGAAATAGATCTATAAATTTGCAAATTTTTAGGAATTATAAAAAAACTAAAACTAATTCAGTAAGTATTTTTTACATTGATACACACCGCCATTTTGTTAGGTCATGTAGAATTGGTACCAGTTCATCCTTATATCACACTCAATTAGATAATTTTTTTTTCCGTTAATTCTTTAAAGAAATTATTTGGCCTTAATTGTGTTCCGCCATCTTCAAATCGTACCACAACTTTACCAGTTTATCTCTATATCACACTTAATCCGGCCGATTTTCTAAATATTTTATTAGGCCGCCATTTTGTTTTGCTATGTTTTATTCATACCAATATGTTACCAGTTTATTCCTATGTAACACTTATTGTTGTGCAAAATTTGAAGAAATTAGATAATTATTTTTTTATTAATAATTTTCGTTTCTCTAGGCCGCCAATTTGTTCGGGCATATTCGATTTTTACCAAAATATTATCAGGTTTTGACCAAAATTTGAAGTCAATCGAATAAATAGCTTTTGATTGAATTGATAATTGATAAAAATATTTTTTGGCATTTAGAGACGACAAAACCCGAAAATATATAATACCTGAAAGGGTGATTTTTTCACCATTATAAATATTTTATTTAACCCCCATTTTGTTTCGTCACCTTGAATTAGAACCACACTTTAACTAGTTCTTTTCTATACTACAATTTGTTATGGCACACAATTTGAAATCATTCCATGTAGCATTTTTTTGGGCTGGATTTTTAAATATTTTATTAAGCCGCCATATTGTTCCCCCATCTTGGATTCGTACCAAAATTTTACCGGTTGATTCCTACATAATACTTGATTTTTGTGCAAAATTTAAGATAAACTGGATAAGTAGTTTTTTAGTAATAATACTTTTAACATTTCACTAGGCCGCCATTTTGTTTTGTTATATTGGATTTTTACAAAAATTTCCATGCCATCCCCATATAACCATTAATTTTTTACTAAAATTTGAAGTCGGACTGATAGACAGACCGACAGAATTGAGAAAACATGTTTTTCGGCATCTAGGGACCCTGAAACGTAAAGATCTGAACAAATCTGGGAGGGTGATTTTTTGACGATTACAATACTTCTCTTTTACAAGGGAAGTAAAAGGTTATAGCAAAATTTTTAAAGAACAATATTTATAATTATTTTTAAAAATCTTAAGAACCAGATAAGTTAGAAGCGGTTAACAGTCTTGTAACAAAATCTCATATAATAAGGGAAGTTCCCATATAGAAACTCATTTGCAGAAACAATGTATTTTAGCGTCCTTATTCAAACTAGTAATGTATCGTCATTAAATTGTGTAAATTCTTATTTGTCCCTGTATTGCAGTCTAAATATTTAACAAATAAGACTATGAATAGATGTAAAATAAATTAACGCCAAAATTAACCCTAATCTTTTATTGTCTTACGTATAGTTAAGGCCCAGCGAGAAATTTTCGCGTAGCACAAAGCTCGGGGCCGATGCTGTCGATCTTGCACAACGCCCAGAGTTGCCAATCCGCGGAGTATAGTATCCGATAGGCTGATTAGATTCGTTTATAGATAATTATAAATTTTGTTCTGTGTTTCTAAAAAATCGGAAAATTTCCTTTACCCGGAACTTCTCTCGCTATGAGTCTCTCGTTTTACTAGGAATAGTGAAGTGTGACCGAATTTAGTTTAGTACATAGTCATTTAATAACAGATATATACTATCTTTTCAAATATGTTTAATGGGCGCCATTTTAAATAAATTCAATAAGTACTTTCTATTTTAACACAAACCGCCATTTTGTTAAGTCATGTTGAATTCGTAACAGTTTATCACTATATCACATTCAAATTTTCTGCAAAAGTCCAATTATTAATATTTTTTATGTTGATTTTTTTAAAGAAATTATTTTAGACCCATTTTGTTCTGTTATCTTGAATTCTTACCACAACTACCAGTTTATCTTTATATCATGCTTAATGCTTGCACGAAATTTGAAATTAATCTAATAAGTAGTTTTTTTCAGGCCGATATTATATATGTTATAATCATACCAAAATGTTACCAGTTCATTCCTACATAACACTGGATTTTAGTGCAAGATTTGAGGAAATTGAAAAATTAGGTTTTAGTAATATATATATTTTTTCTAGTTTTAATATTCCGTCATTTTATTCCAGTATATTGAATTTTAACAAAATATTACCAGGTCATCTCTATATGACCCTTAATTTTTGACTAAAATTTGAAATCAATGTGATGCCACGAACTGACAGACAGACGGACCGAAATTATTGATAAAACATATTTTCTTTGGCATCTAAGGACGCTAAAACCTGGAAATATGTGAAGCCTTTTTGTCAAGACATTTTTCACGATTACAGATATTTTATTTCGCCGCGATTTTGTTCGGTCATCTTGAATTAGTTCCAAAGTTATACTAGTTATCTCTATGTCACAATTAGTTGTTGCACACAATTTGAAGTTAATACATTAAGTAGTTTTTTTAGTCTGAATTTTTAAATATTTAATTAAGCCGTAATTTTGTTACGCCATCTTGGATTCCTACCAAAATTTTACCAGTTGATTCCCACATAATACTTGACTTTTGTGAAAAATTTGAGATAAAGTGAGAAAGTAATTTTTTTGTAATCTTTTTTTAGCATTTCATTAGGCCGCAATTTTTTTGCTATATTGGATTTTTATCAAAATGTTACCAGGTCACCCCATATGACTCCTAAGTTTTTACCAAAATTTTAAGTCAACAGGTTAAGTAGTTTTTTAGCTATGCCGAGAATATATAAGCATAGACAAACAGATCGACGATGTTGAGAAAACCTGTTTTTCAGTATCTAGGTATTCTGCAATATAAGGATCTGAAAAAATCTCTCTCTTTCATGATTTACAATACTTCCCTTTTACGAGGGAAATAAAAAGTAAACGATTCTGGCAACACGAAACCACTTATTGTTCCATGCGTTTAATTTAACTGGGACACGATCAGTTAATGTGGTTAATTTATTTGCATCTGACGGAGTGCTTATTCGAACTATAGTAGGTATTTGTTTTAATGCACAAAGTGATTTTTTTCGGTTTCCTAGAAGTTCTCACTTGACCAATTTATTTTTTTCTTAATTACGGGTCTATACACCCAGACGGATATTATCGCCATTCAATATTCACTTTTCTAAATTCAAACTTCGAAAAATAAAGATTAAATAGTTTAAGTCGCTGCTGTGCTGCTTGCAAGCGGAAATGCTGCCATACTGGTTAACGCGAAAATCCATATGTGTTTAAAAAATCCCATCAAAGTACGATTTTTAATAAATATGGAATTTTTATTATTATTTTTAAAAGCCAATTTTATCACTATTATTCTCAAAAAGACCTAAATATTCAATTGTCTTTAACGTGTCTAAATCGGCAAACATTCCTTAAGGAGACTAAGATGGCAAAGTTGTGACATGCCTGCCGTCCTTCTAAGCGAAGACTCTCAATATTCATTTCATGAGGGTTGCTGTACATTTATAATGAAGTACAAAAGTACAATTTAGAATTATTTAAGCTAAATTTAATAAATTTTGCAATTTTCAGTATTAATGTATAGATGTAAGATGATATGAGATTACATCGTATGAAACTTAAGACTTTTTTTTAGTCATCAAAAACTGTAGGTGCGTTAAGCATAGATCTACACTACAATTGGCCAGTACATCATTTGTATATTTTAAAAAAAAAGCTTTCTCTAGGTGCAAAAGGCGCTTTTTGGTCACTTACCCTTTTTTAGTAGTAGTTTAGCACAATTTACTATTTTTTTTTCTCTCATCCTTACATTTGAAAAATCGTTTGAGGCAACACTGTATTTCAATTATTCGTTGTTTGCATATGGTTTCAATCAACAACTATTTTTTTAAGAAATTAAAGTTTCCGATACTCTGAAAAACAATCCAAATAATCTGAAAAATTTAGATAATATTCCCTATTTGTTGAATTAAATTTATACATCTCTACAAAAATAAACACTAGTTTTTGTAGCTCTAAAGTGTTATATGATTCCTTCTTTCCAGTTTGCGGTAAGCGACAAAAGTAAATTTGAACAATTTTTCCATAATTAATATTGGGAAAAGTTTTTTATATAGAATAACTATGTACAGTGTATCCCTACATGGGGATTATTTTAAGAGATACAGCTTAATGGCGTCCGCGATCCGCTTCTAGCTATTAGGGATACTTGGAAGAAAAGAAAAAATAGAATGTTTGAATCGCACTTTTTAGTTTTTTAAATCTCTAAACATTTTTAAATTAACTTGTCTGCAAAATCTTGTGGTTCTGGACGATCATCGGTCGGAAACAAAAACGCGATGTAAAATAATCAGAAGTTTCACTGGTTTGTTTATTGTTTCTATTTTATTAGTTTAGAACTTTAGTTTTGTCGTACTGGGTTAGTTATAAGATTATTATTACAAATTGTTTTTGTGTCTGTCTAATGAAAGATTTAAAAGTTGAAATATACCATAATATAATGCGCCAAAAATATTTACAAAGTAATTTCTAAATCTTGGGATATGGGGGCTATTTTAATGTTTTGCCTTTCAGGTGTGATTTATGAAATCGTTGCCGACTCACTCTTCGTTGTTTAAAATGAAATAAGATACAAATATGTTCAGAAGTAAAATAAATTAAGAATTAATTAATTATTAGTGGTTGATAGTGAAAATGGGTACGAGAAATTACTTTACTGAATTATTTTACCCTCTGATGTTTAGCTTTTTTTATTAAAAAGTTACATAGTTAGAACTGTCTGGAATGTTTCAACACTTTAAGAAGTAAAACAGTCCTCATAAACTTTACCTTTAAGAATTATTGCTCGCGTCTTCATTTATTTTAAGTCTAGCTATTGTCAACATTTAATATGTATAAACACCTTAGACGCCACAGACATTTTATTTGCAACGGTGTCCTGCATATATGCTTATCGGACTTAACGTCACTGTAGTAACGCGAGATGTTTATACGCATGGCACTTGTATGGTTATCCCGTTGCATTAGCGTTCAATGGTTGATTATCTTAAGAAATATTTTACGCAGATCTTTTAGTTTGTCGCCTTTAGGGGTATAATTTATAGATGTTGCGGAATTGTCCTTTTAGATAAGACGACATTTATCATTGTGAATAGAATTTGTAGAAACCTCCTTCTAGGGAAAATTACCATAATTATCTTAAAAAATATTGAGGCTTTAGGGAATTTGCAAGGAAATATTGAAATTATTAAAAATATTAAAATATGTTTTGTAATTTTCAAATAATATCATAATACATATTATGATATTATTTGAAAATTATACGTAAAAAAATGTAGCACAAAATTTTACATTACGTTATTTTTATAAACAAAGAAAGTTGATTGTGCGGACGAAATCTTAAAAAGAAAAGGAATATAATCGTGCGAAATTTTCGCTGTATTGGAGCAGCTTTGTCATACAGAAATCGAATTCCTGGTTCTAGATATCAGCAGTTATTTGAACTTTATAATTATAGTCAATGGTGATCGCTGCATAAGTTTGGTCATTCATATACTACGATCTCTTATGAAGTGCTGCATTCTACCTCACAAGAAATATTTCACTCTATACCATTACAGAGCCACTCTTGTATGTAAGAACTTCTTGTACATATCTATTGTTTACTTAGTATTCCGAGGCCTCCACAGACTCGTACCGATCTTATGTCACTTAATAGCCCAATACTCCCCAATTAAGCCAAAACTTTAAAAGATTTTTGTATTTACAAATACCCTGTATAATGAAGTGTCAAGATAAAATTCAACTTGTTAAACATCAGATCTAACATTAAACTTTATTCTAAAACTATCCCTAAATAGATCTCAGTTATAAAATCCAAATTTTCAAAAAGAAGTTAAGTTTCATTTCTGTTAAAAATGGTTTTCCCTTTAGCCTCGTAAAAGTGGTACCTAGTTCTACCAAACAATAAAAGCAAATTTTTTGATTTCCAATTTTCACAAGCACACAAGATAATTAATTTTGTTACATGTGCAGAGACATTTTAAAACACCCTGTATGTTGAGATTTGGTCAATCTAAAGACTATGTAGATGAAATCTACAACATGAAGTATAGAGCTGCTTTATATGTCTAGAGCTGTCCTTAATAATAAAAGAAAATATGTTTACACACACAAAAAAAATTATATCCCTTAAAAATATCGAAGATCTATGTCCATGACACCCAAAGTCTAATGCTGGTGAGACGCTGATCTAGTCTATTTCTGGTGTAAATTTAAAAAGAATCGGTTGGACCGTTCTCAATTTTTTGGAAAATTTTTGGAATTCTAGTACTTCCTCTATCTATAGGTATAATCTGTACAATTAATAATACAATATTTGACTGTTATATGGTGAAGTAAAAATGCGTCCAACAACAATCCAAGCAAAATATATCCGGGTTTTACAATTTAATCTAATATATTTATACAGTGGGCTATTTTTTAATTTTCTACACATTTATTATTTTTTAATCAAAACAAATTTAAAGGTTTATTTTTTATTCTATATCACCCACTCTAAAGAAAATAGAATATCTTTGTTAAAAGATTAAAATAACCAACTAAAACCTAAATTATAAAGTAGTTTATGTAAACAAGTGAAATCCTCATTCTATTAATAAAAGTACAATGACAGATTAATTTAGGTTTACTTACATTTGGTTATTTCTAGGTAAAAAAAAAACCTAAATTAGAAAAATGTAAGATAACAGCTACAGTTGAATTTTGGTATAAAGGTATGAAAACAAAAAAGAAACAGCATTTTCCACTTCCATCTTTCAAAAAAGGGCAATTTAACAGGGAAGATAATTCTCGTGAGTTACGTTTTTATTCTCATTTTACACCATTTATCAAGCAAAACGTTCTGTTAACTTAGTTTATATTTTGGCCAAACTTATATGATGAAGTATTTACTGATCGCATTCTGTATTGAGAAGGGTGGGAGTGCCCTCCACAAATGAAAGGTTATCCCGGTTTTCAGAAAGTATGATCATTGCGAAGAACTGTGAAAGAAAAATATAAAACTTAGGGATCAAAACAAAATAAACTTTCATATACATCGTAGGTAATCCTGGGGGTGATCTGTCTGGGCGGGAATTCCGGAGTTACCCCTATAAAAGCACAATTCTAAGGGTTTTTAACTAATATACTTTTTTACGGTTTCCATTTATGTATAAGTAATTGTAGTCTAAAATGAAGGAGGTACTGAATCATTCCGAACAATATTTTAACTTTTGAGAAAACACAACGGAGGCTGCCTCCGTTCGAAATCCGAACACAAAGATTTGAAAATTCCCATAATTTTAGAGCAAGAGTAGTTAATAACTGTATACCCGGAATGAAAATTTCAGTATTTTTCTATACCTAGAAGATTAAAAATCAAAACATCAAAAGCGACACTACATAAGAATCTGTTCTGATTTATCTTTATTATTTGTGGCTTTGGCAATGTAAAGATAAGAAAACCATACAATTAATGATGTTCTTATGAGAATTACGTTGTTTATTGTTTATTTTTCTCGTAAAATAATCATGTCGAATACTACTCGAGAAAAAATTTTGCAGGGGAAAATTTCTCTCTTCTAATATTCAAGGTAGGTGCTTTTTGGCAGTTTCACTTAGGATATCGATTTTTACAAAAGCCGATTAGGTTTGCAACACATTTTGTAATTAACAAATTGGGAATAGTTGTTCTAATTTTTATATCACGAGAGAGGGTTTTTCTGGTCTCGTCTCGGGGCATTTTCGGCGAGACGAGAGATCTTCTCTCATCTCGTCTTCTCTCGTCTTACGGCATCTCTCAAAACTAGTTTAATTGAAAACAAATTTACAACTGCGCAAGAAAATATGCTTTCGATGATATAGTTTTACTTATTGCTTATACATTATATATGTTTATCTTCTCCATAGTTTTCCCAATCCTTCAGAAATGGAGATTAACAGTTTTGATACCTATGTAAGGAGTTATTGCTATTAAAATGCTCTATATATTTCGTTAGATACGATATACTGTATCTCAGCAGTTAAAATCTCACTTCTGTAATAATGTACTATATCAAAACATTTTAAAAGCAATTCTTTAACCTATCGTATCGAGTCCTTATTTGCTCGTCAAGATTTGGATGATCCGATGATTCCATTATGCAAAGTTGGGGGAGGTAAGTAGAAAACATGCAGCCAAGAAGGAGTGGCTGTTTGATCCCGGTTGCGTAGGTATTTACATAATGTTTGCTCTTTCTATACAAGTATTCATAGTAAGCAGCCCGTGATTTAAAGTAAACCGTCAATAAAGTCAGATGAATAACTTAGAAGATTTTCGGTAGAGGCCAGGAAGTTAAGAAGTTGGCCTGGAGATAGAAGTTTGATCTGTGCTTAACCACTGGCAAGGTGTCCAGAAACGAGTTCCGAAGAAAGGGACGTAGTAAGAGTCTAGGAACCGTGGGAGCCCAGGCCATACATATAACTGTGGCCTACGCCTACCCCGTAGGACCGCTATAGAGGTATATACGATGAAAAGAGTAGATGACGGTGCTGGCCCCATCTTAGAAGCCAGAGGCCGCCCTGTAAAATAGTTAGAAATGATAAGCAATGCATAATGGACAGCCAGAAGGGGGCCCATCTTCAAGGAACACAGACCATATCCGCTAAGAGGTCACTACGGACCCTTCGACAGAAAACAAGAGAGAGTGTGGCGCCACGTCCGCTTAACACGTAGCTGGTACCCTGGTAGAAGGACGTAAAAGATGTATATGATGCCGGTAGCACCGCTGGGGTCCCCTTTAAGATCCAAAGGTTCAAATTGAGCTCAAAGAACCATACCTCCGGAATTAACAATGAGCTAGACCAATGTTTAGTGACTGACTAATCCTTAGGATCAGACAATGAAGAAAAAAAGGCACTTGCGAATACCCGAGGAGACAGCGACTTAATCGATTTGGATCGGCTATAATTTCAGCAACAATATATCACAGTTTTTTGTGATGTTTAAGTGCAAGGGAATAGGAGCCTTATTGAAAAATGGCATGTTCAGGTTTACTTCTAAATGTACCCTAAGTTCATATACCGGCACACACCTTACGTGTACGTTTTAAGGGTAGCAGCGTGCTAGCACCTATGCACTTTTTTCTAATTTATTCGCCGTTTATTACATTACATAACTAACCTTACCTAATTTAATGGAAAGACAGAATATCTAAATATACACAACAAAAAAAAGGGAGAAATCGCCAGTATAACTTATAACAAAGTGAATCGAAAAAATATCCATTTTTTGATGGGTTAACCGGCTGTGCCTCAATAGTAGTTGTATGTTTATAAACTACTTACAAGATTATTTATTCGGTGTGCACAATAAACGTAAAATTTTAAATTTTCGGTACATTTTTATCACTTTAATTGCTTTTTGTAAAAACTTTAAACTTGTATAATTCGCATTATACATAGAGCATGAGTCTATAATTAATCATATAAAACTACGCATTCTCTAGCCCCACAAAACCCTAAACGCTCCTCCCCGTGCCTGTCATTAACATCGTCATTCGATTCTTGCACTAGTTTTATAAATGAAATTCGAGACTAGGGGTAGGCCACAGTTAAATGCGTGGCCTGGGCTCCCACGCCTCTTAGACTCTTACTACGTCCCTTCCTCCGGAACAACTTCCCGGACTCCTTGCCAGTGGTTAAGCACAGGGTAGCTCACCCTCAGATTCAATTATTTGTCGAACTTTATTCTGAGTCAAACTTCTATCTTCAGGTCAACTTCTTAACTTCCTGGCCTCTACCGAAGATTATTCCACTGCCTTTCCGGTTCACTTTAAAACACGGACTGCTTACTTTTAAAGGGCAGCCGATCTCTTTTTTCAACTCAGAACTCAACTGCTAGCTTCTCTCTAGGTTCGGTTCCTAACACTCTTTATATACTGTGTCGTGGTAGCGGCCCCAGTTATCTTTCTGGCAACAATTAAACACAGAGCGGTCTTTTATCACTACCCTCCTAATAATATCCTCGATACCTCAAACATAGTGATTTCGCCTTAAATTGGACGCCTAATTATGGGATTTCACTTTCTAGAATTTGTCATGAAACGTAAGCTCCAGGTCTTCGTCATGAATTGACTAGGTCTGAACTCTACCGCTGCTCTGCATCAGCTGAAGAAAACACGCAATCGGCATTTAATTTATATGCGAGGTCACGAGGATCACGTTACATCGAGGCTAATTTACTTTAATTTATGACTACTGACAAACTATAATATGCCTAATTAACGTCAAATATATTCAAACTGACATGTTAACTCATAAAATTGATTCTGATGCTAACTTCGACCACCTGAATGAAATATTCAACTTACAAACTTAGGGCAAAAATGTGCTGTATAAACATAAATAATTAAATAGAGTAGTCCAGAGCAACCTGCTCAGCAAAATCAGCGTGTTGAGATTCTTTCGGCTTTCGACAAAATTCTCATGCTTAATGCTGCCAATATGAAAACTTTTTTAGTTTTAATGCAATTAACACCTCGAATTGAATGTTTGTAGTTGTGATTTTTTTGTTAATTATTACTTGTGTCTACGTATTTTTAAATTTATATTATTATCATGTTATTAGTATTATCATATTATTACTAGAAACATATTGAAATACTTTTATTATTTTTTCTTATATGTTAGTTGTAAAATGTAGCTCTGTCGCTAAGTTGCTGCCACATATATATATATATATATATATATATATATATATATATATATATATATATATATATATATATATATATATATATATATATATATATATATATATATATATATATATATATATATATATATATATATATATATATATATATATATATATATATATATATATATATATATATATATATATATATATATATATATATATATATATATATATATATATATATATATATATATATATATATATATATATATATATATATATGTATATATAAATATATATATATATATATATATATATATATATATATATATATATATATATATATATATAAATTTTGTAAGTTATGAACTAGTAAATAAAAACATTAACACAAACGAAATTTCATAGCAGTTGTTAAATATATAAATGACAGCCGGCTGCAGAGTATGCCGACACTATACGCAAGGCAGATTTTTTGAATATGGTAATCATTTTTATACTTTTATCATGAACCTGTCTTAGGTAAACACAGTGCAGTTTTCATATTACCTCGTTTAGTACCAATTCTGGAGTCGGGCGTGGTACCAAATTAAGTTATCTAATAGGAATCGTATCTATTATAAGAATAAATTACAATTTTCATATTCCATAAATATGCGTTTTGCTCTCAATAATTATTGTTATTAATTGTGCAAAAAAGACAGAAATAATTAAAAACTGTTTATATATTAATACAACTGCCTTCGAAGATTATTAAACAAATTTTGCACATAAAAACAAGGTTGAGCGAAACAGGCTGTCGACCCGCGTAATAAAGCTACCGCTTTGTTGCCAGATTGTTTTTCATGCCCTTTTCTGAAGTCGGCCGTGCTGCGACTTGCTAATTATAAGCTAATAATTAGTGTAATATCTAAAGGTCTAAAATGTCGCTTAAGAAAAGGATCCGCACGACCGTTATGGAAAATGGCTCTGCATGCTAATTGCTGAATCTTTGGGGATCTAGTTTATTCGATCCTAAACTTGATTAATAGTTATAGTTGGCATACCTCCGTCAAACTTATAACTTAAATAGTACAAGGTGTTAAAATTTGAGGTTGTTCCAAAGAGTTTCTCTTAGTCCACAGCATAATGTAATGTATAATCAAAGAAAATTACTGTAAAGCCTTAAATAAATAAAATATTAGATTTTCTGCGTTTTTCTATGTTAAATGAAAATTACTATCTATATCTAATTTACTAAAATATTTTTCAAATAAAAATTAATATATTGAAGGTATTCTGAGCAAATGAAATATTAAACAATGTGTACTAATATATTTTTTAAATGCTACTATGCTACTATAAAAACCAAACACATTTAATTATTATAGTAGCTTTATATTATATATTATATTTCATGTTAAAATTTGCAGAAATTAAAATTTAGGTATTGTTAAACACGTATCTGCATTTTATTGCTATATTTTTCCTTAAAAAATATATAATTGATGGCCGCTAAAGTTTGAATAATATAGCCTGCTTGTAACTTACAGAATATCGTGTTCTATTTTTTGTTTATCGATAAGATACAAATTACTTACTTAATATTTGGAAGGAGAGTTAGTATTACTTGGAATCGATTTTTATATTCTCTTTATATTGTTAAAATTCAACAACCTCGCATTATAGATCGCCAGCCACAGTAATCAACACATACCCCCTTTTAAGTACTGCTAATATAATGTGGAAGGCTTTACCAAGAGAACATCTGAAGTTTTCGACGGACGTATATTATCACAAAACAGCATATAGCCATCTGCGGCGAAAGTCAGGGGAGTAAAAAATCAAAAGTAAGCAAACATTAGGGGACTGTAAAATAAGAAAAATAATTTCTGTGGAATTTGCTCGTATTGGTGACTCCGCTTTGATTTTGTAAGTTAAGTTTGGCCCTTGTTATATTCGATGAAGTCTTTTAGTAGGAAACACGTGTCTGCTGTTGACCAAATTTCGTTCTGTTTTAGAGTTTATTAAAAAAAATCATTATATAATTCTTGCCGCTTTAACCTTTTCCTAATTTCATCAATTGCTCTTGGATTGTGAGTTGTTACAGGTTAGTTTATGCTGCTTATTGGAAACAGAGTATCAAGTCGAGAGAAGATTTTGGATGTTAACTTGGTGACCACAAATGTCGATTTTGCTACTGTTAGTGATTCTCGTTTGGTTTTGTGTTTTAAGTCCCTGAAAATCTTTGATCAGAAGCAGGCGTCTACGATTATTCATTGTGCTGTAGCGGTCTTATAATATCCAAAGAAATATTTTTCTATTTTTATAGTTCTTGTCGCCTTAATATTTTGCCATAGATAGCTATATGCTGCTCTCTGGTAACAAGATTATCAAGTCCAGCGAAGATTTCGGATGCTCTCTTGGAAACTACAAATCCACCTGATGTTAACTTTGGTTTGGTTTTTTATGTTTGGCGCTTGTTGTACTCGTCTGTCAACTAACTACACCAACCAGTCTAAACACGTGTCTGCAATTAAAGAAATTTCATTGTACTTTTGCGGTCTTCCTAAAAAAATATATTACAAACTATATCTTACCAAAAATTTAGCCAATTTCACGGGAAGAAGAATCGTTTGGGGTTCTTCATGAAAAGCTATAAAATTTCCCAATTTGGTTACGTAGTGAGTTTTTGTGAGGTGCATGAGTTGCAGAGCGCTACTACGCGAAAAGTGAATATAGACCTTTAGATATTAATCTTTAAACAAGCAATAAACTTCCCTTTTTTTTTTTAAATCTGATTTTGAAACATGAGTGAACTTGAATCACACAAATGTCTTACGGAAGATGAAAAAGTCCGACTGTTTAAAACTCGGTTTAAAATATGTAGGTATCTAATAGACAGCTATTTATGATATTCTATATGTCGAAGGCTTTACAAAAAATTAGGATCACAATTTTTATATGTTTACACGCCTTAAATAAAAGATTTGTACTCACAGTGAAAATTACTTTATGCCCTGCAAACTGAGGTGTTCCTTGGTGTTGTTAATGGTCTTATATTCTCTAAGAGACAAAAGTCAAGTTCAAATTTGCTCACCACCATGCTATGTGTGTGTGATATGATGCTAAGCAATACTTTCTAACTTTTATATAAACCTCTTTTTAATATTTCTAAAAATAAATGAGGTAGAACTCGTTAAAAATAGATACAGAAGCCAAATATAATGAACCAGTCGCATTTTTACCTGCTTCATTTTTTCTTTAGTTTTAAATATGGTTCGTTCCCTCTTGTAATTTTCTATAACTAATCTATTATTAGCATATTATTTTCTCAAGGACGCAATATGTCAATTGCAATCGACCTTTCAAGGGTTTAATTAAGAAATTAACCTTTAATTGCCTTCCGATACTAACATTTTGCACAGGATTTATACAAAACCATTGACATTTTAAATTTAATTAGTTTCGGTACACTGGCTGCATCATTCTTAATAATGCGTTGCAGCTTCTGATGTTTTGTAACAGATAATCATCTTAATTTACGTATTAGTTCGCAAAACGTTACGACATAGATCTATTTTTCAAACAAGAAATATAATCTATATAATCTGCTATGCACCTATGTGAACAGTAAACTATTATTTTATTGATTTTTTTTTTTGAGTAAGGTGAGGTGTACACAATATTTCTGTCTATAAAAATGATTACCATATTCAAAAAATCTGCTTTGCGTATAGTGTCGGCATACTCTGCACCCGGCTGTCATTTATATATTTAACAACTGCTATGAAATTTCGTTTGACTTAATTAAGTTAAAGTTATATATATATATATATATATATATATATATATATATATATATATATATATATATATATATATATATATATATATATATATATATATATATATATATATATATATATATATATATATATATATATATATATATATATATATATATATATATATACCATAGTTATTAAGATGCCAGGTGTTTTGGCAAATTTGGAAAAATAAATGGTGTCCGGTTTAATTCTAGTTTTTGTGGAAACTTTTTGCCAAAGTTCTATATGTCAATAAATGATTGTTCTCTCGAATAATATTACTTTCTTAAAAATGCAAGTGGCAAACTACAGAATACTGTAGTTTGCTACTTGGAATTGCTTTAAACCATTTGGCTGTTAAAAATATAAAAAAGGAAAATAAAAGCAGAGACAAGTATCCCTCTTGCTTTTCACGTATGGGTCTATAACTATACTAATTATTAATAGCACAAATTGTCCTTCACTGCTCACTTTCAAAGTCATCTAATGGTAACAAACAGAGTTTAGCTATTGCACGTTTGACAGTACCACCTTTAGTTTTTACACTAGCTACTCTTACATAACCATCAGCACCTGGATGTAGCTCGCCAATTCCTCCAAGAGGCCAGCAAAATGGTGGTAAATTACTTTCTTTCAGAAGAACCATGGAACCCAACTTGAGTTCTGGATCCTTTTCCAACTGCCACTTTGTCCGTTGTTGTAGAACATGCAGATATTCCACGATCCATCGTGACCAGAAATGTTGGAAAATCTTCTGCATGTAACGATATCTTTTTACAAAATTAACTTTAGTATCAGTTAAATCCTGTTGTGGTACAACAGTAAGTGGGCAACCAATTAAAAAATGGCCAGCAGTTAAAGCTTCTAGGTTATTCGGGTCTGAAGGCATGGGTGTCAAAGGCCTAGAATTTAGAACTGCTTCCACTTGTATTAAAATTGAAGAAAATTCTTCATAAGTTAATAAAGTATGATTCATAACGCGTTTTAAATGATGTTTACAAGACTTGACCGCGGCCTCCCATAATCCGCCAAAATGGGGCGAACGCGCAGAAATAAAATGCCAATTAATTTTAGTTGAAATTAAATAATTCTGAAACTGATTATCTTGAACAACATTTTGAATAGCTAAAAGCTCATTTTTAGAACCTACAAAATTTGTAGCATTATCGCAATACACATCGCTGCAAAGACCACGCCTTGATATAAAACGTTTTAAGACATTGAGGAAACCCTCACTGGTCAAGTCTGAAATTAACTCAAAATGAACAGCTTTGCTAGAGAGACATATAAAAACACTAATATAACCTTTTATAATTTTTCTGTTCTTAATTTTCTCATCCTTTAATTCAAAGGGACCCGCAAAGTCTACAGCGGCCGAAAAAAAAGGGTAAGATGGAGAAACACGAGCACTAGGGAGCTGTCCCATTTTAACAATTAATTCGCTTGGTTTAGCTTTGAAACATTTAATACATTATCTGATACATGATTTTACAGTATTTTTTCCATCCAAGGGCCAAAAATTCTGTCTAACGTGGGATAGAGTGGTATTCGTACCTGCGTGCATAGATCTTTTATGTTCATGGTTTATTATAAGTTTAGTAAAAACATGTTTTGAAGGCAAAACTATCGGGTGTTTATGATTAAATGGAAGACTACTGTTATCTAGTCTGCCTCCTACTCTCAATAATCCATTTTCGTCCAAAATCGGTGATAAAGATTTGAGTTTACTGTTACGATGTACCGATTTATTGTCTTTAAGTGACTGAAGGTCTTTTGAAAACGAGGCATTTTGAACTACCTTTGTCAAAACTGTTAAACTTAAGTCCAACTCTGCATGCGCTAACCGTCCAGTTTGTCGATTTTTGGGATATTTTAGGTTATTGATAAATCTTAAACAATACGCTGTTATGCGCAAAAGCTTATTATACTCCGAAAACCTTTCAAAAAGATCGAAGCGCTCGATGGGTTCGTGACATAAAAAACTAGTTACAGGAGGTGACCTATATTCCGGAGATTTATCCGCATTTTTTCTTTTTTTTTTTCTTATCCTTTAAAAAAGAAGGCCCATGCCACCATAAATCAGAGTTAATAAGATCTACAAGATTAGATCCACGGGAAATAATATCTGAAGGATTACTTGAAGATGCAATATAGTTCCAGTCTTGAATATTTGTGAGCTTCTGAATTTCCGCTACCCGATTGGATACAAAAGTTTTTCACATGCGTGGTTGACGTGATATCCAAGACAGTACTATAGTTGAATCTGTCCACATAAAAATGCTATCAATATTTAAATTTAGAGACTCAATACATTTATTTGCTAGCCTAGCAGCCAGAAGAGCACCGCATAGCTCTAGCCTAGGTAACGTTATAGAACTTATAGGGGCAACACGAGATTTGGCACAAAGAAGATTACATTCAATTTGATGGTTATTATCTTGGGATCTTAAATAAACGGAAGAAGCATAAGCCCTTTCGCTTGCATCGGAGAAAACGTGTAACTCAATACTATTGCAATTTCTTGTAAATACGCGTCTTGGAATTTGTATTAAATGAAGTTGTGACAATTGGGATCTAAATTCAATCCACTCATTATAAATATTAATAGGTACAGGATCGTCCCATGCAATTTTCAGTTGCCACAAGGCTTGAATTAACATTTTAAATCGAATAATTATCGGCCCCAACTATGCTAAAGGGTCAAAAACTTTAGCTATAAAAGATAAAATAGACCTCTTTGTAACATGATTAGAATTATTTAAAAATATTTGACAATTATATTGGAAAACGTCTAAAAAAGTTTTTCAATTTACTCCTAGAGTTTTAGTAGAGGAATTGTCCGAAATAATATATTGCGCATCTGAAGTTGAACTAACGTTTTGAAGAAAAGATTCGTCGTTTGACTGAAATTTTCTTAGTTCAAAACCATAATCAGATAATAATTTAACAAGATTACTTCTTATTTGATTTAAATCTGTGCTATTTGACGCTCCACTAAGAAGATCATCCATGTACATATCTTCAATTATAATTTTACACTCAATTGGATAAAGATCTTGATTTTCTATCGCTATTTGTTTTAGGCACCGTGTAGCTAAAAATGCTGCTGGTTTTCTGCCATAAGTATGTCAAAGTCTGCAAAGCAAAATGTTTAACATTTTCTTCTGTGTTTTCTCGCCAAACAATTCTTTGTAAGTTAGTTTGGGTAGGATGCACCAAAATTTGTCTATACATTTTAGTTAAATCACCAATAAAAACTAATTCGTGTTTTCTAAATTTTACAAGTATCGCAAACAAATCATTTTGAATTACTGGACCGTTTTTTAAAACATCATTTAAAGAAAGATGAGACGACGTTTTTGCAGAAGCGTCAAATACAACGCGTACCTTTGTAGTGACGCTATCTTTTTTTGTTACACTATGATGGGGTAACACAAAATCTACCTTCCTGATTTCGAGAAACATTATTAACAAAATGTTGTTCGCATTCAAGCTCTTCTTGGGTCCATTTATCTTAGTTCTTGGACCGAATCTCCTCTATGACCCAGAATTTCTCTAATTGATTGTTTAAGGTATCCTCCTGTCGTTTTATGTATTCTTGTGAAAGATTTACAAAAAAGCATTTGGACTGTTGATATGCGATGGGTACATTTCCGGCCTCTAACCAACCGAAGTGACTATTTTGCAAAATGGGCAAATTTTTACCAAGTTTTATTTGTCCGGATAATAATAACTCATAAAATAAAGAACAACCGATTAGCATGTCTACACTCGATGCAACATTAAACTTTGGATCAGCGAGGTTTACTTTAGGAATATTTAAATCAGACACATTAAATGTTAATTGTGGTGAAACATCTGTGATTTGTTCGATTACTAAGCAATTAATGTTAACTGTAAAATCATTACAAAATTAAGACACCTTGACTGTTGTTTGATATTTAACTTTAGTTTGTATTTCATTTATTCCACTAATAGGTAAATCGAATTTTCTTAAACACAATTTTAGTTTTTCGCGAGATTTCGAGTTATGAAGTTAGACTGAAAACCACTGTCTAGTAAAACCCTACATGAAATAGGTTGATTATTTAAATCGTATACTCGAATAATTGCAGTTGATAAAAGTACAAAGTTATTAGCCCTTTGTACGTTATGAAAGAAAAGGGTACGATTTACAAGAATTCCCGAAGAAGTTTCAGGCGTACAACTTTCTGAATTATTATTTGTTAAATTTAAATTAATATTTTGTTGATGCTGATTATCGCGTTCATAAAAACCGTGATTATTATCATTTGAGGTTTCAGATTGTCGATGCAATAGTGTATTGTGTTTTAAGTTACATTTTTTGCACCCTATTGACTTGCACTCTGTAACCTTATGGCCCTTACGTAGGCAATTAGTGCAAAGGTTTAATTTTTTAACCTCTGTGTAACGTGTTTCCATTTTTTCCAATTTTAAATTTCGTACAATGGTAAATGAAATGTTTTTCATTACACAAGGGACATACAAATTTAGCATTTTGTTCGTTAGAACAATAAAAGACCTTTATACTATCGTTTCCGCGGCGACTATTTCCTAACTTTGAATCAAGGGATTCTAGTATCTGCCAACGTTGGTTTAAGAATTTCGTAAAGTTATCCAAGGTAGGCTTGTCTATTTCCTTACTATAATTTTCCCATTCGCGTTTGGAGAAAAAGTCTAGTTTTGAAACTAACATGTATATAAGAATTGTATTCCAGCTATCAACTGGTTCTCCTAAAGCTTCTAAAGCTCGACAATTTCTCAGAAAAGCATCATAAAATTTCCTTAAGTTAACATGAGATTCTTTAGATAATATAGGAAGGTCAAATATAGCTTTTAAGTGAGTATTTATAATAGCTTTGTGATTTTCGTAACGATCTTTGATTAATTGAAATGCCTTTAAATAGTTTGCGTTTGAAACTGGAAGTGAAGCTATTACTTGAGCAGCTTCCCCCTTTAGACAGCCTTGAAGGTAATAAAATTTTTCAATATCTTGTAAATTTGAATTATTGTGAACTAAAGCACAAAATGTGTCATGAAATTGTTGCCATTCAATATATGAACCAGAAAATTCTGGTATTTTTAATGCAGGTAATTTAGCAGCGCTGTTTACGACAGATAAAGTATTTGTAATTGGAATTTGTGATGTGGTAGGGGAAAAGGGAATAATATTACTTAATTGCTTTATTAAATCTTTGGCTCCTGAAATGGCATTATAGTATTTATTTTCGAACTCATCCCTTTCTTTCTCCTCTGCAACCTCATCGAAGTTCTGCTCTGCAATAAGAACTCGTAGTCTGTCTGTAACTTTTTAAACTGAAATAAAATGTCTTGAATTGTATCAAAGCGTGTCTGCAACTGCGTTAAATTACTAGTAACTGGATCAAACTTATCTATATATGTGTGAAAACGAGTTAATTCTGATTTGATTTGCCCACGTTGAGCTTTAAGCTTTTTTACAGTATCAGACATGTTTTATTATTTTTAATTTATGATATAAATCAAATATAAATTAAACAAAATAATATCCTGTACTGTCTGCGTGTAAACTAGGTTAAACGATATTTAACCGTTCCGTGTAAATTATCGTGAAAATGTAATTATTACAAATATTCGATTAATACAAAGTAAAGGATGTAAACAGTCAACTGAAAAATTGTGCCGCGTAGCCTTGCTATAACCTAAGAAATAATTTTCTGGAATTATAATATTATTAAATCGAGAACCATCATTTAAAATTGTTTTCTTTTCGCTAGATAGGTTAGAATAAATGAATCAAGTGGAAACATTCGTCTAGAGAACGCCTTCGTTCCAAGTCTCCGATAGAGACAGACACACATACGTCGTAGGTTGTAAAGTAAGAGATTGGAATGATGTGACCTGTGTAATTCGTGGTTCTGTAACTTGCTGCTTTCTTGATGAACGAGATGATCGGCAAAAATGGTTGCTGTTCTTGCTTATGTGTACGTGATTCAATATCCGGCTCGAAGGACCAATGTTTAATGTCTGTCCTTTGCCTCCTGGACTCTGGATACAAATAATTTCGTTACGTTGATATTCTGCTGACGAAAACAACAATTTTTTCTATGTTTTCTTTATTTTACCTTTTACAATGACTGAAAAATATATATATATGAGAGTGACGACTTGACACCTCTTGTCAGTTAAAAAAATTACAGGTGTTCCTGTTATATGTCCTATGTTAAAGGGCTTAACATATATATATATATATATATATATATATATATATATATATATATATATATATATATATATATATATATATATATATATATATATATATATATATATATATATATATATATATATATATATATATATAAAACATAATAAATATTAGTTACTGGTTGGAGTAGTTAGTCAAAATTAGTATTATTCCTTCACAATATTGAAAATTGTTTAAAAGAATAATCAATTATTTCCAGCCACAGAATTCTGCTTCGTCGAAGTGCATTATTTGTTAACCGACCATAGTTATTAAGGTACCAGGTGTTTGGCAAATTTGGAAAAATTAATGGTGTCCGGTTTAATTCTAGTTTTTGTGGAAACTTTTTGTCAAAGTTCTATATGTCAATAAATGATTGTTCTCTCGAATGATATTACTTTCTTAAAAATGCAAGTGGCAAACTACAGAATACTGTAGTTTGCTACTTGGAATTGCTTTCAACCATTTGGCTGTTAAAAATATAAAAAAGGAAAATAAAAGCAGAGACAAGTATCCCTCTTGCTTTCCACGTATGGGTCTATAACGCTATACGTAGCTACGAATTTTGAAAATTTTCAAAAACCATTAAAAAGTGTTAATTTTTAGTAGTAATTTCTAGATTTTAAAAATGTCAAGGATCCAGTAGTTTTTGAGAAAATGCATTTTAAAACTCATAAATATTCAAGAAATACACGTGAAATCTTTTATTACATCAGGGTGACGTTGAGAACACAATTTCCCTACACTGTTACCAATGTCTTCTAATTTTCTTAAAAATTTAGACTCAAAAAACCACAGCATAGATAGATAGTTGATTTCATAACCTTGGATTTATCTTTCTTTTATTATAGATCCGTTTTTTAAAACAAGACCTTAAATCCTTACTTATTAAATATAAGTTTTGTTAAAACGGTTATCTGCCTGAACGGGGATTAATAAAATAATAAAGAACTGTATTAATTATCATAAAGTCAGTAATTATACAAAACAAAAACCTACTTAACAAAAGAGGGTATAGGGTATATAACATAATACAAAAACTGACAGTTTCTATTCAAAAAAAGAAACGTTATATTAAACAACAAATTGAAGAAAATATCATTATTTAACACAGAATATGAAAGACTTATATTATATATACTCTTGAATCCTGGCAACAGTGCTTCCACTTAACATATGAAATGCCACGTTCTGACAGAAACAAATCATACATTATTTAGGTTACTATGCATATTCTTAGGATCAATTTCATGTTTTCTTAAATTTATTGTAGATAATACCTCAAGATTATTGGTAAAAACGTAAATATTATGGCTACGTATAGTGATATGAAACCTTACTTGCCTAGACACATTCAAGTATGACCCTACTCTTTTGTTGCATTATAGTAATAATCCTATGAATTACTTTACCACCTTCTTGGTTAGCTTATTACCCATCACAAAATAAACTACACACATTATAAAAACAATATGACACAATAAAATTAACTACAATTAAATGACTTGGAGGCCCATCCGAGGTCGGAAGTATGGCACGTTATATTTAGTTTAAAAATAAATATTCCATGAAACACTTAAAGTAGTCTGTGTACCGATATCTAACGCAATTTTTTTGCACAAACGAAAATATATCATACAAAACATAATTTATTTCTTGTTGCTGGTAAATAAACAAACGCGATACCCCCATGTCCAAACACGAAACTATCGTTGTCGGATTTACTACTTCGTGGCCTGTTGTGAAGTTAGCCATGTTGCAGTGAGAAGTCAGAACTACAGATGAATATTGAATACTACAAATTGTGTATATGCAGAGATGTCGGTAATTGAATTACTTTTTAAAATAAAGTAATATGTAAATTCCTAGCAAGAAAGTGATTATAACTGGTAACTAATTTTAAAACAGTTAAGTAGTTCAATTACAAAAGCTGTAAAAACCAAACTAAAAACATTTATAGCCTTATTCACTTAAGAGGTTGAATTTAGACCAGATCTAACTTGACAGTTATAAATTCAAGAGCCATGTGAGTCTATTGTATACAAAATATGTTTTATAAGCCAAACATAATGAATGATGATCTAAAAATTTTAATTGCCTTGGAAATTATTAGATCCTGACCTAACTCTATACCTCTTGAGGGGAATCGGAGGTTAATTTATTCGTTTAAAAATAAGTTCTCCTAAATGTAAAAGAAAATTGCCTACACTTAATACAATATAACACCACACGCTTTTATACAGTGACGTGAAAAGTAAAAAAGACAATTTTAGCACAGATATATAAACTTATGTCAATAAATTTTGGGCCATTTATTGTACGAAAAAAAGCTTAAGGTGCCAATGTAGTAAAAAAATAGTGGAGGTACATTCCTTTAACCGGTGCCCCATGCTTTTTTCCTGCGATACATTTTAACATCTGTGGTCCAAAATTTATTGTCATAAAAATAAATGTATGTACTCAAATTTAATTACTTTTTACATAACGTTATTAAAGCGGGCGTTTTGTTTTTTTTTATTTGTTGTTTATTCTATAGTTTTTAGTCCTGGATATCTTGTAATTAGTTGTTCCGCCGTGTTGGCACCGCCATATTTTATATTTTATTGTTTACTACAAATCATAATTTGTACTGGTAAATACCGTCAGATATCCGACATATCCATTTTTAGTCAAATATGCACTATTAAAGCCCCCGGGTATCAATTTTCAGTCGAATCTCTCCATTTTGAATTTTCAAATGGTGAAAATTAATGATGTTTACTCTTTAAACCCCCAGATATCGATTTTTAGTCGACTTTATACAAGTAAAAAAAATATGTCCATATTAAATGTTTAAAGGCCAACTAAAAATTCACAATTTGCACTCTTAATGACCTCCAGATACTGATTTTGCAGTAAAATCCATCCAAATTGCAAAAATCTCTCCTTGTTGAATACGCCAGTTTAATTATTAAAATGCTATCTAAAAACTCATAATTGGTACTTCTAAATATCACCAGATATCGAATCGGACCACAACTAACAATATTTGTCCACTATATTGCAGCCATCTTGAGTAATCTTAAGTTTTTTAATCTGTATTGTGTTGTACTTTATTACTTTATGTCAAATTATATTGTTATGTGGACGTTGTACGCATATCTAAATTGAAATTAATCATTTATGTGGAAGTGGGTGAAAACAATATTTCGAAATATAAATCAGACAAACAAATAAATTCACAAACACACACAAACAGACAGAAAGCTAAAGGTAACAGAGGCGCGACAAAAAGTAATAATAAAATAGAAATATTTAAAAAATATACCTTTCAAATAAAATTTTAATAATATTTTGAAGCTACAAGACGTAATGCAATATAAAATATATCTATAAAACAAGCACAGTATAAAATACATATAACAGAAAAAGTATATTCAAATAAACACTCTCTACTTACCCTTCTTAATGTTTTTATAATATTTGGACTGACACTTTAAATTAATTCGTTTTCAATAGATAGCTATGACCATTTTCTGACTTATTATTGACAGTTAATGTATTCTATAAATTAAGTTTTCCATAACATGTACGTCTAAAAACTTCAAAATTTTTAACCTTAGTTGACGAATATGGAAATATATGTGATGCGATTTATATAACTACTTCTAAGTTATACTTAAGATAGATAATACTTTCAATAGGCAATCCATCCAACATAAAATAAAATACCCCGTAATTGGATCCGTCGAGATATTTCCTTCATTAATTTATAGTAACTGAACTTGCATCTGAAATGAAATACTTTTTAAAATTATTTGGTCATTGAACTTTTTTCGAAATGATGGTACGTAAGTGATATTTAAATTTGTAACTATTTTTGAAAGTAATTAATGATTGTAATTGAATTACTTTTTGATACTAGTTACGACAGGTCCCTAAGTGTATGTCACTTTAAAAAATCTGTAGACCCTAGGACTAACCTGGAAAACCTGGTCCACCAGCATTGACCTTAGCGACATCAAACAGATCATTAGATCTGAATCTCGTGCCACTTATGAACATTAGTATTTGCAATACTCGAGATTATTCAAGAAAATAATCAGCACAGACTCACAAACTGACAAAAAGTAACACGGAGTTTACTAAAACAAAAGCTCAATTATGCTGCTTTTGAGAAGTCATCTGCGAATGAAGACTCGATTATGTTATGGTAGAGCTGCTTAATATAATTATTATAATAATATTAGTATAAGTATTAATATTTGTACAATTAACAAAACTAACATCAAGAAGTGATAGTCGAATACGCGATGTAAATCCAAAATTTTACTTTTTCTTTTATGAAAACAAGTTTTGATTTCGAAAATAATATTCATAATCACTTCTACAAGAAACAAGTAAATTTACAGTTGTTTAAAAAGCAACAAATATTTGTTTGATGTTTTAACATTTCTGGTGCTCCCCATTATTTGAATTTCTAATTGTGTGCTACTTAATTAAAAATCAACTCTATGTTTTAATTAGATGGTAAAATGATGTACGTCCAGTTCATGTATCACACGGATGCCTTTTTACTAAAATATTTACCCATTGCACGAGCATAGTACCTCGCTACAGTATAACACATAAATTTTAAATCATAATTTTCAACTGCTCGTTTGCTGTTACAACCTGGTTCGAAACTGCCCGCTAAAATTAATTAAACGTGTTATATCAATAATTGTCAAATTTGGTTCAATTTAAATATGCACGTGTATTGTATATTAAGCACTTGCAATTTTAAAGAATATCTGCTTAACATTTACTAGTAAAGTAAGTTGTATTTTAATATAAATTAAATAAGTAACGATCCTAGCAAAACGAAGTGGGTACGGGAGCTATATTATACATCCTTGTACATAATCTCACCAGGATGCCGAAATCTAGGAACTTGTGTGAAAAAAAATATTTTATAATTTACGAAACCATAAATTAACAAATTGACGTAATTTACAAAAAATATAAAACAAATTTTTTTTATTAAAATAACAGTATTTTATTCCATCTTAGTAAGTTGCCTTTTTGAAGTCAGTGTCAAAGTAGATACATTACAAAAATAATTTTTGTTTTGAGTATATTAATGGCTAATACTAAAATATTTATTCTTTAAGTTCATAAAGTCACGAATTAGAATAAAATGTTATTTTTTACTTAATGTTTTTCAACGTAGTTTTTTTTTAATTTCATCCTTTTTAGTTTTGTTGATAAAATGTTGTAAGTCTCTAATAGGATAAATAAATTGGTAGATACTGGGATCCTTTGCACTTAAAATTTTACTAGAATCATAGTAAATTATTAATCATCTCTTCATATTTATATAAACTCAAGAATAAAAATTGTCAAAACTTAAAATGACCAGTAGAATTAAACTTCGTGCTCCTAAAAACTCCGAGGACTATATGGAACACACTATTTTCAATTTCACTCTTCCCCACCATACACCTCGGCTACTGATAAAAGAAATGTTCTCTGTCCAAAATGAAATAAAGTCATTTAATATAATCAACATTCATTAAGGTTTATTATTGCCTACCGAAATAACCTGACGAGAAAAAATATCGTCCCCCACCTCCTAGATCCTGGGTGTATATTGAGGTATACTTAAATTGTTTTTTTTTTGTTAATTACAATTCATGGATTAAATGTCAAAGCAATATAATAAAGTATTTCAAAGAAATCGCTCTAAATTTGAATTAAGTTATTTATACACGTTCTATCAAAATACATTTTCTGATTGTCTAAGTCTGGGTAGCGCCAGGCAGCTATTTCGGTTTTTGTTTATTTTGTATTCATTTTGGGTTCGATACGCTAAAAATCTTATAATGTTCTTTCAGGGAAGTTGATTTTTTAAGTGGTTGGTTTATAAGGTTAACTTGCGCCTAATATATTTAATGTACTAAGTTTTTGCATCATCTTCAACTTCTGCGTCGCAACTCAGACGGAGCCCTAAACACTTTACAACTGGGGCGTACAGTCTACAGTTTGCTATAAATACTTCTCAACTTGTGTGTAACTATAAGTACCAGTTATATCAAAGATAAGGGAAGAAAAATATTCATTGAATGAAATGGAAATCATAGTAACTATTACATCATACAGATTCATGCGCTCCTCGCTTTATTTATTTTAAATTAATTTATATCTATTGTAACCTAACCTAACCTAACTTGTGGTTAAATCAATTTATTTTATATACAGAATATTATTCGATATCGATTTAAAGAAATGCTTTACGGTTTTTAGTTAGATAGTTTGGAAGCTAGTTATTGGTAAACTCGAAAAAAGAATTATTAGATATAGTTTTGAGGCCGCTCGGGATACTATTTTGAATTGCGACTAACGAGTTATGAAAACACGATATTTCCGAAGTAAGATTTACTCTACACTACAATACAGACTATAAATAAATTTTGCATAAAGAGTATATTACACAGGTCAAGGGATAAAAAATCACCCAAATTATGTGGTAAGTGTTCTAGTTACGATCATGAAACAGATCATGACAGTGCCAATAATTACTCCGCTTTTGATAAGAATTGTTCCACATTCTTTAAAATAGTGGAGAAAGAAAAAAAATCAATACTATGGTAAAGTTTAGCAACCAAAGTGTGTATATTCGACAACATCAAAAACTGGGTCATTTGAAAATAAAAAAAAATCAAGTCATACAAATGCATATTATATATCAAAACATGAGAGAATGTGAACCTATTTACCAACGTGTGTGCTACAAGCTACATATGATGCATAAGACATAGTTTTATTGAGTGAAACTTAGTTATCTAACTACTATCTACGTCTGTTCTAAGCTAGAGCTTGACTTTGCGAATGATAAAATTGCCATTTTGTGTATAAAAGTAAATATCAATATTCAGGCTCTAAATTTATATTTATTGTATATGTAGTGCATAAAGCTATTTATTTATAAAGAGAATCTGTCCGTCACATATATTCAAGGAAATGTATTAAGTGGGAGACTTTAGTAGCACTAATTTGAATAACTACTACTTGAATTTAGTTACAGACCTATATGTGAGTTTAAAACTTTTTTGATTTTTTTTATTGTCATCAGCATAATAAAATAACTAATGGTCATAACCATATACTGAATATTGTTATAAGTGAAATGAAATGTCACAAGCTAATATTTGTTTATTGCCTTAAGACAATCATCATCGGACATTAGAAATAAATATTTTATTGAGTTATGAGAGGCCATGTGAACTAAAAATGCAAAGAGTAAAATAAAATTTAAAAAAAAAACGAAGTTTGATTTACTGTGTGACACGAATGAGTAAATATTTAATTCATTTGCTGAACATTTTTATACCGTTTACTCAACTGATTTTGAGTTGAACCACAATATTGTTGAAAATCCGTTTTTACATCAGATGACATTATGCTCTACTTCTGATACTGAGGTAGTGGATGGTGTGAAGTACTTAATAGAAGCTCTGGGCGTAGGCAGATTGCCAGCTTATATATTTAAATTTCTTGTAGACATCTTCAGATATTCTCTTCTATTAATGTTTAATCTTGGTTTAATGAAAGGTACCTTTCTAGATAAATGAAAAAAGTAAGGATTTGTCCTGTAATCAAAAAGAATGATACCGAGAATTATAGACCAGTAGCCATTTTTCCCCTAGTGTGAAAATCTTTGAATCCATGGTATATAAAAATATCTATATTGGTATATTCTCAGCTCACCAGCAATAGATGTCTGAACAGAAGATCGACAATTTGACTTGTCGATATCAGAGGTCTTTAATCGACGACGTGAGATTGACGTAGCGTACACTGATTTTTCAAAAGCCTTTGATGTCGTGTCTTACAATATATTAGTACACAAACCACAAAAACAATTTAGTTTTCAAGAAAATTTGCTGGAATTGATATCTTCTAATTTCAGAATCAGGTGTCCCCAGGTAACGTTAAGAGGTTGCTGCTCGCGTGTGTTTGTGCCTACATCCGGTGTGCCTGGAGGGTCCAGCCTTGGATATGTGTATGCTCTTCCTCATGTTTATAAATGATATCATAGAAACAGTTAAAGGCTTTAGTTCTAAAATTCAACTTTTTGAAGATGATCTTAAATCATTCAGAATAATCTCGTCACTTAATAATTGTATTGGTCTACATGATAAGGATAAACAAAAGATGGCGTCGATTGACATACAAGTGTTAACTTCTAAGCTAAATAGATTAAATAAAAACGAACTTATTGAAATAATAATTTGCCGTAAAGTACCTGAGAGTATTAGTAATAGCCCTTACTTGAAATATATAACATCAAAACAATGTGAACATTGTGGTGATAATAGTTTAAGCAGTGTTGGTCCCGCGGACTTGGATGACACGTTGAATAACACTGAGTGCCAAACATCTTCTTGCGTTCGTCGCAAAGCCCAACTTGAGAGCAAAGAATGTGAGTTTAATACCCTTAATAAATTAGTTAATCAAATGGAAGCAAGAATAAACGATTTAGAGGAAATAATTAGATTACTGAAGGTCACTCCGACCCATGATATGGCTAAAAATTCTTTGAATTCCTCGAATTCCAAGAATCATAGTCCGAAATCAGATTTTGTGCAGTCGGTAAAACAGCAACCCACAATATCACGTGCTCCGAATAATCACGTGGAATCTGCACAATCCAACGACGTTCAATTCACCTACTCACAGGTGGGGAGGGCAATAAGCAGTGCAATGACCTCGTCAGCTGTTAAATCAACTCCTAACATAAATAACAACAACAACAACAATATAAACAAAACTGCGCTTATATCGGATAAACGTCAGGTTAAAAATAAACTAATAATTGGTACTAGCCATTGTACTAACAAATCTATACAATCTGTACCTAAACTTGGTTACTTGCACGCATACAGATTCCATCCAAGTACATCCGTGGCCGATCTTCAGAAACACTTGAAAACTGTAGCTCCAGATATTGACTTCATATGCGAGGTCTGGAAAAAAAAGGAAAATACCATGTCCTTCAAAATATCATTTCCCATGAAGGATGTCAAACTGGTTTACAATCCGGAACTGTGGCCTGAAGGTACTGTAGTACATCGCTTTAAATTTCCCAGTACAAATTTTCAAGAGACCAATCGTCCCCAGCAAGAAATCTAGCGGCCCCTCTGCAGGTACACCACGGGCAAAGCCAGCTGAATACTACTTCAATTTTTCATTTAAATGTCCAATGTATAAATAATAAGATTAATCAGTTACTTTTATTTTTAGATCATAATAAATTTGATATACTATGCTTTAGTGAGCATTGGGCGAATGATCTTGCTCTTAATCAGTTGTACGTTTGTAATTATAAATTAATGAATTATTTTTGTAGACGCGAAACTGTACACGGTGGCACCTCCATTTTCATTCACGAGGATTTTGCGACTGGAGCTAAACCCTTGAACCTTACATCACTTTGCAAAGAAGTGGATGCCGAGTTTTGCGGGATTTTGCTGGAGGAATCAAAAACTGTCATAATATGTGTGTACAGATCCTGTCTTGGTAATTTTTACTCCTTTCTTGATCAATGAACAAGCCCTTAATTATATTATAACGATATCAACTAAATTAATTGTTCTGGGTGATTTCAACATCGATTTTCGTATGTGTCAACCCAATAACAATCTTACTGAACTAATTCATCTTATTGGTTCTTATGGTTTGCACGCTACAATATCTGATTATACTCGGATCACTTCCCAGTCACAGACTTGTATTGATAACATCATGACCAATTTGAGTGTTCAATGCTTTGTCACTCGAGTGGTCGACCCATGTTTATCTGACCACTTGGGTTTAATTATTGATGTTAGTATGAGTGTTAGGAAGGAACCGGATGATATCAATATCAGGAATTTATGCAAAAGAAATCTTAATGCATTTAACCTATCTCTCATTGAGACTGACTGGGATGTTTTTTACGGCCAGTCCTATGACTCTAACTATCTAACTGAATATTTGGTCAGAACTTTCTCTAAACTGATCGATAAACATTTTTCTTTCAAAAGTATAACATCAAATAGTAATGGTTGCCAACCTACGATGTGGTTTAATGATAATTTGGGTGGCTGCAGGAATACTCTGTCAGTTTTAAAAATGGTTGCAGATTCAACTAAATCTCCACTCGATTATATAAACTATAAAAACTATAGATCCTTTTATCGAAAAGAAATTGATAACGCCAAAATGACATCGATAAATAATTATTTAATAAATTCCAGTAATAAATCTAAGGCTTCTTGGAAGCTCGTTAGGAATGAATGTAATCATAATAAAAATAATATTCCTAGTAACGTTAGTCCAGAGACATTTAACAATTATTTTTGTACTATTTCTAGTACAATTATAAACTCTTTACCAACCACGAATATTGACCATAATCAATTTCTATACAAAATGCCTCGAACATTATCATCCTTCTTTTTATCACCGGTGTCTGAATGCGACGTCGCATGTGCTATAAATAACCTTAGAAATACACATTCTTTCGATATATACAATATCAACACTAAAATTATCAAATACTGCTCACATATTGTGGCTCCCCTGTTGACCATAATTATAAACAAGTGTTTTTCGGAAGGTAAATTTCCTGATTCGCTTAAAATCAGTAAGGTGTTGCCAGTTTTCAAGAAGGGTGATAGGGCGGTTGTAGATAATTATCGACCGATCTCTATTGTTCCTTTGTTTGGTAAGATTATAGAAGCAATTCTAAAAAACAGACTTATGTCCTACCTGGAGAAATTCAGCTTCTTGACTGACCGGCAGTTTGGATTTATTCCAGGACGATTGACGATCCAGGCTGTCTTGGAGGTGGTGGGTGATATGGTTGAGGGCCTTGATGAAGGTAAATTGCGCGCTGCAATTTTGTGTGACTTGAGCAAGGCGTTCGACTGTGTCTCCCACGCCATTCTCTTGGATAAACTGGAATATTTGGGTATAAATGGTCCAACCCTATCTTTGATCAAATCCTACTTGTCAAATCGCGCTCAGGCTGTTCAAGTTGGAGGCGTAATGTCGGGTAAACTTCCAATTGATAATGGCGTGCCTCAGGGCTCCATCCTGGGGCCGCTTCTTTTTGTTATATATATATATATATATATATATATATATATATATATATATATATATATATATGACTTGAGTCTTAATGTTCTACCAAGCCGTAGCGTGTTATATGCAGATGACGCCACTTTACTCATCTCTGCGACAAATTCTGATGAGCTTGAGGAAAATACATTAGCTGGACTTGGCGTGGCTGAAAACTGGTTCACTAATAACAATCTAAAAATGAACCCTAACAAAACACAAATTATCAATTTTAGTTTTAACAACTCGGTTGTACGGGGTGATAGTGTTAGGCTGCTCGGAATTATACTGGATGATGGTTTGAAATGGCATCATCATATAGATGATCTGTGTATTAGAATGAGCAGTCAGATTTATCTTTTACGTCAGCTAAAAAGATCCTTCCCCAATCATATATTGTTGACTGTATATTACGCAAATATTCATTCCCTTTTAAGTTATGGTACTGTCATCTGGGGCAGATCATCACATATAGATAAAGCTTTTAAAATGCAAAAGAGAGCCATTAGGTTAATCGAGGGCGTTGGCCCTATGGCGTCTTGTCGGCCTCTATTCATTAAATTGCAAATTATGCCACTACCATGTATTTTTATTTTGCAGTCCTTAATCGAGATTCATCGAAACTTCAGCAAATTGCCCACACTTTCTCGTAATCATGAATACAATACCCGATCCGCAAATATATTACTTTTAAACCGCAGTCGCCTCGCAAACTCGGATCGCAATACTTTGAACCTTAGACTCTTTAATAAACTTAGCAACAGCGTAAAATCTTTGAATCCTGCTCGCTTCAAAGTAAGAATTAAACAATTTTTACTTGCACATTGTTTTTATTCGGTAGTTGAGTATATGGAGGCGCCAATAATTTGACCATTTTGATGTATTTTACCTTAGTTTGTATTATGATTTTAATGTTAGTTTTTTTAAGTAGATTTTTTTGTCATATTTTAATATTTATAACGTTTGTATCAACGCGTGATGACTTTTTAAATTCATGTTTCTTTAGTCTTAGCTTAGGTTTGCTTTTTTTAACGTACATTTTGACTTGCATTAAACCTTTTTTTGTGTAATAATTTCAAATAAATATCTATCTATCTATCTATCTATAACTAACCTGCTTACAATGTCGGAAAGCAACAAGCTGTATTTTACCATAAACAAATGTGCAATAACGACAGTGACAAAAAGGATTATGAATATGAAATGATTGAGGTGAAATTGATCAGGGTAGAATAAATAAAAGATCGGGGTGTGTTTCTTGATAGTGTGTTGAATTTTGACACAAAATCAATTTGTGCTAGAACACCACAAACGTATAGATTTATGGTTCGTAATACTAGGATGGATACTTAGGAGCATATTAAAATATCATAAGTGCAATAAATATAGCGTAGAAAAAATTTTAAAAGATAGTATTGCAATACTGAAAACACGAAGCTCTATGATTTCTATGTTTCAAAAAAACAATTCATTAATAAATATTGTTTATGTACTTTTATTTTACTACATTTAGTATTATTATGAGAAGTTGTTAATGGTGTCATTGCTAACATTGAATACCTACACTCACTTACATTTACTACACCCTGTTTTAACATAAGAGTGCTTAAAGCATTTTAACGAGAAGTTGCGGATAGCACCACCTTTTTAACTCCATAATTTAAAGAACATGTAATTTGTATAATAGTACTCAGAGATTGTGATATTTTCGGTATTCATTTGACAGCGCTTAAGAACTTTCTGCTCTCCAGATTATATAGACTAATAACGTTTTAGATATATTGTGGTAATTGCCATTAACTGTTAGATAAACCAAATATGGTACTTTGTAAATCAATTTGTATTTGTAAAATAGTTATTAAATGAATTCATAAAATTTAAAATTTAATATTAAAAGTTTTATTTACTAAAGTTATATGGAAAGTTGTGGGCCCAATCTGTATGTCTTTGGAATACGAAAACCGTAGGCATCTGATTACTTATATGAATGGAATTGAATAATAGTTAAAAATTAATTAAAGATGAAATAGTGTTTATCACAATAATTTATTTCATTGCTTGCCATACCAAGTAGATATAGTTTTAAGCACGACCAGCTTGGCATGATTGGTAGGATAATCTAATACTTAATCGGAGAAAAAAATTAACGTTTTTCATTAAGTTGTTAGAACTTAGAGTAGTTAAATCTAAACTAAACAACAGTATGTCTTTTATATAGGCGTCGCGTCGCCTGAAAATGTGTATTACATTTTGTCTCTTAAAGCTTCTTTTTTTTTAACTTTATAAAAATGTATTTTAAAACGGAAAAAACCCTCTTTATTTGGATATATATATCACATACGAAAAATTATAGATCTCTTTAAAAATTGTATCCTAAAGTAAAACCGTAAATTTTCCGCAGAACTGGATGGCAAGGAACATTTAATGAAATATTTAACGGGAGTTTTTCAACTTTTTACCGATCCACTTTTGCAATATACTTTTGAGTAAAGCAATTTTAGTTCTTTTCCTACACTGTTAGTAATGATAAATCGACAAATTTATTTTTATTCTTCAGTAGAGTTGTATACTTTTGATCTCGAACTTCGAGCGAGAGTCAAAAGGGTAAAAATGAGGCTGGATAACTGGGTTCGAGAGCAAGAACCGAATAAAAGGTCGTTGATAAAATTTTTTGGAAATAAAAAATACGTCAATTTGGAGGCATGAGTTTTTATAGCTACTATTTAACTATTTTGATTATAAGCTTCATTGGATTTAATAGAATTTTTAGACACGCTTGTGCTTATACACAAAGAAATCAACACACCTATGGCATACCAATGTTCTATTTTGACACATGGTTGAAATTAGAATGTCATAATAAATGAAAACAAGCAAACACATATAGTATGTCCCATTAAAAATTAAAGTTAAGAGCAGAATATGGAAAATACACAAAGAAATAGAAATTAAAATAAAAAATCATGGTTCTTGGGATTAGACCATGTCAAAATGGAATCAGTTTCCGACGTTTCGCCTTCGATTGCACGGGGCACCTTCGGGGATCTTTACTTCACTACATCGGAACACTGTGTTCACCGGACCGTGACCCAGTATAACGATTGGTTTCTACATTATGTAGACTGAAGCCCGTTTCTCATTAAAATTGTTAGAATATTTATACATTTCAATAGATTCTCTCGTTTTCCATTAATAGCACACAGAGACTGATGCAGGATATTTGTCTTCTTTTACATTTATGACATGTCCAGTGGAATATTGGTGTTCAGATAAAGCAGATTGTACAATTTGTTTCTTTCTAATACATAGTTCATGTTCCTTAAGCATAGTAGATGTCGTTCGTCCAGTTTCTCCAATATAGACATCACCACAGGAACAAGGAATTGCAAATACTCCTTCCGTATGGAATGGAATAATGTTGTCCATTAAGGCCAAAATCGTGGTTTAGATATGTAGATCACACTTTTGTAATATGGACATGGTACAGAAAATCTCGTCGTGTTTCTTGATGATCTGAATCAGCAACATCCTAATATAAAATTTACATTGGAAATTGTAGTAGGCGCGATTCCCTTTCTAGATGTTCTTGCACAAAGGAAAAAGAACGGTTCCTTAGAAGACTCTGCGTATAGAAAACCATAGTATACGAGCAAATATCTCAATGCAAATTCACATCCTCATTCGGCACAAAAGCAATCAGTTATTAGTTCTTTTATTTACAGACACCTCGCGATTTGCGGCCAAAATTATTTATAATCCCAAACAGAAAAACTGACTAAAGCGTTAAGAGGATTTTGTACTGACGATATTAGAAGGTCAATTAGAAAATATAATAATCCACGAAACGAAACTAATAAGGAGTTACAGATAGGAACTTACTTACTTTTTCGTGTCCGGAAGACTACAGTCTTTTGGCCCAATATTGAGCCGGGTCCATTGCTTCTTGTTTACCTTGCTATAGTTCAACAAGGGTACATCTATAGAAGCAGGTAGAGCATTGAAGATGCTACTCCTGGATTGCACTGCAATCGCATTTGTCGTCACTTCTCTCTAGCAGACACCATTTGATCGGGTTAAACTTTACTGGGCCCTCCCCAGTTCTTATGCAGATTGGCATTTTCCGGGTCTTCCAGTCGCAGGAAGCACCATTTGGTGAACAGTTGGAAGGGGGTTCATCTAGCGCATTGCTCAGAAACCGGTGTCTCGATCTCAATCTGCTTGGACCGCATTCATGGCCGAATATTGATTGGAGATCATCGAAGGCTTGTTTGAACTTCTCGGGGTACACCTGGACTCTTCTGCGTTATTCAGGGTTTGTGAAACCTGCGCCTTTATACAGGTTTCCTAATGAGTTGGGTTTCGTGCAACCTGTAACTATCCTGCATGTTCCATTCAGGCTGATGTGGACCTTTTTAAAGTAAATTAAGTACCGATATATACACGGGACCACAGATAAAATTACGATAAAAAAATTCCTTTAATAATCACGGCGATGTCACCTTCATTGATTGCTCTACATACAACCAGCACTCAAGTTGTGTTGAAATGCTATCATATTTGTCACTTACTTATATAATATTATTTTACAAGGTATTGTATGTAATTAAACATTATTTAACATATTTGTCACTGGCTCTTAATAAAAAAGCTCTGCCATACCTACCATTATTATAAAATATATAACATTTTGGAATATCATCAATAATTACAAATTTATTTATAAAGGTTAATAAATAATTATACTCTATTCAACAGTCTTCTCTCACCATCGCAGCACTTACGAAGCATGCAATTTAAACTGTACAATTCAAAAGCATGGAGTGGGACTCTCTATCTCTACTTTGAATTAAAACATGTAAAAGTCTATACATCCTCCTAATTAAATCATGAATAATGTTATGTGTTCGTTTACCAGTTTCGTTCCTTCAGAGCTAATTCAATAATTTCTTAAGCGTTCCTCAAAATACAAGAATTCTAACCACACTACAACACAACTTGTTACGTTTTGGACGCGAGTTTCGCTAACCAAGTTAGCATCATCAGCAGATGATATATCAGTTTGTATCATCTGCTGATAATGCTAATTTGGTTAGGGAAACGCGCGTCCAGAACGTAACAACTTGTGGTGTCGTGTAGATAAAACTCTTGTATTTTGATCTATCTTCCACCACAGGTTCCAGTGTTAGGACTTAAGCGTTCCTGGCTAGAAGAGCACATTCTCGACTAACAGCTTTACTGATATACCCCCCAAATGTGTTCTATCGGATTCATATCAGGGTCAATAGATTCTTCCTACATGTATTTATTCAAAGCCTGCTGTACACATATTGTGCGGTGCTGTAGGATATGATCGTCCATGTAAATGAAATTTGCTCCTAACATTCTTCTTCCAAACAATAATCCTCCCCAGAACATTTGACGTCGTCTTTGCAAGAATAGTCTCCCGGATACAGTAATTAATCTTGCGCTCCCCTTTTTCTCCAAAATTTAATAGGATTCACATCACTACGTAGAGCAAAGGTTGTCTGGTCCCAAAGAAACGGCATTTCTCTGTTTTCTTAATAACCATTGAAAATGCTTACGAACTCATGTTAGGGGTGTCGCACAATGTTTAGCTAAAAACAATAGCGCACTTAAAAAGGAAGCAGCTAGAGAGAAAGATGGTTCATTCGGGCATGTTGTACGGAGTTTGCAACTTCTTTGGTTACTTATGGACGTCTAATTTATAGTTGCTCCGTTTCATTATATTCGCGCCCTTAAGCCTGGAATATTTCATCATGTGAGTTCGCGGTTTTATAAATGGTAATTATTAATTAGGCATATTACGTTATACCAATGCGTTAAAGAACTGAAATCTCGAAGTAGTAGAAAATGAAGTTATTTAAAAAACATCCATTTTACTTTTTTATTGTATATTGGACTCGTAAAAGAATATGAAAAGAGCAAATTCAAGTCGCTATTCAGTGAATACTACTTTATGTTTTAGACATTCGTCTTTTATTTATGAACTGAAACTGTAAATAGGTAAAATTTAGGATTTTGTAATATTTTTTAAATATCCTTGTGGGGTTGGTAGGAAGTATGTTTTGTATCCACGAATTTTGAAAATCGTTTCCCTTTACTGAATGTTTGTATAATTGTATAATTATCCGAATAACTAAGTTTGAGACCAACTATTAAGAATAGTTGAAGTTAACTGAGTAATAATTAAACATACTACGTGACATTTAAAATAAATATCGATAGTTAATGAATATAAACTATAAATCTTAATTTTCCAGATATGAGATGCTATGAATAGTATTTCTATTCAAGTTTTAATTTGTAAAAGTTGCCTATATCTATGGATGAGAACTTACCTTTTACAATATGGAGGACAATTCTCCATTATCTTTACAGATAAAGATATCAAACCTTTAATAGATAAGATGAGACGTATTTAATTAAATAATAATATACATACAATATGTTATGTATATTTTTAATCCGTCCAATGATTTGAAAAAAAATTAAGACACTTAAAAGATATTTTAAGAAATTCCTACAAGTTTCGTAAGTTATTTTTAATTCTCCTATAGTTAAATCTTTAACAAAGTATCAAGACTTAAATGAAACCCTGTAATAAGGCTCGCAATCTCAAAAATCTAATAGACGTAATTTAACAATTTTGAGCCGTCAGTTAGGTAGATTTTTTGTTATAGTTTTTATTCCTATAATTAATAAAAACAATGTGTAAAAATGTTATTTTGTATCCTATTGTTCCTGCGTATTGCATTTTCTTTATGCTTAATAATTCATATTGCTATTATTCTTAGTTCGACTACATTTTCTTAAAAAACCAATTCACATTTTATAGTCTTAATATTTTTTCCAGATAACCTTATCTGATTCCTAATATATAAAATACTAGCTCTCTGTAATGAAAATATTCCACTAAAAGACTTGACCATCTTTCTAGGTTGTATCGTGATATTCTGAGCAAAATGTTCTTATTTCTAAGGCATGCTCTTCCGCGTTTAGGCAAAAAATAAAGACATCTCATACAGTTTCAATAAATCACGATTTCATGCGAAATTATCGGTAATTTTGGTAGTGTAAGTCTCGTCTAGCACAACACTATTCTGGAGTATGGGCGTCTTAAACAACATTGCCGTTAACTTCATTTCTACTTTATGTGCTAAATAAAGCGGAAGTGTGGGAAAAGACGGCCAAAAGAGGAAATGCTTTCCGCTGGTTTCCGGGAGGAAAATGTGTTTTTCTCCCATTTTTTTTTATGTCGTAATGGTGAAGCGGATACTTAGAAACAGGTATTATAATTTTCTCGTTTTCTTCGTTGTCATTGAAATATTACAAGATTTTATCGGCTTTTGGACGTCAACGTCGGGCCAAAAAACTCTATATATATATATATATATATATATATATATATATATATATATATATATATATATATATATATATATATATATATATATATATATATATATATATATATATATATATATATATATATATATATATATATATATATATATATATATATATATATATATATATATATATATATATATATATATATATATATATATATATATCAGACAGTCTACTTGAAGGCTTGTTTCAAAAGGATCTTTATACATTTTTATGCTAAGGCAGAATCAGCTATGTATTTAAAATACTAAATTTCTAAACATATATTTGTTTCTTAAATATGTAACTTTAATATATCTCTAGTGTTTATGGCCGACATACATGCCACTACGTTACCTCGCTGAAAATAACCAGCTGCATACATAAATGTATGCAGCTGGTTATTTTGAGTAAGGTAGCAAATACTTAGCGCAGCAAGAATTTTTCTAAACTTTTAAAGAAAAAGATTTTGGTATGAAATTTAACTATAAATCAGCATTTATACTAATCGTATCAGAGGGAGTAACGAAAATATGTTAGGTACAATTTTCCAATACCAAATTATTTCTTTACCCTCTATTCATGCTGCATTAATAACGAAATATAATACCATCAATATTGTTAAATATTTCACTAAACCGTTATAACTCTCATCTCAAATCTATGAGAAACAATTACATTTCATACAAGAATATGTGGGAAAACATTTATTTCTACAGTTCTTGGACAGTCGCAATTAAAAGATATGCGATTGGAATACAATTTTTCATTAGAATTTGCCCTTAAGGCCCGTATGTTTTATGACAGATGTTTTTCGAGTCTGAATATACAGCATTTATCTTTATTCTAGTTAATACTGCATAATTTTAAATAGGTAGGGATTTATCATGTAAGTCAATTTAAAGTCCATCATTTAATACACTGATTTTACGCTGTATTAATATAACGAACAAAAAAAACCGTGTGATTATTGGTAATGAGAATCCAGTGTCCTCTTTCAGAATTAGGTAACAATAAATAAGTCGTAATTGTTAAAATGTTTAAAAAATTAACAAAGAGTATAATCGAATTTAATTCTTCTTCCGAAAGTGAATTTAGTAGTAAATACCTTAAGTGTTTATATTTTTATTTTATTTAAAAGTATTCTTAGGTTCGACGCTTCCGACTATTCTTTTTGTTTGCTAACCTAACCTAACCTAACTTTTATTTAATACCCTATCAAGAATTATAACAAAAAGTTTTGTCATAAATAAGTCATTTCAGTAGCAGTACAGTGTACCTAATGTGAGTCTTTTAGCTTAAGTTGTTTTGACTATGGAATTTAAAACTGAGTGCCATGCAGACTGATATTTTTTAGTTATGCACATCTTACCATGTAGTAACAAATAACCTGCACAAGCACGTAGCCAGGGAGGGGTTCATGAGGACGAACATTTAGTTCATTTCTTATTCTACTAAAAAAAATTGAAAAGAAATATTTGAAAGATGTAGACGCGTCTCGGGTTCAAATTTAAAATATAGCAGACAAAAATTATTAGGGCTTGATGTCTAAAAATGTATTTGAGAGGGGAAATCTGTGTTAGAACTTGTGATAATTAGTTCTTACCTGCAAACTGGGCATATACGGCAGTTGGCAAATAAAATACCGGTAACTGCTGAAGCGTTCTAAGCGTGATCCATTTTCACTCAATTTAGAAGTTTTTTTTTCACGTGAATTCCGAGAAAGTACTAAAAATTATGCCGAATAAATTTAAGACTATATACCACATAAGCAAACCGAGATTTGAAATGCCACAGTTTTATCCCAAACCCTGTATGGAAGATGACATCATTCATATATATATATATATATATATATATATATATATATATATATATATATATATATATACAGTAAACTCCGGTTATAACGTACCCTGTAGGGGCAAAAATATCGGTACTCTATAGGCGGAGGTACGTTATAAAAAAAAAACACAAGAAATATGTATGTACGTACATGTGTATTTTTATTGGGTATAAAAATATGTTTAAACTACATTTAAACCAAAAACAGTATTTATTATAAAAACTTATAACTTAAAACTACAAATAATACATATTTTAGTCTTTTTGAGTAAGAAAACTTGTTAATTTAGTTTGTTTTTGTTTCAATAATAATTTCAACTTCATATTATTTATGTGCTTTTCAACATTCAAAGCCGCTTGCATAATATCATCGGACACGTCATCAGAATATTGTAAAAACTCTGTAACTGTTTTAACAGCACAGAGCGCCTCAGAATAACTTGGTACCTTGTCCTGTTGAACTTCGTCGTCGCTTTCACTGTCAGAACTATGAAAATCATGTGGATGTAAAACTTCAGTAATAATATCATTATCTGTTAATGATTCCGTTGTTACTAAACTATCATCAATTGTTTGAAAGCTATCTAGCTCAGGAAGATACATTTCGACGTTGGTTAGATCTTCATAGTTGTTGTGCAACCAATCACTAAGGGGGACTTCCCAGTCATCGTCGTCAATATTTTTGTACTTCTCGACCCACTGAACCAGAGGTAAGTCATCGTCTGAATCAAACCCATCTACCGATTTTATCAGACCTGCATGTTGAAAGCAGTTTTTAATAGTGCTTGGCGTAACTTCATTCCAAGCTTGAGCAATTAATTTCATTGACTCTAGGATAGTTATGTTTAATGTCTCCTTATTGTCCAATGATTGGATCAGGCGATGCATAAAAGATCTACGATAATATGATTTAAGACACTTGATTATGCCCTGATCCATAGGCTGTACGACTGAGGTGCAATTTGGTGGCAAAAACTCTAATCTGATATTTGTAAGAATCAGGTTTTTTGGATGAGCTGCACAGTTGTCAACCAGAAGCAATATTTTTCTCTTCTGTCGTCTTAATTTTTCATCCCAATCCTTTAAATAATTTCCAAAAATTGCTGAAGTCATCCATGCTCGATTGTTTGACTTGTAAATGACAGGCAGATTTTTTACATTTTTCATGCATCTGGGTCGTTCATATTTTCCAATAATAAGTAGTTTGCATTTTTCATTACCCGTCATATTTGCACAAACCCAAACGGTGTACCTCAACTTGGACTGCTTCCCTCCCACACACTTTTCCCCCACAAATTTAAGGGTACGATCTGGAGTCATCTTGTAAAATAGCCCAGTCTCGTCCCCATTGAAAATATCCTCACTGCTATAATGTTCTGAAATTTTGGGCCACTTATCTTCTAACCAGTTTAACACACTTTGCTTGTTAACATCTGCTGCTTCACCCGAAATCTTTCCGACCTTTATGCTGTGACGAACTTTGAAACGTTCGAGCCAACCTGTAGAGCAACTAAAATCGTCACCTTGTAATTCTTTAGAAAAATCCTCGGCTTTTGCTTTTAAAATTGGACCACTTATTGCAATATTTTCGGATCTTCGAACCTCAAACCATCGTAGAAGAGCTTGATCGACATCATGGCGTATAGGATTTCTAATTTTTTTAACACTGTGTGACTTACTTTCACTTGCTTTCTTGATTTTTTCGCGATTACTCCAAATTGTAGACACTGTTGTTTTTGCTAAATTTTTTCGTCTAGCAATTTCCGTTTTGCTGATGCCACTTTCAATACTTTTAATAATCTCTACCTTTTCTTTCACAGTTATTGACTTGCGTCGATCCGCCATATTTATCACATATAAAAAATCTTACTAGCGTACCTTTTCGTAAAACAGTCGAATTAAAAATGCCGACTGTCATCGCAGTAAAGCGCTGCGCCGGTTCGACAAAAATCCCGCAAACGATTACTGGGGAATTCCCGACAACGTCGGGGAACACCCGACCGGTAGTCTGGTTTTAACATACACTCGTACTTTATAACCGAAATTGGGCTACTGAAAATCGTACTTTATATCCGGAGTTCAAATTACATAGGGTACGTAATATCCGATTAAAAATCAAGAGTATTTTGGCCGGGGTAATCAAAAGTGTACGCAATAACCGAAAGTACGTTATATCCCGTGTACGTTATTCCCGGAGTATACTGTATATATATATATATATATATATATATATATATATATATATATATATATATATATATATATATATATATATATATATATATAAATTTTATTAAATATGTAATTCCGTAAAAATAATGTTAGCAAAAATCAAAGTTTTTTCATATTTTGGAAAACTTGCAGGTAACAACCAATTATCACATGTTGTAACCACCGATTCTTCTTTTGAAACTAATTTTTAAATACAAAATAATGTAAATTTGTTGGAATTTTTATACAGTTGGCCTGCTTCCTAATTTTCGTTCGAGTTGACACTCCAATGACGACTGAACTGTATTAGCACTGGCTTTTTTTTAGTCGCCGAATTGCTTTTGGCATATTTCGACCCCCTTTCCCCGAGTTGTATATCTAGCTAGTTCTGGTTCTGTAAGAACTTGTTACATTTTTATACAATCTATATTTATTAATAACAAGTAATTTTTATTTCGCTCGTAAGAGGGAAGTATTGCAATCGTAAAAAAAACACCCTCCTAGATTTTTCAGATCTTCACGTTTCGGGATCCCTAGATGCCTAAAAATATGTTTCGTCAATTCCTTCGGTTTGTCTGCCTGTCGATCTGTGCGCAACATAGCTAAAAAACTACTTATGCAACTGACATCAAATTTTGGTCAAACATTAACGATCGTCTAGGGATGAAATGGTAACATTTTGGTAATTACCATTTTAACAAAACATAGTGGCATAATGAAATTTAAAAAAAATGACTACTAAAAAACTATTTAGCCAATGTACTATTACAAATTTTGCACTAAAATCAAGTACTACATAGAAATGAACTGGTGAAATTTTGTACACATCTACGATGGCGAAACAATATTATTTAAAAAATCAGCCTGAAAAAATTACTAATAGGTTGATTTCAAATTTTGTGCAAGAATTAAGTGTGGTATTCAAGATGTCGGAACAAAATGGTGGCAAAATAAAATGATTCTAATCGTGAAAAATCACCAATCCAGAATTTTATAAATTTTCATGTTTTAGGGCCCTAGATGTCAAAAGACATGTTATCTTATTTGTGTCGGTATGCCTGTTGGTCTGTTAGCGGCATAACTGCTTACCCGATTAACTTTAAATTTTGATCAAAAATTAGGGGTCATGTTGAAACAGCCTTGTAAGGTTTTGGTAAAAATTTAATATAGCGGAACAAAATGGCGGCTTAGTGAAATTAAAAAAAATTATTACCAAAAAAGTGATTATCCAATTTAGCTCAAATTTTATTCAAAAATCGAGTGTTACGTAGGAATGAACTGGTAATATTTTGATACGATTGCAAGATGGTAAACAAAATGGCGGCCCAAAAAAATATTTAAAAAAACAGATTCAAACTACTTATTAGATTTCAAATTTTGTGCAAGAATTAAGCATGATATAGAGATAAACTGGTGAAATTGTGGTACGAATTACAAATGGCGGTTAAGTAAAATGTTTGAAAAAAAAAAAACGTAAAACCCGTGCTATACAACTGTCTGAACAAAAATTAGATGTGATATAAAGATACACTTGTAAATTTTTGTTCGACATAAGAGAATAAAATGGCGGTATAATGAAATTTTAAAAAAATCAGTGTAAACAATCTAATTATTCAATTTATTTTACATTATATTCAAAAATCAAGTGTGGCATTGATAGAAACTGGTAAAATATTGGTACGAACCCAAAATGATTAAAAAAATATATAAAAATGTTTGAGGAAAATATATGTTAGTAGTAGTTAGTCACACTTCACTAGTCCTAATAAAAGGGTAGATTCGATTACTTCCTATTCCTATAACATGGGCTCGATTTTATGGTTAATCGCTTCTTGATTAATTGATATTTAATTATTTTATCAATCGATAACTACATTAAGCGCTAAAGCTATCACTTAACAGACAAATGGATACATTGATCAATCGATATAAAAAACTGCTATCAATATATGGAATAGTGTCTAGTTAATTGCTCAATCATAAACATACCGTATAATTGATTAAATATATTCGTGTATGAACATGCAACAAATATTTTTATTTAAATTGCAACACAATCTGCTAAGACATTATTTATTAAATATTAACCTTTCACATGACAAACAAAATTTGGATTTTATGAAAAAATATTTTATTATCACATTAATTAATTGATATACGAAATATTCTATTACGAAAGTATGCGATTAATCGATATTTTTCGGTTTAATTATCAAAAAAAAGAATAATACTGGAAATTAACGAAATATTTGACAGTTTTAGCATGACGGCAGGCTAGCCTGCATAACGTGAAGCAGACTGGCTTATTAGAATTTTTATTTGGTTTCTGTTTGTATTTAACCGAATTAAGACAATAAATGCCTGCGAAGACAGTGATGATTCTGAAGATGTGGTAAATGTTCTTATATTATAATTTTTTTCGGTTGTTCTTACAAAAATCTTAAAATAAAAGATCTACAGCTGATGCTTCTTCCGCTCTTGGAAAAAAGGGGGAACTGGCCAGTTTATGCGGAGTTTCCAAACAATTTAGCACACATATTATAAGTGGTTAACAGGAAGTGTATTTGTTTTGTGAGCATACATTGAAAGTAACCAGGTTAGTGTTCAAAACCTTGGATTATCGATCAGTGTTCGTAACAATAAAATAAATAAAATCATGATATTTTATTTTATTATATTTTTTAATTAAATATTTAACTGAAAATTAAACATATTTAGTAACAGTAATTATTGTTGTTTCCTAAGAAAATATATTGCACCCGTGATACCGTCGCCCTATAATAAAAAACTATGCTCCACTGGCAAACTCTAAACTTACTAGAAATTGCTCACTTTAAATCTTTTGCCTTTAGTCACTGTGCTTGTTGTCCTCTACATGAACTCATTAAAATTGTTACATCCGTGGTGGTATTGGAATACATTAATTACATGAACAAACTATCATTGTCTACAAAAAAAAGCAATACTAAACTTTACTAAAATTTAAAACAAATAAGTAATTTAATTACTTTAGCCATTTTGAATTCTGCTACTAACCAGTAATGCGAAACAAACCATTCATATAAAACCGTGACGAAATAATTGGTGTTACTATTACTGAAATTTAACATTAGTAAATAAACAAATAAACATTTGTTCTTTTATTGTATATTCTTAACAAGTTTTTCTCGAGTTAAACTAAAAGATTATTTTTAACTAAAAACTTATGTAGTAAAGTTGTGTGCAAAACTTGTGTGGAAGTTAGCCAACGAAGAATGATGTTTATCCTCAAGGTATCCAAACATGGATTATAGGCTTGCTAAAGACTGGATTGCCACATTGGGTTAATAATGTTACTTTCAATTAATATTTCTTTTAGAGTTGTCTCCTTAAGAAATGCATCTTGAATAGCACTGAATTCTATAGACCAGTCAGTGCTACCTGAATTAATTATTCTTATTTCGACATTTGATGTTCCGATTTAATTAAATAATGAAACGCACAAAAATGTTATAATTTTATTATAAGGACAACTTTCGCGGTGGAAAATACTAAATGATATTTACACTGAAAAAAAAACGCTCCTATTATAATAAGCCCGCTAATGGTCTTAAATTTAATTTTTTCTACGAAGGGAAATGGTTTAATGGACAGAAAGCAGTTTATTAAAAGAAACTTCTTGATATTAATAAAAATGTACCAATTTGTTGTTAAAAGTGATTAATTCAAGACATCTTTTTAAGTAGACTAGGAAATTAAGAGTATTAGGAAACTGAACTCTTAAGAGAAGTTTAAAATAAGAAACGTATATAGTTTAATCCTTCGATATAGAGCGTTCGGTACTTCAAGAGCATATAATTTTGCTCCTCACCACGCCAACTCTATTTGATGTCACAATACAGCGAGTTTAGTATGCTTTTGGAATTCAAGCCCATGTGTTCAGATGCTTGAGCTTGTTGCGGCCGTGTTGTGTTAGGGGAACATCTTCATATTATCGCAAGTGAGGACTTTTTTAACAATTTTTTATTCAAATATAGGAAAAATTGCAATATTGAGTATCAAGGACAACCTATAGAGTTCAAATTCGAATATTTAAGACCAGTTTGAAGGTAAGTTAAATGTAGGTTTATAAATAATAAAATACATATTATATTTTCGTTAGTTCATAAATAAGGACAGAACTACAAGTTATGTATTATACATTTATCGTAATAATTTAGATTCAAACTATATCTGTCACGGCGTTGGTCAAAATGGTGGTTGCTGCAATATTGCCACCGGTGTCGCGACACGAAAATTTTGATGTCTTGAATTCAGGGTATGAGTATTTATTATAAAGGTTCAAGAATTTGCTTGAGGTTGAAATGGCGTTACCGCAGTCTTCCCAATCGTTTAAATATTTTCTGCCCCAAACTTTATTTTCTTTGATTAATTTTCCTTAACAAGAAGACCCAATTTAGATTTTTAATATCGCCTTTTATTATAATATTAATATTAAAGTTCACAACAGAAATAAGTAAACTCTTTGCTAGTTACTGTATACAGAGAATCACTTTTTCGATGAACCAACAGTGGTATCTCGTCAACCGTAAAAAAAGAAAGTCACTTAATTTAGAAAAAACTTTCATTTTTTGTTTCTCCTTCTTTTACTAAAAAAACTTTACACTAATTTTTAATAAATGTATCAGTTTGATACGTTAAGAGTTTTGGGAGTTCGAAAAGAAAAAAAAATTAAATAAAAAATACGGGTCTGCATTTAAAAACGATCCTTTAAAGCTATACGCCGAAACGAAAACTTATTTGACCTTCTCGGATAAAATGAGGAGGACAAAAAACAAAATTATAATTTTTTTTTAAAGATATATCAAGAAGTATTAATAATTTCCAAAATTTCTAAATGACATATTATTAAGCACAAAGTTACGAAATCATTCATTTTTACCTGAATTTTTTTGAATAAGATTTTTTTCTGATTTAAATAGAGATCTATTTATTATTATAGATTTCAGAGACGTTGCTACACAATTTGCATGCACTTATGCCTCCGAAAAGAAAAATAAAAAGTAGGTACCACTAATTGGAAGATTATAAAATATATTATAATAAATATAAAAATATATTAAAACTATACTTTTATAATTGTATGCTTACTGAAAATGCAGAGAACCCTAGCGAATTTTTATAATTGTTTAAAAGAACTTACCGTCATCAATATTTATGTTTTTATTTCTATAAAATATATAATATGTTTAAAATGTTTTAGTTTTTGATTTTGTTTAGTTTTGTTTTTAGAATTTTTTATATAGGTGGGTACTCCATATCATTGCTGGCCTAAACACAGAACAAATACTAGTAATAACTTTAGTCATAACCTCTTTTGAGTGCGGTATGCACTGTCATACAAATTAGGTAAACCAATTTGAAATTTAGATGTTTCTGCAACAAAAACCACATTTGTGCCTAATTTGGTAGAATAGATCAGCATGCAAAAACGTCTGCTCATGTAGCCAAACTGGAAAGTTTGAATTGAAGGTTAACAAAGTAGAATCTTCTTCGTCCCAATGTCTTCAAAACAGTGATAAAAGATGAAAATAGACGAGCAACACATACTTAACCAAGATCTATGTCGTTGCTTCAAATATTCCTCTGTCGTTGGGTAACGAAAATTTTAGTACATTTCCTCAAAAATACTGCAAATTCAATGTGCCCAGTGAAAGAACACTCAGAATAAATAACGTAGGTTCTTTGTATACGGTAGTAATAGAAGAAATAAAACAAAAAATCGGAAATAACAAATTTTTTTATATGTATTGACAAAACTACGGATTCTGTAGGTCGTTTTAAAGCTCATTTGTTGATTGGAGTTCTTAACCACAAAATATTTCCAGTGTTGTCTAATTTCGTCCGAGCAATTAGAAGACAACTGCTTTAACTATGGCCAGATTTGTCCAAGAAGAACTTTCCAAGTTTTTCCTTTCTGATTCCCATTGAGAGACTTCTACTCCTGTTATCGGATGTTGCACTTTACATGATAAAGTCAGGGTAGAACTTTAAAATATTTTATCCCAAGTTTACGTATGAAACTTGTGTAGCACATGGTCTAAATCGGGTTGCTGAGGAGATAAGAAAAAAATTCCCCAACAAATTGATCTCTAGTGTTAAAAAGTATCTCTTAAAGCACTTACAAGAAAGCTGTATATAGAGAAAGATTGCCAAATATCCCTTGTCCACCTAGGTAGGTTTAAAAGCTGCAACTTTAACGCAGATTATTTGTTTGAAATAAAGGAATTAATTTCTGAATTGAAGGATGATAGTTGCCAAACCCTTTTCGATGCCAAAAAATTAGTGAAAAGTGAAGAAATTAAACAACAACTTTCGTTTATAAAGTGCAGTTATAGTTTAGTTCATAAAACGCTAACTCAGTTAGAAATATCTATTGTACTACTTTTTGACAGCTTAAAATTAGTAAGCGACTCTGAGTCAGCTTTTAAAAGTGTGAGGAGTAAAATTGAATTTGAAAAATGTCAAAAATTTAATAATGTGTTAGACATAAATAGCGGCTACGCATTTTTTCTGAAGTGGCCAATATTTTAATGGGAAATATTAATACACATTTTTATAATATACATAATTTAAATATAAGAAATATATATTATTTTATTGCATATTTTCAAATGTGTTTGCATATATTTATTAAAGTACATGTATATATATGCGCATATTTGTTGTATGTTTCATGTATATTTGGCCTTCTTTAGTCATGAGTCATAAGCATTTCGATTGATTAATTGAAGCCACAGGAGAAAAAATAACCAATAAAAATGAGTTCTTATTTCTAAAGGTAGGTAAAACTAAAATTTGGAAATAAATTAAAAACATCAATCATTTCTCCATAATGCCAATATTATAGTACGTATTAATAATTCAGTTATATTTAAATGATAGTAAAAGCTCTTAAGTATATAACTGTTCCAACAATCAATAATACCCTGACAATCTGTCAGGTATGGTTAGTTGAATGTTATGAGTTTGAGCCAAGTATTCGAATCTTAAATGAAGAAATATTCTTTAGGGAAGTTTCTTAAATGGTGATATAATATTCTTTCTATAATTTAACATTGTTCCGAAATTAAGAGTTATAAAATATTTAAACAAGTATATTGGTCTTCATTTAAGTAACTCATGCTATTGAGAGTGTTGAACTTTATCCAAAAAAAATTTACTAGTTTCTGACTCTTGGGTAACTTTTGTTTTCCTTGCCTCAAGATTATATAAAAAGAGTTAGTTAAGAAAATGGATAAATGAAGAAGTCAGGGGGGTTGGACCTATTCAAAGTCATGATGTTCTTGACTGAAACTGTTACTTTGGGGTAAGAAGCTTTTTTTCAGGGCAATAAGTGACCCCTTTTGGTGCATTGGCATGCTAACATTCTTTTCACAAAATGTTGAATCACATTTTCGTAGATTGTTCAGCTCGGGGGTTAGAGGATTATTAAAGTAAATTCGTTCCTTTAAAAAACCCCACAGGAATTAATCCAAAGGAGTGAGATCGTAGGACCTAGGTGGCCAATTTACGTGAGCTCCTGTGGAAATTATTCTATTGCCAAATTTCGCTCTTACAACATTGAGTTTTACATCTGCGGTATGGCAAGTGGTACCGTCCTGATGAAACCACATATCCTGGCCATATATACCTTCCTATTCATTCCACAAATATTTTGTTATCATTGTTCTGTTTCAAGCTCAGTTCACAGTAACAGCATCACCAACTTCTTTCTGGAAGAAATAAAGACCCACTATTTTTAACCCATCTTCTGTAATTTTGTTTATTTACGTTATCCACCAAATTCAAAATAAGCTCAATTACTAAAGATTATTTTGTGAAAGAAATTGTTCTGTTCTTGCTTTCTCTTTAACGCCCAATTAACAAACTTACGACGTGACAAGTGATCGTTTGGTTTTAGTTCTTAAGTCAACTGTTTATTATAAGCTTTTAAATTGAGACCTTTCTGTAAAATGTTATGCGGGCTCGACTTTTAATGTTGACTTGCTGTGATCGTTTATGAACTGACATTTTCGGATTTTAATTAATACTAGCTTCCATAGAAGCAATGTTTTTTTCTGATCAGATACCGCGGTTTCAAATATGTTAATCATTATCACACCTTGGAATACCGCGATTTCAAATATGTTGTCTATTAGTTACTACTCACACAGTTTTTCAAATTTTATAAAATTCTCCATAAGTTTAAGAGTTAAGAGATGCGCCGCGTTTCTCCCCAAATGAATACGACATCACATCTTCTGGTAATTCAGGAAAACATTCCCCATTTTGTTAGTGACATTTCACAATAAATATGCGTTCCTCAATGGATAATCGTTCCATGATAGACAAGACAACTAATAGCAAAATGTTTGCTTTACATCTGTCAGTTTGACAAAACAGTCAATTAATAATGGTATAAGTGGCTTTCTTAGGCTTGATAACATGAAATATTTATAAATGACCCAATTTCACAGGATATGTAACAAATCCAAACGAATTTTTATTAGTGTTATTACAATAAAAATATATAATAGTTTGTCGAAATTTTCCAATACCTTGAAAATACGGCTTACGTGGTCAGAACCTCGGAACTTCTTCACCGAACAGGCTAAATACTTTATTATTAGAAAAAATAAAGCATTTGATGGAAATATAGAAGTAGTTTTAGAACTCCAAAGCATTACAATATAAAAATAACCGGCACCCGGCTGACCCATAGAACATGTATTAAAATTAATTTTCATTAACTAATTGCACTACCTTGCAAATTACAAATAATATTGATCAAAAATAATATTTTATTTCGCATTATTTGAAAATGCAAATTACAAATTTATTCAATTAAGCGGTTTAATATTTTAGCAACGTATCATACAATCAGAGGCTGTATAATTTCAATAAAAATTCAACAAAATAAATTATATGAAAATGAAAATTCTACTTAGGTATTGTTAACTCGAATTGCAACTTTGTTACAAGTAATAATAACTAAAGTTAATTTAAATTCATTTTAAATGATGTTTTGTTGTTTAATTTTATTACCCATGAAAATAGGAGAATTATTCGCTGACATAACACTATAGTTGGCTTTTAGAGAAAACATAAATTCGATTAATATTACAGCAATATTATATTAACAAATTTTTAACTATAACTTATAACATGTGATAAAATTATTACCTTAGAATAAAATGATAAATAACTTAATATTTGTCTATTCACGATTTAGCTAGCTATTTACGAATAATTGCACTTTAGATAGTCTCATTTTATATTTAATTATGTTACACTGTGCAACTGTATTTGTTGAAATTGAATTACCTTCTTTTAATTTAAAGAAATAATAGTTATGCTTTTATAAGTATTATGATATCCACTAATTATCTTTCTGGAATAGCCCTTTCTATTCTGGATACCCTCTATGCGTTATTGCATGACTTATTGCGGCCTATGTCATATAATTTATTATAATGTAAGTAAAACTTTATCCTAATAACCGTTTTTTTTAAGGGCCAGACCAGAGCGATGGTTCCAACGAAAAGAATTCTTACTAACAACAAATTATAAAAATGTGCACGAAATACTAGATCTTTGACTCATATGAAGAGATATTGTTAATTTACTGGATAATTTTGACGACCCATATTTTTCGAAATATGGTTTCCATTGACTTTTGAGTAAAATCATCACATCTCTTAATCATGACTGTATCTTACTACCAGTGTATTGTCTCGCCCAAGTCACATTTTCCTGACTTCGGTCTGAAGAATGGTCATATGACCTGCCAATCATTCATTTTTAGGTTTAATTTTTTTCCTTTTTATTACTATTTATTATTAATGCAAAATTTGTTATTGGTTAAGACTAATTCGGTCATTACTAAAAACGACCCAATCCAGAACACGTATATTCAAATCAACATTATAGCTGACATATGGCGCGGGCGCATTAGCGTTACGTTGTTCGGTAATACGTAATGATCTGGCAAGGATATTAGTTTCTAGTTTAGAATCTCTTTAGTTACGTAATCCATGGATTTTAGTAAATTGGTTATTTAATATCCTCAACTCCAAATATTTTATATACTGTTTTATATAACTACTATTTACAGGCCTACAACTTGAATTAAAATATATGATAATTATTATTTAACTTGGTTAAAGATATTGAAGGAAAAACATACTAATGGGCGCAAACGCTTTTACAACAGCCGTATTTAAATTTTTTACGATGACAATGTCGATCTTTGCTGATTTTTTAATTCAACACAATTATATCAATATTTAAAAAGTATTTAATAACGAAAACAATATTGAGTTAAGACCACACATCCGTAAACAGTGATAATGGTATGCTTTTGTAGAAGACAAATGTTAAATAATGTTGGTGTTTTTGCAAAAAATTTTTGCTGCTCGCGAATTACGATGTTGTCTGTTTGTGTTACATTTCTTAAACCATAATTTGGAAAAGGTAATCATTATCACACCTTGGAATACTTAGAATAATTCTCTTATGGCATTTTGCTCTCAAACTAAACTTATGGGTAGTTTTATCTTCAGGCAATTTTAGAAGTTTTTGGCAACCCTGTACAATATTTTAAGTTTTACAATTTCAATAATATTTTCAGAGAAAGCAGAACTTTTTATGAAGAGTAATATTTTTCATTAAATGGATAATAAAAAAGTTTTCCATGTGTTATGAACTTTTCAGGACACGCTGAACATGATCTTCTCAATTTCTTCAAAACTGCGTTTAGACAAATGTTAAATAAAGTTGGATTTAAACTGCAGCCTTGTCTTAAGCCTTTAGTCATGATAAAACTATCTGAAAATCGGTTGTTAATTTAAGTTTTTGATTGAACATTATGATAAAATTGATGGATTGCTGTTACTAATGTAATGCCAATTGCTGAATTTTCAAGTACATACCATTAATTAAGAGAAACGGTGTTGTATGCTTTTGTCAGGTCCACGAAGATGGTTTTGTCGGTATCTTTGCGTAATTTGCAATCTTAGCAATCCCGAGATACTGATTTTTACTCGAAAAGGATCACATATAACAATACTTTTCCTTCATTTTTTATGTACAAGATTGTAGTGTGACGAGTGCTGTGTATTCATGTCAAATTTGTTAATAATTGATTTTGATGGGAAGTGGGCCAAAACTTACATTCAAATATTCTAAATTTCTAAATTTTAAGCAATATGAAATCTTAAAAACCCAATATCAATTTTTAATCTTATTGGACGAAAAATAATAATCTTTTTTAGCCATTTTGAAGCTGCCATCTTGAACTTTTTATGTGATTTAAAATTACACCGTCAGGCAAAATAAGGACATGTTAAATTTCAGCTCAATCGAACATCAAACAATTTTAAATGTAAACAATATTTCCCTTATATTTAGCATCGCCGAATACGAATTTAGATTCCCATGTGATGTCATACGTTAGCGGTTGCATGCTTAAGAACTTACTGTTAAATCTTTGTCTTTGTGTCGCAGTTTTTACTACACTAGATTCAATAGGCGGTGCTAAGTGTTACATTTAGCGTGTAGTACTGTTTCAGTATGATAGACGTTTCGTTTTCGATTTTGTCATATCGAGCAATCTGTTATTCCAGATCTCCCTGGGTACAAGCCTGCCTGATGAGGGTAGAGGCCCAGAAATCATGATCGCAGGAGGGTACCCTGTGACATAATCGAAAGCAATTCTTCTTGTAGGCCGTTTTGCACCTGCAGAAATTATATATTTTTGCTATTATACATACACTATATTCACGAAAATCGTATACCTACCTGCCTACCCGAGTATATGGTTAGATGCAAATAACACGGTTTGCAGATGACCAATGGCGTATTCAAGTCAAATAGGGTCCTCAGATAACTACTAGTTACATAAAATAAAACACAATATACAACAACAGTTTTACACTTTTTCCACTTTTAGTTTTTTTGTATACGCCTGCTACCGTACGTCTAGTAGTATTCCAAATGGGAGAATAGTACAACTACACCGATCGAAGTTTTTTTATTTAAATTTTTGTTGTGAAGATTTTCTGTAAATTAAGCAATTAACACAATCTCAGAGAATTCAATAAGAACATTTTTACGTCAATAGCCTCAGTTTTTTTCAATTTAATTTTGATTTTTCGCATTTGCCCCTTGGGCACCACAAAACTCTGGGACGAGATGGCTCAAATGCCAAATGCCCTTCCGTTTATAGCTACACAACACTGTACGTAGTGTACACTGTGACTTTCACTAAGCCTGCTAACAATTTGTTTTTATCGCATTAAGTTAGAAAAGTGATATATAGCAAAAAGATTATAAAACATAAATTAAAGGACCTCTAACTGTACATTCACCTACCAGTAGGCTTAAAATTTACATACCGCTTAACAAACTGCGTAAATTAGTTTTTTCTTACATGTACCTAATACCAACTTAAATATTTTATTTTACGGTGCGTTACAATCGAGGTGTTTAATTACATGAAGTTATTTTGACGTTGGTCTAATTATACCTGCTGCTACATTCCCACCTAAGGTTTCAAAGACTCTGTTAATTATTTTATAACTCACTAGGTGTAATCGTTCTTAATAAAGGCAAGCTACCAGTTTATTGCAGCTCCTACGGCAATTTGCATAAACGACTCGAAAAATTACCCGAGGAATTTAACGTACCGGATAATAGATAACATAAATTATTTATTAAATATTTTGAGAGACTTTAATAAGATCTTGCTCAATTATTTTAGAATGCAGGTAATTGTTGATGTGGTGGCTATTAACATTAGATATAATGGAATTAATATTGCGTCTCCAAGATATGCCCTGCAGCAGTTGTACTAAATTGTGTTATAAATACATAAGAAGGTTGTTTGTTGTCCCATTAAAAAAACTACCCTAGCTGCTAAGAATGTAGATGGTATTTTACGAAAAGAACGAATTTAATCGTTTTGGGGAAATTGCAATAAACCGTATTGGAAGAATCTTGAGGCAAAAATTGAAGAAATTAACTTTTACGTGTTTAGATATTAAATTCTATGAATGTTTAGTAAATATTTTGTTACTTATATTTAAAAAAATAAATTTTCAACGGATAGTCGTCCTTTTATCCATATATGTTTTTACGAGTGGTTTATTGACCCCACGTTTTCTTACATAGACGGGAAACATATAAACCCGTACAGACCTACGCAGCCCATACCAAATATTCGTTTCTGATAGGCTAGAATATTAATTCCAAAGTAACATTGCGTCGTTTTTTTTATTATAAATACAGTTTCTTATGTCAACATAAAAAACGTAACTAGACCTAATCAAAAATACAATCCAATATTTAAAACACGTTTGCTTAAAAAAATTATAGGTTTTGATTGAAACAATAAACTAAAAGTGGTATCGCCTCACGGAGATGGAAACCAAGTCTTTTGTAACGAAAGCTAAATGTACCTGTTTAAAATCCCACATTTTCAATGACTTCAACAATGCTAGTTTAGTAAAAACACAGACACCTCTGTTTTAAAATAATCCAGACATAGATTAATTCTTTTGATTTGAACTGATTTTAAATTAATTTGGTTTAATGGTAAAACTTTCAAACTAAATTAATTTAAAAATCGTGTATTTATTTGCTCATTACAATTTGGACGATCCCATTGCGCAAACTTGATTGGAGGTAGGCAAGGCAGCCACTAAGGAATAGTTATTTGATACCGGTTATGGAGATCTGTATAGAATGTGTATATGTAAACAGAAAATACATTAATTTAATTAAAATAAGAATCTAATAAAACATTTTTTCGTTAACTTGGATATGCATTGTCCACTGTTTACCCAGAACATTCAAACAACAATATATTTTATATAATGAAAAAATATTAAAATGGAAACTTGAGTAGTTATTTCTAAATAGTGGCAATATGTTTATCTTCTTCGTCTCCAATAGAACATCTTTTACATTAACCCCGGAAAAAAACGTATTTTCATTTTCAACGGTCTGCCTATGCGCGATGTAGGTAGCTTAAAATTTACTTGGCAGATTGACTTCAAATTTTGCTCAAAAATCAAGGGATATAGTTAGGGTTGCCAACTTTAAACTAGTAACATCCAGGACATAGAGGCTGAATATCCAGGACACAGAAGGGAAAAAAAGGACACACAATTATTTTAAACCAAAATATAAACAGTATATGTTGTATGCACTACCTACATAAAATTTTCGAGGTTCATACTTGATGTATTCAATAAATATTCGATACTCAAAATATTAAACAAAAAACTTTTGTATAAAATTGAGCACAATTTAACTACTTTTCAGTAATCGCCTTATAATTTAATTTCTGACTGACCTATTTTTTCTTATTTAGCGGCTTGTTATAGTGCTTTATTCTGGGGAATATACTGATAAAATCTTTTGCTATTTTAGGGAAAAATTGCTTTGATTTTTAATTAGGATTTAATATGGTCATCAATCGGGTCATTTGGGTTCGGAACTCTTGCTTCTGTTCTTCCGCATTTGAATTTATTTTTATAAATGATCCTGTCAGACACGTTTCGGGCAGAATTGTTATGTATACGGATAACACAACATACATTGTTAGTGATCAAAACGTGGAAATCGCAAAGTCTAAACTGGTAAATGCAATAAAAGAATTACCAGATTGGTTTAGTGCCAACTAAACTTAAATTGAACTATGATAAGACCAGTTTTATAGTCAAACAGAAGTGTATCTGAAACTAAAATTCTGGGCCTAATGATTGATGATCAAATTAAATATGAATCTCACCTAAATAAATTAAAGCTTGGCCTGAATTCTATGTTATTCACTACGTTTTCTTAGGGACGTAATTTCGGCAAGTATGTTAACAACCGTTTATTACGGATAGTTTTGTTCAAGAATGTGCTACGCTGTGCAGTTCTGGGGAGCTGAAGGAGGCAGCTTGTCGATTTTTAGGGCACAAAAAGGATATTTAAGAATCATGAATAAACTAGATCCGAGAATATCCTGTAAATAATATTATAAAAATAATAAAATCAAAACCCTTTCGTGTTGTTATATCTACTGTAGACTGTTTACAATATATAAAAATAAAAAAAGCTTCAGCAATAACGAAATTCTGCCATATATTTCCCGTAAGAATCAAATTCGACCTACACTTCCTATAACCGCCAAATTTTTGAAGTCTTTTTTATCGCTAAAGACGATTTTAATGCGAGGTGCCTGTTATGACCTGCAGGAGTTTTAAAATCACACATTGCTACTTAGAGACGAATGACATCTCTACATCTATGTAAAAATGTTTTCTGTTTTTATTGTATGATAAATCTAGAAACCTTTTAAAAGGGCTGTTTTACGCATTTATCTCTTTTGGTTGCTTTGCTTTACCTCCGAATATTTTTATTTATTAATTGTTTATTATATTATTATTTATATTATTCGAATTGCTTTATAATATTATATGTTTACTAATTTTATATTTGTGTTTGTTATGTATATTTTCAGTACTTTATATGTAAATTGTGAAATGGACAATAAACGTATTTGATTGATTCATCGATAATTTAGTTATTCAGCTAAAAATATGTACAAAATACAAAATAAATATCTAAAACCGTATTAGACCTAGCGCCTGATATTTATTTTTAACAAAGACATAATAATAGAGAGACCTAACATCTTGTGCCGTTCATTCAATAAAATTCATTAAAATCGTGTATATCTTGATGGAATGATTAAATTAAATAAACATGTACTGCAAGTAAGTCTGACAAAGAAAAAAACCTAACCCAACCTAACCTCTTTGTCAGACCTAATTTTAGGCAATACTGTAGTTATAATGACATTTACTACTTTTTTTCTTGCCATTGACATAAAATATATCAATGGCCACGGGCATAATATTAGTAATAGTACTATTTTTTAAACTGTATAACTATCGTTTAACTGCCAATAAAAATTGAGATTTATTATTACAACGGGCTTTTTTATTAAATACCTATCTTATATTATGCATAAAAAAGTGTACGTAAACTTATTTTGTTTTTTGTTTAGTTTGTTCTGACTATAAAATAACGAACCTACCTCTCAGTAATTTAAAATAATTTATTGTAAGAAATGTATATGTTTATATCAAATAAGTGTAAAGAGATATGCATACCCGTGTTTTTGTATCTACATACATCGGTTTTGCCTCGGAATTTATAAATGTATAGCTTAGGGAAAAAAGTGCAGATCCTAATTTTGCATTTTAAGAAACCATAAAATAGCAATTACAAGTCATATTTGCCCTTAGAGGAATTACTTCAAATTTATAAAATATTAGGAAGAATCTCGTACCACGTACGCCAACTAATACAGAAAAACAACAACATTTTGACTCTCAAAAGAAATGAGATGTTAAGAGTTAAATAGTCTAAATTTTTGTCCACTTATTATTAATACAGTTATCAAGACTCACCCAAAACTCATAAAAATCGCCAAAAAATAATGCTCTGACTCAACGCAATAGCGCTTTGTGTATCCTGCGATTGATAAAAATGCGACGGTGTTGTCAGTTTTTAAGCAATGGCATTTTATTTAAATAAAAACAAGTTATTTAACTAATTATTATATTTAGTTAATCAAATATTACAGAATTAGAACCACCTTAAAAATTAATTTTAAAAAAATTAGTAAGTATCGATTTTGTTCATAGACATTTATTATGTCCATGATTTATATATATATATATATATATATATATATATATATATATATATATATGACACTATTTCGAATCAACAAAGTCAGGATGATTAAACAATTAATAATTTTGACAATTCAACTACGAAAGATTGTTTATACTAAACTTTGCATATACGGTTCATCAGATGCACAATAAATTCAAACACTTTTAAACGTTTATATCGTCATTTAATAGAGGACAACAAGATTAGGTGCGGAGTTGCCGAAAGCGTTTGATAGGTCTATTTGTTTAGAAATATTTGTAGACTGCTACATACTGGCAATACTACCCGTGAAATTGAGCCGAGCTGCGCAGAATACTCTCAATGGGTTCTTACTATGAGGAATATAATGCAAGTTGGGATCCGTTTAGAGGGTGTGTTATCTAAGATCGAATGGATCATCTATACATAGTATTATAAGTCTTTGGTACTATTTAAATACAGATTCAATTCGCATTTTGGTCGCGTTAAGGGTGTTTGGCATTTCCTCTCAAAGTTGACGTAAAATTTGTGGTAAATTGTCTCGCCATCCCAAAGGCGTTGTTTTCGTATTGCTGCAGTTACTAGCATTTATGGTAGTTAACTGAAATAAATTTAAAATTCAGTAACCTTAAAAGAGGAAATAAAATCAATGTTAAAATCCAGGACAAGTGGCATCCTTCCTAGGCTTTTAAGAGGATTCAAAGAAGGTCCCAAAAACGAGACATGCTTCCAATTTCAGACGGTTGGCAACCCTAGTGCGAGTCCATCTTATTAAAACAAAAAGGTATCCCAATAAGATATATAAAAGATCAGGATCAAGACGCTACTTATTAAATTGAACTCAATGTTTGAGACTATGTTCGTGGTGAACCCTTATGACAAAATGAAAAGACCTCATAATAAAATATTTAAAATGTCTGTAAAATTCCATTTTCTGAAATAACAGCATATTTTTATCAAAGAATGATTCTTTATATAATATATTACGGATAACATAATTTATTCTATGTTAGATTATAAATAATAAACTACGCAAAAATAAAAAATAATAAAAATGAAAATATGATATGGTAGGAATATCCAATTCATTATATGTATTCCTTTTAGGTGTGGACTCAAAGAGCTTAGAAAATTAACGTTATGGAGGTGAAAAACTAGTCTAGTTGGATAATTAAAAAATTATCGAACATAAAGAAAATATTTTGTGTTTTTTTTATTAAAGGTGGAGAAAGAGATATGCTTTATTCACTATATCTTTAAGTTTTAAACAAGTTAAAGAATATATGGTAACAGATAGATGCAAGAATAATAAACAAATAAGTTATCAAAATCTATTTTTACCGACAAAATATGTAAAAAAACTATGGTGAAAATTTCTGAGTAAATTACAATATAAACAGCAAAATGTACGATGAGAGAAACATCAAGGAACCATTAAAATCTTATATCTAAACTTTAATGATATCCTTAAAACTTTTTCAAAACTGGTGTGTGTATTTTATTAATTTCTTTAATATTATTTAGAGCAGCTTCAAAATAAAACTCTGCGGATTTAGTGTCCAAAAATGTATAAAACATCCAAGGCATTTTAGAGTTGTCTGCATCTGTAAGGTTTGGTTTATTCCTCATGTCTGTAAATTGGTTAAGATTAACCCGACTTTCTAAACTCTTCATCATTTTTAAAGTAGGATCATATGTTGCTGTTGCTTGCCATCATGAGTTCGGAACCCTCATAAACTATGGTTCCACAAGTCGGTTCAAGTTGACAATCGTATTTTGCTGCTACTCCGTGAAACATTAGTGCTGCGGGAAGAGCACATCCATAAGATCTTTTCTTTATAAATTCAGTTTCAATTATACCCTTTATCGACTCTAAAATTTGTATTTTTCTAGTTTCGGATAAATTATATGATTTTTCTGAGGCCCGAATTTTGAAGTTGATGGCTGTTTTTCCAAACTTTTAGTTTCTGTAGGAACGTTGCTCATCTAAAAAAAACATAAATTAGTATTTTTATTTCTATCAATAGCATGTCGTAAAAGTAAAGTTCGTAAAAGCTCCTCTTAGTAACAAAAAAAGCAAACAATATTGAGAAAACAAATGTTTTATATTTATAGAAGTACGTATTAATGGTATTCGAAATATATTGTGCAGTTTTTTTCTCAATTATTAGATTTTTATATCTTCCGGTTGTTAGCGATATTTTGCAGAAAAAGTAGTTCATTAAGTACAAACTTTTTATTTAAATACAATAGTTTAAATAAAAATTTACAATTATTCGTAATATTTTTGTTCAATACCCTTTATAAGAATATATATACAGGGTGGCAAAAAAGTCCGCATTATATGGGAGATTTTTTAAATAATTAATCGAAATAAAATTGGATTAGCTAAAAAGATTTTGTTTAAAATATAATGCTGAATGATAAAAAAATTATATATTTTTTTACATGTCAAATGTGACTTGTTTTTTAAAAATGTAAGAAAAAAAATGCTAAAATATAAAAAAAGTAAAGGAAAAAGTCCAATTTCAGCTCTGTCAGTTGACTTCAATTTTTTCTAATTTCTTTTTTGCTTGATAATGTTTCACTTAAATGTAAGCAAACCTAATTTAAACAACCTGATTTTATGATAAATGTATTTTCTAAATTAATTTTAGATGCTATTTTATTTATGAGAACATAAATGGGATCCAAAAAGACGATTAACTTGACGCAAACTTTGCTACTACAACAATACTATAACTACAATTATACAAGCTGAAGAAATTCTTTATTTATATTTCTATGTTGCCTTTTCTAAAATTAAGTGACTAGAAAATTTTAATAAAATATTGAAAGATCGAAATAAATCCTAAATTATAAAGCAGCATAGTGATATTTTAATTCAGGGTTGCCTACACTCGGTTACTTAGGTTAATTAATGCATTCGGTTTAAAAAAATGAGAAAAACTTAAAGTCAGTCGATAGAGTTGAAACTTGGCATATCGGTGTGAAATTAAAAGGAAACAAATTTGTTCTTTACAATTACTTAAAAATTTCCGAAAAACTACTGTTTTTTGTATTTTTTTTTAAACAAATGTCGAATTCGACAGGAAAAATAAACCACTTTATTAAACTTTGAAAGTCATTTATTTAAAAAAACTTCCTGCAAATTTAAATTTTACTCCAGATCAATTAAAAAATCTATGTGATGCGATTCTTACCAGTAATATTTTAAAATTTTATCTCAACTTAGAAATATTCCTATGTGACAAGGAATAACTAACTTAAAAACATTAAAAATATTTTATAGCAGATTGTTTAATTTTACCCCAAAATATTTTAAAAGGGTTCCATCTGATTCCTCCCAAATGTGAATTGCTATTATTAAAATAATTACGACAGGAAAATGGATTAATTTCTCATATTTGGTTTTCTTGACTTGACCAATAAAAACTCAATTTTTGTTTATATTTTTAAAAAGTATTCGAGGTATAAAAAAAGTTTAAAACGATATTTGTTGGGTTAACAAAAATGTGTTAAATTTTGCAGATAATACCTTTAATGGTTCAAATCCTAGTCGCAAACCAAGTGCAGTTTTTTAAACAGGACCTTGTATATTTTAGCATATTTTTTTAATTCGACGGCGAATTTTAAAAACATTTATTACAAAATGTATTATAATATTCAAAAACCTAATGAAATATACATTTTTAGGGAAGTGCACTGGTACCGCGCCTACGAATTTTGTGCTTTCGTGTAAATATATGACCTGTAGCATAGAATTTACTTCAATCAACTTAAAGTTAGACATTTTTATTCAGTTGCAAAAAAGCCAGAAAATAACTTTTGTTTGCCACAATTTCAGTGTTATCTTTATTACTAAAAAAAATAAAAAGACTACAATTTTGAAAACCAAAGTACTTTTAAATTTTAGCACAAAATTTAAAAAAATAGTAAATTACAAAGGGTCTTTTTTAAAGAACATAACTTAATCCATAACAAGAAGGTTTAACTCTTTCTATATCTGTAGAATATAACTTATTATCATCTAATACCGTAGTTTTTTTATTCTACCTCGAATAATTTAAATATAAATGCTTTATTCAGTTGCAAAAAAGCCAGAAAATAACTTTTGTTTGCCACAATTTCAGTGTTATCTTTATTACTAAAAAAAATAAAAAGATTACAATTTTGAAAACCAAAACACTTTTAAATTTTAGCACAAAATTTAAAAAAATAGTAAATTACAAAGGTTCTTTTTTAAAGAACATAACTTAATCCATAACAAGAAGGTTTAACTCTTTCTATATCTGTAGAATATAGCTTATTATCATCTAATGCCGTAGTTTTTTTATTCTACCTCGAATAATTTAAATATAAATGCTGTCTCGCATGTGCCCTGTATATATTTGTTTATTAAAAGTGTGACTTTTGTAAGCACTGTGATTGTAAAAAATACTTTTGCTATTAAAAATAAATATTTAATTTTATAAATATATTATTACAATATACTATAAACAGAAAAGAATGACTAACAATTCAATAAATGCAGAAACATGTAGAAATTATAATTAAAAGGGCAGAATTATTTTGAATGTATTTAAATATAAATACCGTATACTTCAAAACGATTGTTTTATGTAACACATCCACATTTTTATTAAATAAAATATTTTTGCTGATATCTAATATTTATTGTGATTTTATTATTTTTCCAATTGTCTTGGCGTTTTATGACAAATTTTAAATAATCCGAATGGTTTTGTATTAAAATATCGGTAGTTGCAACCATCATATTCTTATATTGTATTAGTGTGAGATTTTAAATAATGTATGCAATAATTTTCCTTAAACTTTTTTGCAAAATTGTAAATTGATGAGAATAAATTAATAGGGTTAAAAAATGTTTTTGTTCTATTGACTTTTGTTTAAAAATAATAAATCCTAGAATCGTTTTCCCAGACAGATAGATCAAGTTGTAACTTTTTAGGGATAAATCAAATTGTAATTTTTTATATTTATATTATAAATTTGCTTTCCACAGGCTGTAATCCAAACGAATAAAAAAACAGCAAAATGATTTAAACTTTTAGTTGAAGTAGATTACAAAATTTATCAAAATAATGCATTTCCCTCATCGTATCGTCCACCAGAGATTAAACTCTTTTACTGCATTATTCAAATGAGAGTTTTCTGCTTTTGTTTTAACATATTAATTCTGACGATACATTTTATCTGCAGATACTAAGAGGTGAAGTCCATAACCAAAAACATTAAAAATGCTGCTATTGACAGATACTTATTATAAAAATCCCTTTCAATCTTAAAATATTAAAGGAGAAAGGGGCTCGTAGAAGAACCAAATTATCATTGTCTATTCTAAGATAGTTATAAAACACACTATGATCGACAAAATCTGAAACAAACTTGCGTGATCTTCTCACCAAGTTAATATTTCTGTATATTTATTAATATTTTTTAAACCAAATTATTAAAAATTTGTATATTTTCAAGGAAATACTCCACTGGAGCTTGAAACATCTTTTGGGTATTTTCTTATATTTTCCGTTAGTTAAAACCCGCATAGGTAGTAGCTGTAACTAGGAGCCGCACTCTACGGGTTGTTATTTTTTAATTCGTCGGTTTTTGAATTCCTTTTTATTTGGGTGTCATATTTGTCGTCATTAAAAGGACTATATGAATGTCAAGAGAATTTTTCTAAATCAGTACTTGCTTCTTATGCAAAATAATAAATTTGAATTGGACTAGGTTTAATATAGCTAGATTTGTATAGTTTTGTTAAAAAAAAAAGGATATACAATGATATTTATTTGTTAGTGTCTTATTAGTGACGCATTAGCTTATCTATATTAGTCTCAATACTTTCACAAAACTTATAAACTAAGTTTTGTGAAAGTATAATATATAATAATAAGTATAATGGTTTGCTATACAACACTGTAATGCTTACTTTTGCCAGAATTCTCAATCTAAAAATTTGTAACACTGTATAAAATAATATGGAAAATGAGCATCTTGTTAATAATTGTCGCATTTCTATATTTTAATTTAATTTGCACTATTTATTACGTTATTAAAATAAGCATGAACATTTAAGCTTAAATGCCATTAACGACGACGGGTACTATTTTATAATACTACATTTACGTAGGAATCACTTTTCAAACCTTTATTACTAATCCGATAATCTAAACCGAAACTACGAAAAAAATCTTTAAGCTTTTACCGAAATATCTTTTTCTACTTAAGTTGATCCAAAAATTACAAGTAGCGGTATTTATCGAAAAGACAAGAGGTTGCCTAATCCTTCTTTATACCATAATCCTTTAGCCTTCAAACTACTTAATGAGGGGAAATGTCTTGTTCTCTAAATTCTGAATTATATATTCCCGACCTTTTTGGGATTTAACTTCTTAAAATAATCCGAATAGTATTTCTTTAGGTTAGTAATTAGAAAATAATTAAAAATGTCCTTTCCTTTCAACCAGAGGGAGAAATAATGCGAGATGGCATGTATTCAAACCGGCCGTAGAAAAACAAGTAACTTGGGTTCAGAACTGACAATTTCCATATGCGAATAGTATTAATAATAATACAGAGGAAATGAGACAAAATACTGCATACTCATTTTAGTATCTACTTAACAGACTTTTTAACATGAGTTTGTTTTAATTAATAAAACAATAATTGCCATTATTTTTCATCTACCTTTATTTATATATAAAAAAACGTCGCAACACACTACTACCTAAAAAGATGCTGCTTAGATATTATCTTAAAAAACAGAGTTTTAGTTATATTTCAATAACTAAAACAAATGACTTAACAAATAAAGGTCGTAGAAAGGCCTAGGTTTGAGGGGGATGGGAGCTGACAGTTGACAAAATTTCTTAGAGTTTGAAAACACCGATACTTATGTAAAGAGTACTATTATATACCGAGTGTTCCTAAATATCATATGGATATTAAAGGGGGTCATTCGTTGGATCTTTTTAAGAAAAGAGCTATATAAACATAATATATTATGGGCGCAAGCATGGGTAAGCACCCCTGGCTTTCTTTACAACAAAAATGGTACTCCACTAGCGTCATTGTTCTAGCAAGTAAAAATACATAAAAAATACCTGTTAGTATTTTGTGATAATAACAGTGATTCCTTCGATCATTTTTAGAAAAAAACACCTTTTATAAATATATGTCCGCAAATGCCCTATTTCTCAGATACAGGGTGTTAAAAATTCAAAATTTTTTTTTAAATTCTAACACACTGTATCTGAAAAATATGGCATTTGCTGACATACATTTATTAAATCTTTTTTTCTGAAAATGATCTAAGGGTTCATTACTCTTGTAGAGTTTTGAGCAATTCTAACCAAACTAGACCAGAGGCAGGCATCAAAATAGAAATTGTTGTATCACAAAATACTGACAGGCATTTATTTGTATTTTTAGGTACCTTAAATAATGACTTAATCATTTTTAAAAAAACAGTGGCGTATTATTCTGTTATTGAGAAAGTCAGGGATGGTAACCTATACTTACCTCCCTAGTTTAAATAAAGGCGGTTGAATTCTGCCAAAATATAAATTAGAAAAAATCTATACGATTGTGCCAAATATTAAACAAAGAGAGAGCAAAGAGAGAGTATGTACAGGATTCAAATTCTGGTTATATGAAAGTTTTTATTTAAATGTTTGCTATTTGCTTGTTCGATAATCATTGTAAATAAACTGCAAAAATATCTATTTGTAAATTTTTATTATTCGTTAAAGGCTCTCATTTTCTTGTTATCTTCTTTCTAGCAGGGTTAAAAAATTGTTCTATAAAATTTGCTTCACTTACATTTGCAAGCATGAGTCACTGTACTAATTGATAAACTGAGTGAAATAGTAAATTCTTTTTTTTTTCAAAAAAAAACAGAAACTCTAGAATTTTTTTGTTGAAATGTGTTCGAGATAAGCTTTCCAATGAATCTAAAGAATGTGCCAAAATCGGAGATAACTAGTCTTTACTAGAATAACAATCACAATGTATAATTGTCAATGTCGGGACATTTTAACAACCCTATAACCAAGCATTCATCATTTTTTGCAGGTGAATATAATTTTTGAGAGATTTCACAATCCCCTTTGTGTTAATATCAGAATACCACATTTAAGGACTAATTCCTAACAAGTTCAAAATAATTACTCTAAAACTCTAAAAACGAAAAACAAACAACACAACTATATATTCAGACAAACACTGGCAATAATATTAAATTGTCTGATGATGTTCGGAAGGGCGAAACACGTGTAGCGGGCATGCATAATTTTTGTTTTTATGTTTTATATATGTTAATATTTAAATATTTGCCTGAGACCGATACTTAGAGAGTCAATATATTGTACTTGTATAAATCAGATTTCTTTGAGAAAGTAATGAACGATCTCTTTGGACTAATTCCTAGACTAATACCACTAATTCCACTACTCACTACAGCTATTTGATTAATATTTGGCACAACCGCATGGATTTTTTAAAGACCGTATTTTGGCAGTATTCAACAGCCTTTATTTAAACCATGGACGTGAGTATGGGTAACCATCCCTGACTTTCTTAATAAAAAAATAGTACGCTACTGATTTTTTAAAAATGACTAGGATCGTTTTGGGTAAGTAAAAATACACAAAAAATACCTCTCAGTATTTTGTAATACTCTGGTCTAACTTTAGAAGTCAGAATTGCTCAAAACTCTACAAGAGTGATGAATCCTTAGATCATTTTCAGAAAAAAAGATTTAATAAATATATATCAGCAAATGCCCTATTTTTCAGATACAGGGTGTTAAAATTAATTAAAAAAAAACTTTAATTTTTAATATCATGTATCTCAAAAATAGGGCATTTGCGGGCATATATTTATAAAAACAAAATAAAAAACCACTTTTATAAAGTTTTGAACAATTCTGACTCCAACTAAAACTGGACCACTAATCCCAAGAGTAATTCCACTAATTCGACTACTAATACCACTAATACCAAGAGTAATTCCACTAATATCAAGACTAGTACCACTAATTCCACTAATTCTATAAGTAATTCCAAAATTCCACCGCGTCTTACCCCTCGAAAATTACAGACAATAAAATCTTAATTTGAGGAAAATCACACTTGCCATTGCAATATATTTATAAGTATATGCTAGAGTCCAAGATCAATAAAATTATAAATGATAACTATTAAAATTTTGATTTTATGAGCCACCGTCTCGTTTTTTGTTTCTATAGTAAAATTGTTATTTTTAGTTTTAGTAATATCTACAATTCAGCGTCTAAAAACTCTACACATATGCATTTATCAAGGCTTTTATACATAAGTGAAAGTTACTATGCCGCTTTACTCTAAATATTAATTCGCGATTCTCATGACACTTCCTCAACACTTGTTTATATCATATATTCTTTCAAAATACGAAATTCTCAAATTTCAAAATGTCACAACAGTGTGGATCACTCATACTTAATAGTTCTGACAACTGACGCTGTTTGTAGAATATTTTTTATTCCTCTTATTTTCTATAGAAACAGAAAATTGCTAATATTTAATGTTCATTTCTAAAAAAATGTTATGTGGCAAAATGTGTTAAATTAGATGGTAGTTTTTCATATTCAATGTCTTTAGTTTGGTTATTTAAAACGCTTTATAACAATGTATAAAAATTCGGAACTACGCTTTTATGAAGTAGATTAAAAGTAAAAAATAAAATTTGAGCACTGATATAAAAATGACAATGTTTTGAGTCACCGATACATATTTTTTTACACGAAAAGAAGCGTAGGGCGCCAATCGTGTAAGTTGCCATTCATATTGCTAGGCACAAATAGTAGTAAAATATTGATTTACACCCCGCGCTTTTACATGCAATTAATTTTTTGTCATACATTTATATATCTATGCGCAAATTTAATTTTTTGCTTTTTAATTTATTTCATAAAAATGTTTTTATTGTCCGCCATGTAGGCGAAGTAATTTTGAATTTTAAAACGTTGAATAAAAATTAATAACTTGCACTCCTTAGCAACTTCAGATACCGGATTCTCAGTTGAATTTACACAAATGACAAAATTCGTCGGCCATGTTGAATGCCATTTTAAAATTTCAAATGTAGCTAAAAGATCATAAGTTGCACTTTTATATAATAATAATATTTCTTTCAGTTGTTCTTAGTGACGAAACGATTACGATTAATCGCCCATTATTAAAACTACATGATTAATCGTAATCGCCAATTATCTATACGATTATTTTACGATTCGTTGTATTTTATTACCATGCACAATTTGAGTACTTCTGCTGTTCACCCGGCAGTGGGCTCGGATACTGATCTCTATAAAATGCGAGGATTTGCAAGCAAAGGTGATTAAAATATTATCAGGGGGGATTCAATGTAGACGTTGTTGTTTAGGTCAATAGGTTAAGTTTACATCGTAACGGCGCCAAAAGTTAAAAAGACATAAGTGATGTATGGAAACGTTTTATAAAAAGTAACTGAAGATCCCAATAAAGCAAGGTGTAAATACTGCAATCGTGAAATTTCTAGAGGCGGAAAAAATGCTATTTTCATGAAAGTGAGATTAATAAGTCAGAAAATAATTCTAGTGGCGAAATAAATGAAGGTAGGTATAGTTTATAAATATATTTTATTGCTTTATATACGTTTATAACTAATTTAAAGGCAATAACTATTTGATATAGAAGTACTAATTTAAATTAAATGTATTTCCTTATTAAATGAAAATTAAAGTATTTAGTATTCGAAGTACTTTCAAAGGCAAATAATGTACTTTTGATGATCCAAGAGCAAAATAAATAACGCAGCTTATTGCTGAGGAAATATGTGTGGACATGGAGCCTCTTGACCATCTTAATAAAATTGAATTTGAATGACTCTTTAAAGAACTTTGCCTGCAATATTTCAGATATAGCAGTGAAAACCAAAGTAAAGAACGAATAACAAAATAATCCATATTTGTGTGTTACATCTGACTTATCGACCAGCGAAGCATCTTCCCATATAAACGATTTTATAAGTATCACAGCGCACAGTAATGTCATTTGAAGATGAGGCCCATACTGGAGAAAACATTGCTGACTTTTTATTTTTATGATACCATATTTTTAGACGGTCACATTGAGGAAACTATAATTACCGCTAGAAAGATAGCGCGACATTTCAGTCATTCATCTAAAGCTTCAAAAATTCTCCTAGATGCACAGAAAAGCTACAATGTACCTAAACATGTGCTCATACAGGACGTCCCAACTACATCGGATTCTACATAAGCAATGCTAGAAAGATTAAATTAACAACACATAGCAGTTCAAGCTGCTCTCCCTAAACTTAAATGTCCGTATGACTTCAATACACTTCAGTGGATCTTAATTAAACAATTAGTTAAACTTTTGTCCTATTTTAATGATCTTACAAAGGTCCTGAATAAATGCCAAATTACCTTAGCGGATTCAATTCCACTGAAAAACTCTCTTTTTAAAAGCGTGGACAAAGGTTATTTAGATAAAGAAAAAGAGAGTTTAAAATTATTATTAATCACTTGACCACTTTTCTCGATTTTCGTTATCAAGCGCGAGCGTCTAGATGCCAAATTACTTCTGAAAATGTAACAAAACTTCTTTAAACCCGTTTGGAAAGGACCCTGTAGAACTGGTGTCAGAGAATTGGCTAGTAGCGCCAGCAGCCGAAGCTTCTACAAGCAAAGGAATTTAGGATGTTTGCCAAGAATTAACTAGCGATGTTGAAATGGACGAGTCACAATTTCTCAGGGCAGTGTCGTATTTTATGGACTTTCTTGATTTCATTGAATTCCGTTTATAAATGAATGTTAGAAAACTATTTGCTATACCAATACCTTCTTTTGCGTTGGGCAACGAGTTTCAAAGATGATATTGGAAGATATCTAATGTCACCTAATTTAAACCACTCATAAGATGTTTTTAACTAGTGGTCGGAAACTATTTTGATTCCAAACCTGAAAAAATTGGAGCAAAATATTTGTCATTCAAACCATCTTCTATTCAGTCAGAAAACTCTTAAAAGAAACAGACTTTGTTCCAAAAATGTAAAAATTTTCGTTCATTTCGATACCCTCTAGTTGGCAGCGAGGAAGAGACTAGGAGATCAGAATTTCGTGAGCCTCGTTACTAGTCGGATATTTTCGGTATATACTCGAACTATATTATATTTTTGGCATTTTACGTGTGTGATCCCCTTTTTTTATTTACGTCATGTACCCAAAATTTCCCTTTTTTGTTTGCTCTTCTTCCTTTGTACTGGCAACAAACCCAGAACAAAAACGTCTTCATCTGAGAAGATGCATTGCGAAGAGAAGAGAATCGAGGTTTGTTGACCGTTTAATTATATGTGAGTCTCCCGAGTGAAAAAATTAACTTCTCATTGTTTCGCGTCACTTCGCTTCAATGGGAGTTAAACTTTTTAATCAGCAAGAAGAAGCCTTTATATTAAAATTTAATTTGAGATAATAACGTCGGTGCTCCTTTTCGCTTTTCAATATTTATTTGGATACTTTTTCAGCAATTACTGGCAGTTCAGAGAGAACCCTAAAACCATAAAACTTTTGAATTATCTCTAAAATGTAGGGGGATTTCCCTTTTTAAATATAACCAGATAATATCCTGTAAATAGAAACGTTTTATCATAAATTTATTTAGAATACCTGCAAATATGTTTGTTAACAGTTTATTTTATAAATTGCTAACCTAACCTGACCTAACCTAACCTAATCTAGCCTAACCCAATTCAACCCAACTTAAGATGGAAACAACTCACTACTTTTTGTAAGGGCAAGTCCAGTGTTTTTCCCACTCTACTTTAAGATTTTTTGACAACAATACTTTTATTCGTTGGTTGGTATGCGTATTTTGATTTGTTTGGACATTCTAAATTTCAAACATATTATGCTATTCTGGCAAGCAAAGATATTTTTTTATTTAATATTTATTTTACAATCTAGGGTGCTGTAATTAACAAAAAAACATTAATTTGCGTTCAAGAAACCCAGAAAAAATAAGAATTTTTCTTTTTCTTATCAACTACCCATTTAAATATAACTTAAACAATTTTTTTGAGATATATTCATTTTTTTATGCGAAGAAGATGACTCATCGGCTTAACCAAAAAGAATTTTTTTATGTATAATTTAACAAAACAATGTGCAGATTTAAAAAACTGGTAAGTAATGCCATAATATGCATTTAACTTCAAACACTATCCAACATTCATGATAGACGTAGGTTCTGTTTTAACACATGGTTGAATTTAGAATATCAAAACAAGCAATAAATGGTGCCCCATTAAAAAAAACAAAAGTTAAATTTGAAAATAGAAGAAGATATGCCAACGCAGTTATCGGAAGAATATTTCAAAAACATGCCTTATTTATCCAACCAGAATGACTTTCTAATATGTTGACAAGTAACAAATTTAAAGGGTCAGCTCTGTATTTGTGGCGCCCAGTATAGTAAAGGTAAAATCAACAAACGCCTAAATTAAATCTTAAAAGAAATTAAACTCATTCATTACTTAAAATATTAAATAGTAACTTATTTAAAAACAAAATGCTGGTGTCAAGAGTTTGTAATCATTTCGATAAAAAAGTTCAAGGTTCTAAAGCTGCTACTGTTCGACCCGGTACTGATAACTTAACTTCGTATTAACGAACACTGATGACTGGTCATTGATAAAAACAAAATATTTTTTCTTTGCCTTTGTACTTTCGATTTTATAGGCACGTCAGAACTCGTTTTATGAGACAATTCACACTGTTTATAGAAGAAATAAAATATATTTCTTTTAGTATCATTAGCTTTAAAAATGAGTTTAAAAATCTTGTAATATATAGAAATGCCTATTTAAAATAAGCCTTACCTTTAATATTTAGCACAAAACACAGTTCTTTAATGTACAAAAGCAAACTATATACTTGTTCGTTTTGACGGTATTGTCAAAGTTTACTGAATAAAAATATAAATTGCAGCACTTAAACACGTGACTCGATTTACCTATTCCTCGCGTTCCGCCCCGGCTGGTACATCCTGGGTAACGGTCGGGTCTCCGGCACATAAACAGTTGGTCAGGCTCCGTGATCGCGCTAGTTTGTTATTATGCTATGTAGTGAGACAAAAAAAAAATTATTTCTCTGACAAATATGAGGCAATATGCCTATTAGCTATTGCTCTGTAAATGGTTGTAAAAACATGTTATATCAATTCCGTCGTTTGGTCTGTCTGTATGTATGTCTATTAGTTCGCGACGTAGCTTAAATACAACTTACCCGATTGACTCCAACTTTTGACCAAAAATTAAGGGTCATATGAAAATGACCTAGTAATTGTTAAAAAATATGTTATGGTTAGATTCTATATCCTGCATAAAACCCATATTATTAGTCTTTACCTACTCCGTTGGCCTGCAGATATTTCCCAGATATTAAGTGTCTATGGTTTTCGTTAAGAATACTCTTGTTGTTATGTTAGAGTGGTGTATTATTTGGGGTTGGGATCGAGTAAAAAAACAACAGACTTTTTTAAACTGTCGACGTTTCGCTATTTTATTGTTGCATCCTCAGCACACATGCATTCTATATCCTGCATGAAACCCACATTATCAACCTTTACCTTCTACGCTGGTCCGCAGATATTTTCCAGATTTTAAATTTCTAAATGGTTTTCGTTAACGATCCTTTTGTTGTTATATTAGAGTGGTGTATTATTTGGGGTTGGGATCCAGTAGAAAAACAACAGACTTTTTTAAACTGTCGACGTTTCGCTATTTTATTGTTGCATCCTCAGGACACATATAAATTCTATATCCTGCACGAAACCCATATTATCAGTCTGTTCTTGCTACGTTGGTCTGTAGTAATTTCCCAGATATTAAGTTTCTAAATGATTTTCGTTAACGATCCTGTTGTTTTTATGTTAGAGTGGTGTATTATTTAGGGATAGGATCCAGTAAGAAAAACAAGACTGTATTTTTAAATTGTCGACGTTTCGCAACTTTATTGTTGCACTCTCAGGACACATATATAGATTTTATATCCTGCATGAAACCCACATTATCAGTCTTTACCTACTCTGTTGGTTGGCAGATATTTGCCAGATATTAAGTTTCTAAATGGTTTTCGTTAACGGTCTTCTTGTTGTTATGTTAAATTGGTGTATTATCTGGGGTTAGGAAATATCTGCGGATCAATAGAGTACCTAAAGGGTGATAATATGGGTTTCAATTTAGGATGGCGAAACGAAATGGCGACCAAATAAATGTTTTAAAAAATCATCGTGAAAAATGTTGTTTGTTCAATGTTCAATTGACTTTAAATTTTGCAGAAAAATTAAAGGTGCAAATGGGATAAACGGGCACGAATTCAACATGATGTAACAAAATGGCGCTATGTGTCAATGTGAAAGTTATTTATTGAATTTATTTTAAATTATGCCCAAAAGTTAAATGTGACAAAGGTAGAGAGAAAATGGTAAAATATTATTAGGAATCCAATATCATGAAACAAAATGGCGCCCAATAAAAATAAAAAATATATATAACACTTATATACTGTGTTTATGTACTGAAGTAAACTGAGTTACACTTCACTATTCCGAACAAATAAAAAAAATCATACGAGATAAGTTCCGGGTAAAGGAAATTTACCGATTTGATAACATTTAAAACTGTAATTGTAAAATATTCAACTAGTCCGACGACAAAATTCAACTTAATAATTTTTTCTAAAGTTATTATTTACACTTTTGAAATTCCCTGGTAGATAAAAATTCGTAGTGCGAATGCAAACTACTTTTAAACAGCTCAGTAACAGGAGCCGGTGTCGATTGGATTTGAAACTACGCGGCTCGTCTTTTATCTGCGATTTTCAAAGTGCCGACGACCCAGTGCGGCAACTTATATTTTTATTTAGTAAACTTTGGTATTGTAAACGTACGATTTAATATAGGAAATCAACTCTCTTTGTCTTTATGAAACGCCGACTTTGACTACAAACAACTGAACAGCTGTTTTAGTGATGGGCGATGATGATCGATATTTTTGAAAAACAGCCATTTTAGTGATGGGCGATGAATTTCTTGCCGATATTCGATATTTCGCCATTGATGTCAATAATGACAAACATCGATAGTTGTCTTTCGATGTTAGTAGATCGACGTAAATAAAATTATTCAAGTTTCAAATTCCGTTCGAAAATAAAAAAATGTTAGACTAATGGTTTTTTGACGTAAATATATTGATAAAAGATCATAAGATTCAAGAAAAATAATATTTTTATCATCTTAAACTCATTTTAAAGAAAAACACAACAATATTCCTGTAAATTTTAAAAGTGAGTAGTTATTACAGTTGCTGTTTTTTAAAAATACAACTTTTAAAATTTACAGGAATATTTGTTGTTTTTGTTAAAAAATTGTTAGTAATACTATTTTGTCTCTTACGATGTTTTGTCAAGGACCCATCGATATTTAAGAGAAATATTTTTTACTTATTTTTTACGTGTCGATTTTATATAAGAAGCTAAATTATACGTGATTCCATAACTTGTTTTATATAAATACACTTTCTTCATCAACCCAAAAAAAGCCTATCTAGGCCAATACAAAACGCAGCCCGTCAATTAAAACACAACTACGTAAAAAATTGTAGGTTTTGTTAAAAAAAATAGAAAAAGTCATAACCTGAAAGGAATTGAACACAGGATCTCTGCAATGCCAATCCACTTATATCCAAACATATTTGCTTGAGATTATTAATCTCAAGCAAATATACAAGCTCTATCTTTTTTCTTTGCGTTACAATTTATGTTATTGTAGTAAATGTATACAAGTGGTTAACATATTTGTGATTATACCATTTTTTGTGTCATTCTCTAGAGCGCATTCTTGTCAATATTTAGCCTTGACTGAGTGTAAGCAAGAAATAAAAGTTAGTTTATAAGAGAATATAATGGCCTATATATTATATTTATGAACTGTGGTGGGCCATGAAACCTACGAGTTAATGGTGGACTTGTGTAATCCAGACTCACCTGAAGATATGAATTATAGTCAATTAGTGAAAGTAGTTAAAAATTTAGAACCGGAACCGTCCCTCATTACAGAAAGGCATAAATTTAGATTAAGGAGACAAAAAAATAGTGAGTAATATCAGATTATATGGCTGCGTTAAAAAAAGACGCGCAGTTTCAAAAATAATTTGGATGAAAACCTGAGAGATCAATTTGTGTCGGTTTGGCTGGTGAACTGATTAAACGTTTGTTTTCAGAAAAAGTTTTAAATTACGCTCGGGCATACGAAATTGCGAAAGTTGAAAAGGAACTATCTTTAGTTGAAACAGTTCAACATGGCCGCCGCCATCGACCCAATACGGAAATGGCAAGTACGAGTGCGCCCCTCCACCGGTGTAGCATTCAGTAGAAACAGAAGGCGACAACAGTTTTCTACTCAAGAGAGAGAGAGAGAGAGACGGTAAACTGGTATGTGTAGTGTGCGGCAGAAACAACCATGTGTCAAGTGATTGTTTTTTAAAAACGCGATCTGTCAAGCGTGCAACAAGAAAGTTCATTTAAAGTACGTATGTAAACAAAACAATAACAAACAGGGTCGCTATCAAAATCTTGCTATGAAAATTTTGATTCGGTTAGCTCAGAAAATGTGTACAGTATTTCTTCCTCAAACAAAAATACTCCTATTAAAATAAATTTAATTATTGACAATGTGAATATATCAATGGAAATTAATACAGGATCAGCTGTGTCATTAATTTCGGAACAGGTTTATCATAAATATTTTTTAGATATTCCTATTTTGCCACCCAAACTAAATCTTAGTTCTTATACTGGTAATAGGATAGTAACTAAATGTTATATAACAGTTAAGGTAACATTTAACAAAGTGACGGCATTTTTAAAAATATATGTGGTTCCAGGCGGGGGACCTTCTCTTTTAAGCCGAACCTGGTTGAATACTTTTAAAAATTAACATAATAGTGTAGCTGTAGCTAATTTATATTATTGCAGCAATAACAATTTAATGAATCCCTTAGTTATCAGTGCATTTTTAAAAATAGTAAATTAGGAAAATTTAATAATTTCCAAGCCACTTTTTATTTGAAGCCAAATACTACACCAGTTTTCTAGAGGTCTAGACCTTTGGCATTTAGTTTTAAAAAATAAAGTTGAGGAGCAACTTAAAAGGTTGGTCGCCGAGGGGAGTCTTAAAACCTATAGATTACAGCGAGTGGGCTAGTCGTTTTGTACCGGTTGTCAAAAAGGATGGTACTATTAGAATATGTGGCGACTTTAAAGTGTCAGTTAATCCAAGTTTGCAGGTTAATAAATATCCAATTCCTAAAATTAAACATATTTTTACAAAATTTACTGGTGGTACAATATTTAGTAAAATAGATGCTTCTTTCGCATATTTACAATTAGAAGAGTTGGATAATGAATATCAAAAAATCGCTGTTACTAATACCCATATAGGGCTATTTAGTTACTCTAGGCTTCCCAGAACTAGTTTCTAAAAAAATTAGGGAATGTGGCCTTAAAATTAATTTTGATAAATGTCGTTTTTTTCAGGCTTCTATCAATTATTTAGGTTATTGTATCGATGCATCAGGATTACACCTACTAAAGATTAAATTACTGCAATTTTTAAAATGAAAGTTCCAATAAATAGAACAGAGTTAAAATCATTTTTAGGGATAGTAAATTTTTACGGAAAATGCATTAAGAATATTAACTCAAAACTAGCTCCACTTTATAATTTATTACGTAAGAATTCAACTTGGTATTGGAATAATGATTGTCAGCAGGCTTTTAAAGATGTTAAAATTCAATTAACATCTTCAAAAGTTCTTGTCCATTATGATCAAAATCTGCCATTGGCTTTGTACTGTGACGCGAGTGGATTGGGAGTTGGAGCTACCCTGGCTCACATTTTTCCCAATGGGGATATTAAGCCTATTGCGCATGCGTCTCGGTTATTAACCAAGGCGGAGTTTGCTTATTCTCAAATAACCAAAGAAGGGTTGGCTATTATTTTTGGAGTAAAAAAATTTCTTGAATATTTATATTTTCGTAAATTCATTTTATATACAGATCATAGACGACTGTTGTCAATTTTCGTCAATTTATATTAGGTCAGATAAAAATTGTTTCTAGACTTCCGTTGCCATGTAATGAAAATAACATTTGTGTATCGGATTTTGGTCACATTCTTTATGCAGAGAGTCTTCCTGTGCCCATAGATTATAAAAAAATTGCTGTAGAAACATCACACAAGATTTAGAACTTTGTAAGGTATATCATTATTGTCATACAGGGTGAATTGCATTTAGAACACGGACGTATTTTGTGGGGAGAGTACTTATACCCCAAAAATTAAGAGCCGGTGTTCTTAAGGAAATTCATTCTTCACATATGGGTATTAATAAATGTAAATCGCTGGGCAGATCATTTTGTTATTGGCTATTTATTGACAAGGAAATAGAGAAAATGTGTCAAAATTGTTCGACTTGTACGCACATTTTACCTGATTCTTCAAAAACTATATTACTATCTTGGTCTCAAACTAATAGAGTCTGGTCACGTGTACATATTGATTTCTTAGCACCTATTTTTAATAGAAAATATCTAAGAATTAGTGACATTCACTCTAAATGGCTAGAAGCAGTTAAAGTTATTTCTACAAATGCTGAAAGTGTTGTTAAAATTGTACGTATACTCCCTTTTTGCCCAATTTGGATTACCTGACACTCTAGTTTCAGACAATAGTCCACCCTTTTTATCACTAGAATTTGAAAATTATTTACTAAAAAATGGTATCATACATTTGTATTTGCCGCCTTATTTTGCTCAAAGTAACGGGTTTGCGGAAAATTCAGTTAAGGTTATAAAAAACGTTATAAAAAAACACACTTAGAAAATAAAAATATTGATGAAGAAATTGAACGCTTTCTTTTTCAATATCGAATAACTGACCATTTTACGACCGGAACTTCTCCCTCTACGTTTGGAAGAAATATAAAATCTCGGTTAGATTTGCTAATACCTTCTCAGTTTAATATAAGCAATAACAAAATTCAAAAACAAATTGAACATTTTAATGGCAACCAGAAAGAGACAGCGGTAGGCGATTCAGTTTTAGCTAAAAATTTTTCTAAGTCTGACTCTGTTTGGATTCCCGGTGAAGTTGTTCAAAAGATAGGTAATGTGACCTTTGATGTTAAGGTAGCGGATGATAAAATTATTCGTAGACATTCAAATCAACTTAGAACAAGAAATTCTTTATTATACCCCATATCTAGTAAGGGCAGAAGCGACTGAAAACCCGGACGTCATGAGTGATAGTATGGTTATTAAAAATTCTGTAAATACCGAATTCGAATTAAATAAAAGTGTTGAGCAAAGTAAGGAACCATCTCAAGCTAGGTATGATTTGCGAGAAAGAGATAAAAATACCGTTTATAGAACATAGTTTTGTAAATAATTTTTATTAATGCAGGTTTCGTTTTTTTTTTTTCACACGGATTTATTTTTTTTGTCAAAATCAATGGCTTATCTAAGAATCAAGTTTAGTGATTAGTTCTTTTTCTCAATTGTTTTTCAAAGTATAGATTGGGAATTGGATTGTATTTCCTTTTCATATTTGTTTATTAGTTAATATTAATTAGATTCAACTAAATGAATGACGGATATATAGAATATATAATTTTTAATAATTTAGGGGAAGAGATGATGTAGTAAATGTATACAAGTGGTTAACATATTTGTGATTATACCATTTTTTGTTTCATTCTCTAGCGCGCATTCTTGTCAATATTTAGCCTTGACTGATATAACAGGCTATCATGGCTTTTTATTTATTCCAGTAAAACATAAAAATACTGGCGGTTGCTTTCGATCTCAACATCGATGTTTCGAATCGATGTCCAAGAACTAAGTTGTTTAGGGTAGACGGTACTGGTTTGCTAGGCGATCTTATGTATGTATAATATGTTATAGTATTTTACTTACTATTTATTTGGTACAAGGGTTTTTTTAATGGGACAAAACGTTAATATTTACACTAAGAAAATCAATCAAATTGTAAAGACTTCAAAGTTTTCAAATCTCTAAAATACGTATTTTTCGAAGACTACTGAGTGAGGCCAGCGGCTGCTATTCGTATCCAAAAATAGTTTTACTTAAAATTTTAATTTCTCTTTTATTTATTATCATTTATTATTATTAACTTTAGTCTATTATATCGTTTAAGTAGCTTTTTATTTATGTTTCAACAATCAAATCTGGTAAATCTTCAATATATGAATGTTATATATTAATACATTCATTAGTTTGCAATATATATACAGTATAAATAAATCAAGAACATCATAAAACTGATAAGAAAAAAATAAAACAGAAAAAATCCTTACCACATTACACAAACTTATATATAAATGCAGAAAAAATAAAAGAAAAAAATTTTAATGATTAAAATTATCGTCTAAACTGTCATCATCTGTAGAAATATATTCGAAGTTCTCCGTATAAGATATAATTGTTGGCTCTTCTAGCGACTAGCATGTTTCGTTGTCTATTAGTGATATAATCATCTTTGGTAATTGAGGAATCGAGGAAATCAATAAGTCTGAAGAGATAAAAGATAAATTAAAAACATCTTGCATAGTTTTTTCTCTGGAGGCTTTCCTTGAAAATCCTTCTCTATATTTTTTTGTCTTCGTTACGCGCCTCCTGTGTTTCTTCGCTCAGTTGTCCAATGTGTAATAGAACATATGAAATGACATCTGGACCATGAATTAAAATTTGATTACAATGTTACTACAGGTCTGTAGTGTGGATAAGCAAAATCTATAGTGCTGCTCTCTACCGATCGAGAAATCATTTTGTCAATTTCATTAAACTCCTTAGACCACAACATATATAAAACTTCATTGTTGACAAAGCTTCAGTAAGAGAATTACATATTTTTCCATCAGTCATTGTAAATAATAGACTGTGTGTGACATTAATTCTGTGAGCTGCTCTATTTGTTTTTGTATGTTATTCATTTCTGCTATGGTAATTTCTTTTGTTTCGTGTATTTGCTGTAAATGAATGGTACGACAAAAGCAGGGAGAGGATGGTCTAGGATTTTTCCACATTACTAAGCTGTTTGGTAAATTTAGGGCGCCTGATATGAGCTGCAGTGGTATCAGCGAGGGCAAAAACATATAGGCATCGGAATTCTCTTTATCAAATTTTTGTTTGTGTTCGATATGACCTGCGCTATCATCGCACAAGGACTTTACAGTCTACTTTAAAATTTAAGATTTTTTGGCAAGGCAACAACATTGCAATTATACTTTCTGAGCACTGACTGCAAGAACTCTCACTTTAAACGCTACTTGATTGGATCATTGTATTCGATTTAGAAATTGAATTATAAATTGTTTTGTCCATCTACATATTCTATATATTCCCTTGTGAATCCTTTTAATCGCCTTATTTCCACTATTAACCTTAAAAATATACTCACCCATGAATATCCACTGCTGACCAATTATCAAGCAATTCAGATAGTAACTACGATGATAATGAGATTGTAAGACTAATAAAGAGAAACGTTTCTACTTTAATACTTGACGGAGAATTGAAATCAAAATAAGATATTTTTTAATCACCAATGTTACACTCGGATTCGAAGAAATTACGCTGCAATTTAATTTTGTGTTTTACATAAAATTGTTTTTATTTATTATTATTACACCCAGGCTTAATACAAATATGTTTTAATAAAGCTCCAGTGTCAGTCTCCAAACTAGTGAAATATGTTAAATAAAACGCGTAAAATCCATAATTAATATTCAACCGGAGATACCATAAACGTGAAATAAATCACGAGTTAATTAAAAATGCTTCCTAAAACACACAATTGTGTTATCTACTCTATTATAACAACTGTCACAGTATATTCACATTTACATTTCTGTGAAATGTCAATAAAACACTCGACCTGATAAAAGTCATAAACTAACCAGTATCAACATATTAGTACGATGTTTAGTGTCAAAAAGTTTATAGAGAACCAAAATTAATACTAATAGATTACTAGAAATTATTTTAAATATTTTAATAAAACACAACCAATGTCTGTTTAGTTTTCTATCACCGCAACATTAATTAAGAAATATTTAATCGGCAGTTGAGTTTTAGGTATCTAAAAAAGCGACATTTGGTGCTAATAACAGCAAAAAAAAAAGAATGTACCAGAAAATAGCACGTGCAATAGCTTACAACAATAGTTATTTATGTACCATATGGGCCAAATATTCAATGGTAAACAAGATTTTAGTGGTGAAGTGAATAAGAATATCAACATCGCTAATTACTATTAGTTAAGTGAATATTTGAAGCAAGGGTCAAAATAATAAAATAATACCAGCCAAAAAAGTATAAGGGTCTGTCTAGAGAAGATGTTTTAAAATGTATTCATAAGGTACCAAATGAGACATTCTAATGAACAAAGTTGCATTAATTTTTGATGTAGTTGGTGGTTGGTGACAACAAGAATTTGTTAATATGCTAGTTACTAGCATAGACAATAGAAAGTCAGTTTTCGTGGTAAACGAACCAGAGTCAAAAACCAATAAAAAGAGCGTTTTGACGAAGACGAAATGAACAGTTTGAAGCTGATAAAAGACTTCATATCTTTACGGCCAGGTGATCGTTAGGAAAAAATGCTTTTTCTGATCTATAGACAAAATCGCTGTACTGTAAAGCCAGCTGGTGAAAACACATTTGGAAAAATCCCGTTCTTAATTGCGAAATATCTGGGCTTGAGTGACCGTGACAAGTATACAGCTCCCTGTGTGCGTCTAACATCGGCAACTCTTCTGGCAGAGGCTGGAGCCAATACAACCACGTTGATGAGCTTGGTGATTGGAAGGGAATGTCGGTTATTGAAGGGTATTTAGAGGAGGGTATATCTTTACAAAATGAGGATTTAAGTATGTTGGTCGACATATTTTCTGGATCGCGCTTTTTCTTAAAGAAACTTGATTATTATTATTGAATAAGTTAGTCAAAAACTGTTTTTTTGTGTCTTTACGCTCGCGCGGGCCATAAAATGCACGTTTTGCCCGCACGCCCATAAAGTACACTATTATGTAGTTGGTAACTAAGCAATAAAAACACAATAGTGAACTAGTATCACATAAAAACAAAATACATATCTTTACAGACTGGTAACAAAACATTTAAATAAATGATTCGTTATAGTTTTTCTATTATTGATATTATCTAATATAGGTTAGGAACTCAATTTACCAAACGCCATTTAACTTTCCCCGAAAGTTAAATGGCGCAGTCGGTAGGATTGTTTCAAACGTTTCTAGAAAAATCGACAAAAATCGCGATTCGAAACGGTGTCTTTTAAGACTTTGTTAAAACGCGAATCTACAGGGTGTAACGAAAAAACCCAAGCTTCAAAAACATCTTCTGGTCAGAGGACAAAAATCGCCTAAACCTAGAAAACCCGGGCAGAGGACAAAAATCGCCAAAACCTCGTCGAAGAGAACAAGGACAAAAATCGCCGAAGCTGGACTCAAATCTAGAATAAGGACTCTAGTATAAGATGAAGATTATTCGAATGTAGTTTTGTTCATTTTCTTTTTTCCATTTTCCTTGCTAATAGTATATGTTTGGGAATACCGTACCTATTTCATTTCTGCGGAAAAAGTGAATTTCTAGTTTTAGTTTTTTTTTCAAATTTTGCTTTTAATTTAATTTAATGTCTGAAGTAGATGATCTAGCTGAACAATTGCATTCTACATTAAACCCCGAAAATACTTATTCTCAAACAACAAATCAATCAAATTCACCTTTAGTGATTCAACCAGCTAGATTAACAAAGGCTTTTAATTATCAACTTCTGAAATTATACGTAGATTTCGTCCGCCATATAGTGGTGATCTCATACTTTAGGTATTTTTATTAGTAGTGCAGAAAATCTCTTTGCGGCATTTGCACATCATAATAGTTATGAATTAAATAATTTTATGTTAAGAGCAGTGATAGGTAAATTAACTGGTAGGGCTTTACAACTTATTGGTTCTAGAATCGAATTAACAACATAGGACGATATTAAGGGACAATTGCAATTATGCTTTGGCGATCAAAGGGATATCGATTGGTTGGTTCAAGAATTACTTTCTTTACAACCCCAAGAATCAGAAACTGCATATAATTTTGGAATGCGAGTTCAAGGCGACCGTAGCCTTATTATTTCTAAGCTTAATCAATCTAAAGTGTTAGACCAAAACAAAAAAAAAAACAAGTTAATTTAAAAAGTTATAATAATTTAGCTTTAGAAACTTTTATTAAAGGTCTTAACGGTCAATTGCAAACGAATATACGTTTAAGAAACCCAGATTCCCTCGAAAAGGCCATGTCATTAGCTATAGAAGAGGAAAATTTTGCGTCTAGACCAAACTTCAGTAATAATACACATGATCAAAATAATTTTGCTAGACCAACTTTTGGTCAATCTTCCAGTCAATCTTCTGATTTTAGGTCATTTCCACAGAGACCACCTTTCTTTAACCAAAATAGATTCATGCCAACATACTACCAAAAATCACAATTTCATAAAATTCAAAGACCTGAACCAATGGATACAGGATCAGATACTAAAGCTACTATCAATCAACATTTTATTAATTTTGAAAATACCGACCCTAATCAGAATTTTATCTCAGTTGATCAACACTCTGAACAATATTGTGACCAATTTGATCAAACCCAATTTTCTTATTTTAATCCCAATAATTATCGATGTTCTCAAGAATTTGACCCAATGTACACAATTACGATAATTACGAAAATGAGTGCATTTTACCCGAAATGTCTGAAACCCATATAAATAATCAAATTACAGGTGATATACCTACGACTTGGCGAGAACCTGAGCAAACACATGACAATATAAACGTAAATTTTCACACAGATCTTTCTTACAAGGAAACAACGTAATCACTTTAAATTTAAACAAAGCCAATTTGCCATATATCTATATTCCAGAACTAAATGCTAATTTTCTTTTAGATACAGGTAGTTCACGTAGTATCATTTCTCCAAATTTAGCGTATAAATATTATAGAAATAATATCTTTTATGAAAATTTTAATATACAAATGGCTCACAATACACAACAAAGTAGTGTTTTTGCCAATTTTCAAAATTTTTAATGTTAACGATATCCATAAATTTTATCTTTTTAAATTTAGTGAAAAATATGATGGTCTAATTGGAAGTGATCTCTTAAAACAAATCAAGGCTTGAATTAATTTAGATAAAAAATAAATTAAAAATAAATAATCATGTTATAATGGTTCATACAAAAAATTTGTAAAATACCTGTTAATTTAGAAAATGGTATAGGCCTATTGAACCATATATAATTTGCCAAAAATGTCGAATCTCCCCGAGCTGTTGTAAATATAAAACATTTTTGCGCTTTTACATCTATCACAAATGCCGACGAAAGAGAAATCGAAATTAAATTAAACAAACCTTACGATATCAAACCCCTTGATATTGCTGAAATAAATTTTATAGAAAAAATGGAAACCGATGAACCTTTTGACCAAAATTATGATAACATTTTAAAATCTAACCTAAAAAATATTCGTTTAGATCACTGTAATAGCGAAGAACGGGATGCTATTCGAAAATTATGTTTTAAATATCGAGATATATTTTTCTCTGAAAAAATCCCATTAACTTTCACTAATGAAATTAGACATAAAATTAATCTTTCTGACGAATCACCAATATTTACAAAAACTTATAGATATCCAGAAATCCATAAAGCAGAAGTCAAAAGTCAAATACAAAAAATGTTAGAACAAGGTATAATTCAAAATTCTTTTTCTCCGTGGGCATCACCCATTTGGGTTGTGCCTAAAAAACTAGATGCGTCTGGTAAGCGCAAATGGAGGCTTGTTTGCGATTATAGAAAATTAAATGAAAAACGATAGATGACAAGTATCCCCTGCCAAATATTAACGACATGCTCGATAAACTCGGAAAAAGCCAATATTTTACAACATTGGATCTTGCCAATGGGTTCCATCAAATAGAAATTGATCGCTATGACGTACAAAAAACAGCTTTTTCCACTGAAAACGGACATTATGAGTATAAAAGAATGCCATTCGGGCTGAAAAATGCGCTATCTACGTTCCAACGGGTAATGGACAACGTCCTGCGTGGATTACAATACGAAATTTGCGCTGTATACCTAGATGACATAGTCGTTTTTTCAAACTCATTAAAGAGCATATTTATCGAGTAAAATGAATTTTTGAACGTCTAAGAAAATCCAACTTAAAAATCCAATTAGACAAGTATGAATTCCTTCGGAAAGAAGTCAGCTATTTGGGTCATATTATAACTCCAGAAGGAGTAAAACCGAATCCGGATAAAATAGATGCAATAAAAAAATTTCCTATCCCGAAAACCCAAAAAGAAATCAAAAGCTTTCTCGGTTTGAGAGGGTACTATCGTAAATTTATAAAAGATTTCACGAAGATTACTAAGCCGTTAACATTATGCTTAAAAAAGAACGCAGTAAAAATTGACGAAAAATATCTTGATTCAAAAAAATTTATATTAACAACGGACGCCTCAAATATTGCATTAGGCGCGGTATTGTCACAAGGCACTATTGGTTCTGATAAACCAATAGCATTTGCTTCAAGAAGACTCAACGAATCGGAGCAAAAATATAGTACTATAGAAAAAGAACTTTTATCCATTGTTTGGAGTTGTAAATATTTTAGGCCATATTTATTCGGCAGAAAATTCACAATCTATACAGGCCATCGACCTCTTGTTTGGCTGTTCAATTTAAGAGAACCTAATTCGAAATTAGTTCGATGGCGACTTAAATTAAAAGAATTTGATTATGACATTGTTTATAAACCCGGAAGAATAAATACAAACGCAGATGCGTTATCACGTGTCCAGATAAATGCTTTAGAAAATGAATCACTCATAGCAAACCCCGGCGATGTCGATTCTGTTACTCTAGAAATGCTTCGACACATGTCTGAAAACGTTTTAAATTCCGAGACCAAACAAACACCCTCCACTAGTCAAAATTTAAGAGAAAACACAAACATTAAAATTATTTTTGATGTCCAAGTTCGACCACCCAATCAATCGACATGTGATACTGAACATTCAACTTTTAACGAGATGACAAATTCAGGAATTAAAATACTAGATGAAATAATAAACAACAAGGTCAATCAAATTTTAGTTTTCCCGTGGCCTCATCATAAACTGCATGTTATACATGAAAATTATCAACACCATAAAATTATCACGGTAAAAATCCCACAGGAAAATAACGGGACTTTTATCTTTGAATTCTTACGCGACTACACTGTAACAGGTAAAATGTATTGTATTTACTTTCACTCAGAACAGCTATATCGTGACTTCAATAAAGTTTCCTTAGAAAATATCTCCGAAAAGAGACCCAAAGTTTTAAAATGCACTAAATTAAATAATACTGTTAAAGATTATGAAGAACAAATTATGTTAATAAGAAATCATCATGTGGGAAAATCCAATCATAGAGGTATAACGGAAACTCTGGAATATTTAAAGAAAACTATTATTGGATAGGAATAAAGGAATCTGTTACTAAATATATAAATTGGTGTGATATTTGTAATCGAGCTAAATATGCTAGGAAAAAACCATATTCCCCGCTTGTACTAACTGAAACTGCATCTAAGCCTTTTTAAATAATTCATATAGATATATTTACGTTCAACAATAAAAATTATTTAACTTTAGTTGACGCCTTTTCTAAACTCGCGCAAGCTTATGACATACAAGGAAAAACAGCTATACATGTAAGCAAAGCTCCCATTAAATATTTTACTTGCTTTGGTATTCCCAATCGTATAATTTTGGATAATGGCGGCGAATTTAATAGCGAAACGGTGAAAGAACTTTGAATCACCATGATTCAAATGGAATAGTGGAAAACTTTCACTTTTGGTCACACAAGTTTAAGAGATGCACATGAAATATTTCTTTGAAAATTATTTTATTATGGCTATGCAGAAAACCATAAACAAAAACTTCAACGGGTATATGAAAAGGTTAATCAAAATTTCGAATCACAAAAAGAAAAAATAGTTTCTCGAAATAATACCTTAGGAGAAAATCATGAATTTAAATTAGGTCAAACTGTTTTTAAACAAAATCCACAAAATAGAAATAAAAAATTAAATTTTTTTAGGCCCATATGAAATAAAAGAACTAAAGAAACCTAATATCATTTCAGATTCATCGTCTTTGCCTACGCAGCTGCAATGACCTATCCTAAGTATTATGACCTTAACAACAATCCTGGGTTATTGCCATTGAAATTAGGAAATGCACAGAACAAAATAGACGTATGGTCGTTTATTCAGATTTTTGACATTTCAGCTATCACTGAAAAATTCGCTCATTTAAAAACTAGTTTTATATCTCTTAAAAATACCACACAAAGTAGTGGTTATACAAATGAACATATAAATACTTATAATTTAGGTCATTCATTAGAAACAAAAATAGAAAAACAAATAAACCAGTTAGATCCATCAATAAATAAAAAGATTTTTAAAAGAGGACTTATTGACGGTGTAGGATCTATAATAAAATCTATCACAGGTAACCTAGATAGTAGTGATGCTCTCAAATACGAACACGCCATAAAACATCTTTCTAGCAATCAAATAAAAATTAAAACTATTGCAAAAAATCAAATTACCTTACTTAAACAATCAATTGATAATTTTAATAATTCAACTCAAAAGCTAATCAATAGTCAAATTATCGTAAAAACTAAAATTTCTCATTTAGAAGATATCATTAATAATACTGCCCTTCAAAGTAAGGCTACATATCGATATCTATTTATTCATGTTGCTCTGATACAAATTATTACAGCCTATCAGGAGATTTATGACATTTTTGAAAAAATCGAAATTGCCATAACTTTTTCTAAACTTTATATTTTCCATAATTCTATGATAGAACCAATAGATTAGATTAGAATTACTTTCAGAAATAGCACTGATAAATAAACACTTAATAAATAAAAAATTACCCTTTGAACCTAAATTAGAAAACATTTTGTTTTTCGAAAGAAACTATAGTAATTAAAAGCTATTCTAAAGAAAATAAAATAATTTTTATTCTAGAAATTCCGATTGCAGAAAATGAGGGATACGATTATTATCAATGCTCTCCCTGTAAATCAAAATAATTCCTTTTCCTTCATTCTACCCCAATCAAAATACCTTAACCTTAATGAACAATACTTTATGTCGATCAATGACGTATGCCCGAGTTGGTTGCCAAGAATACATTTGCCATGAGAGTAGTCCATTACAAGTAAAAGAAGAAGAAGCCCCCTGTGAGGTCCAACTTCTCAGATTTTCCAAAAACTGCTACCTGTACACATCACCGAGGTGCAAACTCAAAAGGTCGAAGATAACAAGTGGATTGTTGTTTCCCCAACTACTATTACTGTTAAACAAAAGTGCGACAGTGATCGCGAAAATAAGAAAATTAGTTGAACATTCTTAATAGAAGTAAATTCGTACTGTGAAGTGCAAGTCGGTAATATTTAAATAAAAAATTTTCAAAATAACCAAAATGAATATAAAAACATTGAACTGCCTAAATTAAAATTTGACAATTTTTCGTACTTTAAAGGTTTCAAAACTTTAAACCTATAAAAATAGACAGTGTCAAGCTGGACGAGCTAAAAAATATAAAAAGTGCTTTAGACTTTCAAAACCTAAAATTAAATAAACTTTCCAGTGAAGATATATATGGCCCATATCAATATTCTAATTTTTGGACAATACTAATATATTTTCTGATTACTGCCACCATAGTTACATTAGTTGGGATTTATTTCCGTAGAAGCCTAAGAATCCATTCACAGACTTTAACTCAGAAGAAGTACAAGAAGCTGAAAGGACAGTTAGTTAAAATCCAGTTGCATCCCCCCGGATTTGCCTCTAAGGATGGTGGAGTTATGAGACCATCAATATACAGCAATTCCTATGAGAAACGTTAACCTTAGCATTTTCCAAGAAGACTGCACAGACGCTCCCATGAGAAACATAGGCATCAGCAAAATCTTCATATATTGGAAATATATGTTACACATAATTTTAATCAGTCTTATTATATAGGTACTTGAAATTTTTGTTTTTTAAAAAGTTACCAAAAGTTAAATTGCATACTCAGTAAACGAATATGGGCGCATGTTGGAGAACGCATGATTTCACTTAGTTTTGACCTAAACTATTTGGACAAAGAATCCATGCGTTTGCTTGCGGAGAGGTTCTTCTCATTGGAACAAATGTACGCATCTATAACAGTATTCGTGCGGTTCTGAGCACCCCTCTATAAATTTGGCAGAATTGCTGAGTAAATAGTAAAGCTCAGATTTACATTTTTTAGAATATCTGTAATAAATAAAATAGATATATGTAAAAAAAATGATGATGTTGATGAATGATTTGGGTTTGATAATCACTCATGTTAGCAAATTAAAATATACCGGCAACGTAAGTCCATAGTCGACTTAGTTGCTCAAGTATAGTGTTAGTAGTGAGATAAAAAACGTTTTACTTGTTATTGTGTTTCAAGCATTCAGATAGATTTTCATATTTAGGTATATCAAAACTAAAATTAGGGCATTAAAGTAAAGCATTACTTATTGTTGCATTTTGATTGATAAAAAATTAATTGAATTTTTTTTTATTGAATTTTATGCATATGGTTTTTGTTTAATAGTAAAATTTTTGGCGCAATAAAATCCTGGGTGATTTATGACTTACTGACACGTTGTTTAGAAATAAAATTAGATAGGGGAATGAATATAAATATTTAACATAAAAGCAGGTAATAATAGCTCTCTATTAAATTTCTCTACTAAGAGCAATTTAATAATTTAAAATATGGATATTCTCATTAATAAGAGAACTGCTAAATTCCTTTAAAACTGGCTTAGATTAGAACTAATACTTAAAGTTCTCCTAGACCAGAATACTTTTGTATAAGAAACAATAAAACTCTAGGAACTAGCAAAAGTAAATTCGATATTTTTCTCACGTTGTTCCAGTTTATACCTGTCTTCAGTCTGTGTCCTAAGAATTGTGAAATTACGGAAACGAAAATTTATTTTGCTGACAAAATTGAAACATCTTTTCCTTAATTAGGCTACGGAACATTTGAAAATCTTGTGCTAAAAAAACTTTATATAGAGGATGTTTCAAAATACATGGACTATCATGGGATATTCTGTGGTATAAAATATGGCAAAAATGTTATATATACATAGGCGGTTTTATTTTCATTACCTAAGGTGTTAAAGAAGTTCTGTGTAACAAAAATATTCACAGAAGAGTATATTTTATAAGAAGTTTGAAAACATCTCTTTTTACATAAATGTGACAGTATATCATCGGTCATATGGGGCTGAAAAGTAATTTTCAAAGGTATTCTACAATGTATATTATTTACGACTGCCTTTAGAGCGTCAACGGCAGCTGAGCAGCTAGCAACTACATCATACCATTGTATAATTAAAATATGAAGTAGGCTGTATTTTTGCACACGGGCTCTGGCCAATAACCCACCAATTTCGGTAGTGGGGTAGGATTTCGCACGACATGTGAAGTTAATTAATCATTATCGAATGTGGCTGGTTATTTCCCTTTTTTAGCATTTCATAACAATCGTAGAAAAATATTTAATCATGATACATTTTTATCACTGTGACCAACCAATGGCTTCTAAGGATATGCACATTTTGACCAATATTATTGGTATTCTGTCATAACTTTTTGGTATTGACATTTTGACACATTGATATATGGCATTCACTCTGATTAATTTTACACGAAAAAAGTATTAGATAGATCAAGTCAAGTTAAGTAATGTTGAATATTTTTAAATTTAATTCAAAATACAAGCAATATATTTTGCTCTTATTAAAAGTTCCGTTGGAATGCTAAAAATAAATATTAAAGTTTATTATCGTAGTTGAATGTCAAGGGGTAGGGTAACCATTAATTTTAAATTTTCATGTGTTACAACAAAATAAATTATTTAAAATAAAAATATCTAGAACATACAGGGTATATACAGAACTTTTTTATGTAAAACTAATCAGGGGATATATTAAATTGTCAAAAATCGCAAGAAAAAAATTATTAATCGTGTAAAAATGCATAACCTTACTCACCTGTATAACACTGGTTGATAATATACTGACCAAAATATATTTTAAAATCATGATGATAATTTTAGTATGTCCGTATTTAAATCTGCTATAACTTTCTCATATTTAAAAATACTGAAATGATCGAAAATATCAATTGTATGGCTAGATACCAAGTATTATATAGAGAAGATATAAATATAGCTTCCTTTTTTAAATGAATAAATAAGTAGATCTGTTTTTCTGGTATCTAAATATACCGAGTGTGATACCTTTATCATTAAAAATAAACGAAAAAGTGAAGACGAACTTCGCCATAAACGAAATGCGGTGAAGAGAGAAGGAGATTCTTTGTCATACACATTGGTTTTACGGCGCAAAATGACTTCATTTTCTCGCTTATTTTTTAAGATATGGTTATGAAACCCGGTATATAGCAAGAAAAAGAGGTCCATATATTATAAAGCAAAATTTACAAGATACCTTATTTAAAAAAATTATATTTTTTATGTTTAACAACTGAACACTTTTTAATATTTCTCTGATATTACAAAATACTTAGTCTATACTAACAGTTTTTGCGACTCCGAATGAAATGTTGGATTTGACATTTACTTACTAATATTTCTTTCGTATAGATAACAAACGAATCCAGAGCTAACCGACAGAGTGAAATTGTTAAATAAGTAATAAGTTAATGGTTCTTTATTTTGATTTTAATTTGGAGTTTTCATAATAAGAGATTTTACGTTTAGGGATATTATAGTAAAATAAAGAGCATTTTGTATAACGATCGTTATTATTACCATTACCAATTACCATTTTCAACTTTTTTTTTAATTATGTACACACTGAATTTCTTAAGGTAATTTTTAGACGTAAGATTTCAACGCTTTTCTTAGAACAAGATAGGTATTCCATATGGACTATTACTTTCTGCATCAGGAAATGAAAATTACAAACAAATAATACTAGAATCGTAAAGCGGGCTTTGATATGTTATTAATATTAGGTCTAATATTGTGTAATTTTTAGAAATTTAAAGATAATTCAAGAATCAATAATATTTCCGTTAAAAATATTTAATGTTATTCTTCGTGCTAATTTGTGACTACCCTACATACAGAAAAATTGCGAAGTTACAATTTACATTATAATTATTGATTGTGCATATGTACTGATTTACTAGTACATATTGTTTTTTTTAAATAATTTTGAAATCGTGAAAAATTATAAAGTTATAGCAGGTTAAAATGCGGAAGTTAAAATGTACATTCTTACTGCACACCCTGTATCTGGAAAATAAAGTCGTTGTAGACCTATGCATATTTAACATTTTCCTCTTATTCCATGCCAAGGAATCTCTAATTAAACGATGTCTCAAGTAATTTTTGAAGCACTGTGAATATTATATAGTGTTCAGCAAAAAATTACTGTTAAAAATTATTTGTTAAAAATTTAAACCCCGATTAGCTGAATATGTTAATTTTAATTCCCCGCATCGCCAGAGCTTTGCTACGGCCATTGAAGGTCGAAAAACATTTAAAAACCCAAGAAAGGCTGGAGGTAAGCATTGCAAAAATAGAATGGTACTGCATGGTGGAGAGGCGATTGTAGTAAGAACACATTTCAGTTTCTAAAGTGGAGTCATTACTATGCTTATAACAATGCTCATCCTCTTCGGGCAAATGCCCTTGACTAACTATTTAGATGAGCGTAATATTTTGATTACCTTATTTACCAAACCTGTATTTATAGAGTTTGAGAAACAATAGAATTAAAATCCAGTCCCTACAATACATATCCACATCTGACTTGCTGTACTGATAAAATATTTTTTTTTTCGCACACTAATAGAGTTGTTGTCCTGGTGTTTATGTATCTCCCTCAAGATACAGTTAACGTACATTCAATGCATGTGATGCAGAACCTAATAATGCACTGTCGAGACGAGACGAGATGTTCGTTTCATCTCGAGTTTGAGTGAAGTAGCTTATAGATATAGTTACAAACCATTCATTCCATCAAACAAATTCTTCGGATTCCTTTATTAAAACCTTGCATTACCAAATCTGATCGTGTTTTTGTTTGCTTCTAATACGTTATTCTTTTTTAGAAAATGATATGTTTTTTTTATATTTTTTGATGATTTGGATTTAAATATTGGTTTTGAGACTAATAATAACAACAATCAGAGTTTTTGGTCTATATTTTTAACTTAAGCTTTATATTAAAATATTTTTATAGTTTTATCCAAACTTCCACGATTTACTTAAAAAAAATAAACAAATCACTATTAGAAAGTAAATAGTGAGCCTGAACTTTTATTGTTTTATTATTTGGGACTTTGCTTGCTGATCACAAATATGTTAGGTTTAATACCTTTACCTATGAAGATAAGCGAGAAAATTGACACAAAGCCAGCCTGAAGAGGCAATATTCCTAGTGGATTTAAATTCTTGTCAATTTTTTAAAAGATAAAAGTGTAATTTTTTTATATTTATTTATTATTAGTAAGAAAAGAGCCATTTAATAAAACCATATCATACAGGGTGGTTTTTTATTTTCCAATTGTCGTTTATTAGTTTTCACTACAATTTCTGGCGTCTCAGATTAAAAACCTTTGTTTTCCTCTGTCTTTTAGAATATAAAAAGGGAATCAGTACATATGTACAATCAATAATTATCATGCAAATTGCAACTTTGCAATTTTTCTGTATGTAGGGTAGTCACAAATTAGCACGAAGAACAATATTAAATATTTTTAATGGAAATATTATTGATTCTTTAATTATCTTTAAATTTCTAAAAATCACACAATATTAGACCTAATATTAATAACATGTCAAAGTCCGCTTTACGATTCTAGCATTATTTGTGTGTAATTTTCATTTCCTGATGCAGAAAGTAATAGTCCATATGGAATACCCAAAAGCATTGTAATCTTACGTCTTAAAAGAAAATCAGTGTATACATAATTTAAAAAAAGTTGAAAATGGTAATTGGCAATGGTAATAATAACTGGTAAACGATCGTTATATAAGGTGCTTTTTATTTTACTATAATATCGTAAACGTAAAATCCTTCTTTATGAAAACTTCAAATTAAAATCAAAATAAAGTACCATTAACTTGTCATTATTTAACGATTTCACTGTCGGTTAGCTCTGGATTAGTTTGTTATCTATACGAAAGAAATATTAGTAAATGTCAAATCCAACATTTTATTCGGAGTCGCAAAAGCTGTTTTGTGTTTTAAAAGTTAAATATTATGAAGTTAGGAAAAAGATCAAACTATAGATATATCAGAGAATGAAGAGGTAGATACATACTGAAATAACTGACACGGCGAACAAACTAGTCTCGTATTATTTGGTTCACCCTATATCTATAAAAAAGCGACCGTAGAAAAAATATTATTGAAAATTTGGTACATTTATCAAGCAAGATGATGGTTAATTTTAAATTGGAAAATTTTTGTTTTGTTCAGCCGTTCATGCGAGAATATTTCTAAAAATTTACATTTACTAAACTAATCTAAAAAGTGAAGAACAAATTCTCGGTGACCTGGTTATCTTGAGACCCTGAGAGAAATATCTATCGCGTTCAATTTACGGGTTTTTGATACTTTGATACGCCGAAAGTTGACGTGAGGGAATATATCTTTTATAATTAAGGTAAGAAAATCTATACTATTTTACTCTAAGCAAAGCTATTTAGAATCCCGGAGGAGCAAAAGTT